>VXAY01004932.1:2397865-2453358 GCA_013399855.1 Oxyruncus cristatus | reverse complement strand
TTCTCTACCGCAGGTAAGAGCCGCGGCCCCGCGGCCGGGGATCCTTTCGCGCCGTCGGGGCGCTGCCTTCCCCTCGAAAGGACCGGGCGGGGGCTGCCGGCGGGGACTCGCCGCGTCTCACCGCCCTCGCCGGGACCCAAAAAGTCTTCCACCCTCCTCGCACCGTGCGTCGGGGCTGTCCCCGGGCTCCGTGGGCTTGCGCAGGGGGCAGGAGGTGCCCGGCCCCGGGGCAGGGGGCGGGAGGTGCCCGCGGTGCCGGTGGGTGCGCACCAGCGGGCGCTCCGCGTCCCCGAGGTGCGGTGTGAGGGGTAGCCCTCGGGAGCGGCGGGGCGGAGAGGGCAACAGCAGTTCCAGCTCAAAAATAAACATTTCCCAGCAATGCGAGGCGATATAATAGTCCTTTACCTTTGAAATATCCTGAGCACGGGGCGGGGGGTGCGGGGGAGAGGCTGGAAAACGGGGCCTTCCCAGCTGTTCTCCAGCTGGTGTGTGACCTGCCCGTTCCCGTCACGCTGGGCATTGCGCGGCTTGGGGCGTGCGAGCAGGTAACAGTGTAACTCCAAGGCGATAAAGCACTGCTGGGAAACGCGGGATCGCAGTGCCGTTGTCGCTGCTGGGAAGGGCAGAGACCCGGGGGGGCGTCGGACTGCGGAGCCTTCCTGGAGCTCCCACCACTGAGCTGCTGTTCGGCAGGACAGGTGAAAGACCGGACTTGTGTGTCCACCCACGCTGCCCTGTGGCACTGGACAGTGAGCCCATTGCACAAAGCCAAACGGATCATTCTTTCTAATTTAGTTCAGAAAACCTCTCCAGTTTGTTCAGCATCTACTTTCTGAGACTACACGTTGATTTTCCCCAGTGTTTTCTCCGTGCTCCCAGCAGCCCGGCAGTGCAGCTCATCTGTGCAGGGGGTAACATCGTGCTGTGGGACTGCAGGACGCTATCACCAACACCAGCACGAGTGGTTCCACCTCTTTGCATCCCACAGCTCTGCCTTCACCCTGTCCTTTCCTTCTTACAAGCATGACATGTGTGTGCTTGTGCAGTGCATCAGGTTGATCTGACCTAAATTAAGTCTAATCTGTCAAAAGAAAAAAAAGTGGGGGTTAATTTTAGCCTGGATTTTCCCTTGTCCTGAGACAATGTAAGAATGAGGCCTCAGAGTACATGGTTTTGTGCAATTCTCTGGTGGCAAATCTGGTTTCAACCTCTCCTGCTGTTTCCCATCACTTATTCCTGATCCAGTGCTGCACTCTCAGCTGTGCAAGTAACAGTCTGTGGGGCTTCCTAGCAGCCTGGATTAGCTCTGGGTTCAAATAAACATCATCGTATAAATGTGGGGTTTTTCCCTCCCAAGGTAAAAATGTCACTGGAACCATAATTTTGATCTGTCTAACTGTACCCAGATCATGGGAGAACTGGTATTGTTTTATAGTGGGTACAAGATTGGATCCATACACTGCTGTATGGAAGTATATAACTAAAAGGCTTTTATTTCCTCCTGTTTGTGCTGGCTATCCTGGAAGTGGTTGCATACACATTCACTGAGACTTTGGTCTGATCACTGTCTTCAGGGCAGTTTTATCAGAAGAATTTATGGTGTAAGTCAGAAGAGAGACAAACCCATCTTTAAATCAAGCTTCCTTTGGAATTTTGGCAAAATCCTGCTATCCCCTTTGCAGATCTGATATACTTTCAGGTAACAAATTGAGAACACTTACTAGCTCCAGGTTTTACAACAGTAGTTCTTGCTACATCTAGGTGTAGCAAAGGAATACATTTAGTATTTGTTAACATGATTGTTGTTGTTGTCATGTAATAGTCGTTAGTTGACTTGTGTGTGGTTCAGAGATAGCTCTTCCTACCTTCCTTTTATTTTGATGCAGCCCCAGACTAAAATGGGCAGGTCTCAGCATCACATTTCAGGGTCTTGGATCACCCTGGCTGGTTGTAGTTCCACAGAAGGGCAGTCATGTCCACTTGGCCCTCCCCAACAGATCCGTGGCTGTTTGTTACTGGTTTAGCTGAGGAAGCAGGGTTTTTTTAAGCATTTCTCAATGGCTAACATTGAGAAGTATCCTGAACTGGTCATTTCAGGTATGTTTTTTGCTGTAAAAATGTATCTCGTGCTTCCTGTTCTGCCTATTTAGTGAGCTCCTGGAAATGTGTGCTTAGCTTAGTGCAGCACAGTAGTGTTTGATATTTGATGTAAGCAGTAAGATTTATGTTTGGAAGTATTAGCTAATTAAAATGGGAAATGTGGGGGTGCTTGTTGTAATCCCAGTTAGCAGGTGGCTTCCTTTGCAGCATGGAGAACATCATAGCACAGAGAAATGAATCAACTTATTCATCACAGGTTTTCTGCTTGGAAGAGGAGGATAAAAGGCAGCAAATTAAACTTCAGCACTGCAGAGGCATCCTGACCTGACCCTGTCTCTGTGTGGTTCTGGTGGTTTCTACAGGACAGTACCAGTCTCTGGTCACCTGATTTGGTCAGGACAGCAGCTTGCTTTTACCTGGAAGTGAAAGGTTGTAGACCCAGTGATGCAGAAAAATCTGTAGCACTGTCTCCTGCACACTGGTGGAGGGGTGTCTACCTGAATCTGCAGGTGGTCTCACTCTAGCTCCAGATAGGATGAGTTCCATCATATACCTGAACTTTCCTTACCTTTCACCACTGTGGAAGGGCATGGTCATGGCTTTCTCCATGGAGGGCTGTATCCCAGTGCAGAATGTAGCTGTGCCTTTCCTTCTGGCTGGGGAGGGATCAGCAGGGACTTGCACATGTCTTGTGGCAGAGCTCGTACAGATTCGTCTTGTGTATTGCTCAGAGTTCTTTTATGTCGCTGTCAGTGTGGTCAGCAGTGAGATACTGGTAAGTACTTCACTATTTCCAGTTCCTTCTTGGAGAAACTGAGGCAGAGCTGCAAGTCTGGAGAGCCCAGGAGAAGGAGACTGAAGTCTGTTGTCTCAGCCATCACTGCAATGTTTGTGACAGGAAGGAAGGGCTTTAATGACGGTGAGTTTTGTAACAGCAATCAACCTTGTCGGTCCGTGCTGTTCTATGGATTTGGGCTCAGCCTCCACTGGTGATTCTGTAGGTCTAGAAATTTGCTGGCTCCTGGGGTTCCAGAACTCAATGGAATATTCAGGGAATTGCGGAAATCTCTGCACCTGTTCTTTCGTGCATAAGGAGGATATAAATCCCCTGTTCTGTGCATCCCTTGGGAGAGAGCTGAGCTGGGCTCAGTTAGTGGCTCCCCTTCACAAGGGGATATTTTTCTCTGTATTTTCTGGAGTAGCATGTTTGCCGATAGGCACAGAACAAAGAAAAGACTCACAGAAGAGAGTAAAAAAGTGGGAACTTCCATTTCTTTACATTTTTTTGCCATTGTAAAATTAGAGTGACTAATTCCTCCTTCCTGAGAGTTTTGTTGTGGCTCTAAAATGGACTTTGAGGATGTTGAACGTTGTGCAGGAAATGGGAGAGGCCTGGCTCCAGATACACAGAGACATTTGGCTCGAGGAAATCTTTCTAATGACAGTCCCAGCCTGCAGCTGAAGTAAATTTAGTTGCGCAGTTAGAGAGTTAATGGCAAAACGATGATATCTGCTGGTTCTTGGCTCTTGTTCCACACCCAGAAAGTTCTTAAAAACCTTTTTAAAACTCTTTTTAAAGCCTCTGTTTCCAAATCTAAATGGGTAATAGTAATAAATAACAACTGACATTGCTTAGAGGTTTGTATTCTTCCATTGTCATGCACATATTGAACTTATTTGTAGCCTGTAAATTCCAGAGCAAATCCACTATGAGCATCTTCTTGTAAAGACTTCTGGAGTCATTAATACTCAATAACTCATCTTGTCAAGATGAGTTCACATTTTTAAAGTAATAAACATAGACTTTCTATGTAGAGAGTTGAATTATTTTTGTTCTAGATCTATCAATTGAGCTAGTTAGATGACACCCCAAAATCAAGTTCTGGGTGGTACTGAAGTGCAAGCCACAGACTGTCACAGAGAGCAGCTGTTGCAGAAGGCAGGGGTATGAGGATAGAAGGAAATGTAACCAATACCAAAAAAAGGTGCAGTACTTTGGGCAAGAGCAATGTGCAGCCTCGTTGCCAAATGAGGTGATTGTCAAGTGTGTGGGTCGTGAGAAAAGATTTGCTTTTCATCCAAGTTCTCACCTGGAACAGGTGGCTGCAGCTTGTTATTTACATGAGGTCTGAGTTTGCCCACGTGTTTTGGCAGTCTCCACAGGGCAAGATAATGTAAGTCAGGATGACAAAAGGTGGTGTGCCCTGGGTTACTGGAGAGGAAATGCACCAAAGTTGGCCTTTAGATTGTATTAGCCATGAAAAAGATGACTAGATTCTGTCATGTTTTTCTGCTCTAAATCCAGAATGACTATTACTTTGAGGCAGTTATTTGTGTGTAGATGTGCTGTAAGTTGCACACATTACCTTGTCCTATTGCAGTTGCCTTTGCAGCACAGTAGACTGTGATCCAGGCTTTGTGCAAAACACCAGTGTGTACAGATATATTTCAGCTGCTCCTTGGTTCCATTTGCCTTGCTGCCTTTCTGCAGGAAACGTGTGATGATTCCTATTTAAGGTTTTCCATCCACTTGTAAGATTGATCTGGAACTTTTAGCTTAATAAGATAAGCTTTCTTTAATAAACTTTTAACTGATGACTCCAAATATCTGCTGCTATCTTAATATCTGTCACTAACTCAAGCACTGTTTCTATTCCCTTTGTACACAACTGAACTTTCCTTTTTACCTTTTGTGAAGGAAGCTCAGACCTTATCCAGCAGTGCGTTCCCAGCCTAACCTGCCTACCCATTAGTCTCCTACCTAATATTCCCCAATATTCTCAATATCCACCTTTATCACAAACATTTTAATCCTTTTGCTTCTACATCGCAGGTTCAACAGTGTGACCACTCTATTGATTCATATACTCACAGCAAAGCCTTCATCTGTCTCATGGATTATAGATCTAAATTGGTAATTATCGCTTGCTTGCAATATTTATTAGCAGTTATGTTAATTGCTCACACTCTGTTTTCTGCTTCTGATAAATCTCTCTTGTAGTACAGCATTTGTATAAGACTCCATAAGGTCACGGCCTTATTTCCTTTATGGGCTTTATTCTTAGGACGACACGCATTGGCTGTAAAAAATTTCCATTGCTTGATAGAAATTCGGTTCAGAATTTAATTTCTGAAAAAGAAAACAAAAATATTTATTTTCCAGTGACAGAGCACATAAAGGAATCAGTTTTTATAATAGAAAATTAACATAGATGTATAATTTTTGAACTAGAATATTTTAATTTAAATGCACTTTTAAAGACTCTTTTTGAGGAATAAAATCCTACAAGGGATTAACTCTTTCAAAAAGAAGTTACACTGCATGTTAGTAACATCTCTCATGGGTTACTGTTAAACCGTAGACATTAGAGATTAAGAAATTTTCATTTATCTACTTTTTTTGTTGCTTCCCTACCACATAACTTACAGAATAGTTTCCACAGTCTTTTAGCATCTCCAGAGCTGTCTGTAATGCTGCCATCCTATATTTCTGTAAGAGCCTTGGCCCATGTATGATCTATATCACTTTAGCACAATGCATGTGGGGGTTTTTTTAAACTTTGACCTTTAATTGGGCTCATTATTTCTGCTTTACCAAATGAGTATGTCTAGTAATCTCTTTTCTTCCTTCCACACTCCTCAGTGCCTATGGATAGCCAGGAGTTCAACAGGTACAGCTGTGTTTGTGACTGTGCCCCCTTCTCTTGTTGCCTGCTGTTACCATTTATTCCTTCTAGACTGATAGACATCAACTGCTTTCTTAGATTTTCTCTCTTGGCTGACCTTGAGCACTGGAAGTCAAAAACAGTACTGTGGAAGTAGGAAAAAAGAAGTCTGGACTCTGATATAAAGGAATGATTTAACACTGACGGCTCTGTGAAAAAAATGTCAGGAGACACAGCAGTGGCTCAGTGGCTGAAAACAGAGACATACACACACAGAAAATGAGGCTGGACCCAGCCTGGAGCAGCTGGCATAAGATCTTTGACTCTTAGAAATACAGAGGGGTGGTTTCACCCCATCTTCTTGTCTGCCTGAACGAAGAAATGTGTCTGTGCTGGCAGATGATGATGAAACGATTAAACAGTCACGTTTAAATTGTTACTGTCCTATGTAACACAAAACATATGTAGGAGATTCAAGTTTTGCCTTTAGAAGGGAAGCAGTGACATATTAAAAGATGTTTTTACTGTTAGAAATGCCCAGCAGCTGCAATATCCAGAATACACAGGTTCATAAGAAATTGAATTTGTTAGTGTATAGTTTGAAGTATAAGTTGTATGAGTGTAACCACGTTTCATAGTTAACTGAGGTGACTGACAGAAGACAAGGAGACTTTTTTCCAAACTCAGACTTCTTTCTTACAGTGTTGTGAGAGAGAATGAGACATGGAAATTGTCATGGCTGTGAACACACCCATGTGGTTGTTAATAAACAGATGTGTAACTTCCAAGGGAATGATTGGACTTCTTGTTTCTTGGCTGTGAGAGGATAGAGAAGAGCACCCTCCATTAGTTTGTAGCCAAAACTGTGAGGGACTGGCAGCACTTGGAGTCAACCTTAGCTTTTTTTCCTGGAAATAAATGAATGGTGAGATACAGCAGTTGATTTCTAGCCAACACTTTAGACAGTTCATGTATTTTATTGAAGTTGGCTGTGGGCAGTAAATACTGCAGAACAGCGGTGGCAGTGACCACTTCCAGTGATTCCTAAGAGCAGGAACACTATGCTATTTGGTGCTTCACTACAAACTGTTTTGATTCTTCACCACGATGTTGCTCACAAATTCAAGAGCACATCTGTGTTAATCCATCTGTATGACACATTTCAGTGAGCATTGAAAGCAGCAAAGGCTGGTTTCCCATGGAGGTGTCTTAGGGCAGTAGGCTTTTTTCTTTTAAACTTCATTAGACCAAAATAGAAACTAAATGCAGGAGAGCTGCCTTGACCGAGGAACATATTCTTTGGTGGCTAATAAGCTCTGATTAAGATTTTATTGCTTTAGAGCATTTGCAGCAACCTGCTCTTACGTGGTTTCTTTGTCTAATAAAAGATGAGCTCACACTGCAGGCTTTTTCCTCAATAGGGAAATAATAAGGTATCTCATAGCTACGTAACTGCCTATTTTCGCAAACTAGTTGGAAGTGGATGTTTTTGAGACCTTGCTCCCATTACTAAAGCACATGGGGGGAAAAAAGGGTTGTCAGTTTTAGTATGCTCTTAGCTACAGAGCAGTGGGCTACCAAGGCAGAGAACTAAATGATGCAAGGCCTCATACTGAAGTGTCCTCAAGGACAATCTGATTGGCAGCTTTTTCCTCTCACATGTAATGGGTTTTATGGAATGCAGCTAAATCTTTCCTGTACAGGTATTTTATTGAGGATTATTCCAAGGTAGTCAAAATGGAAACATTCACAAGCCTCTTCTTTGCCCTCTGCAGGCCGGTTGTGTTTGACTTGGTCTCCTGCAACTGAACCTGAGTCAGGGTGTGAAACAGCAGAGGTGCTGCTCCATTTGGAGTCATCCTGAATGAAGTGTACGTCCCTGTGTGCCCAGGGAGCAGGGGGCTACACTGCCAGCTAAAAGGCCTTGGACCAAGGAGGGAATACAAACCCCTGGGAACAATGGCTGCGTGAGCTGCCTGGATGATTTGGACGGGAGCGTTGTCGCTGTTCCCCTCTGCTGCTGTTGCAGAACCCCCTCCAGGTGCTGAGGGCCTGCAGGAGATGTGATTCCATGGACCTGTCTCTCAGTAGCATAGCAACTGCCATCACTTTGCACTGCTCGGTCCCCTCTGCTTGGCTCCCTCAGCCGTGCTGGATCAGGAGCTGAACCAACTTTACAAACAGCCCTGCAGAACAGAAGTTGTAGGAGGATTTATTTTTAACTGTGATCTCTCTGTGCTCTGAACCAGCTCTTGGTGGGGTACCGGATTGGCATGACTAGGGAGTGCTTGGAGCAGGAGAGAGACAATAGGTGAGGAAGAGGGAGGGGAGGAGAACCGAGAGAAAGGTCTGCTGTTTCTTGGCTTCAGAATTCAGCACCAATTCAGGGGCAGCCCTGTGAACACTTTCAGCCCAAATGCTGGTGAAGCTCATCTTCAGTCATGATCTGCCATGAGAGGAGTGATCAGAAATTAGCACAGAAGTCCTCTCAGTTTCACTCTATTGACCGGGGTGGGGGAAGGGAAAAGTCAAATTTAAGCAAGGGGATGGAATTTTCTTTGAAATCTTTGTGCTCAGACGCTGCCTCTGGTGATTCAGGGCGCTGACCTGCAGCATCTCCAGTGCAGCACAGAGGCAGGCGCAGGCCAGCCAGTGTTGTGCTTCTAT
Organism: Oxyruncus cristatus; assembly: GCA_013399855.1. Classification (NCBI taxonomy): domain Eukaryota; kingdom Metazoa; phylum Chordata; class Aves; order Passeriformes; family Cotingidae; genus Oxyruncus; species Oxyruncus cristatus. Next base: position 2,444,926 of record VXAY01004932.1, on the reverse strand, counting down.
GACAACAGCCCCGCGCTCCGTGCAAGTATCACTTGATCTTATTTTCTGTGTTGTGCTTCTAACAAAGCTGCTCGAGCTGGCCACATTCTGTAATTGCTTTCTTAACTGAGATCTGAAAGTCACATTCTTAGCCAGGTACACTTCTTATTAGAGCAATCTAGGGGGGTTAATAGAAGCAGCAGTGCTTCAGTTAAAAGATCAGCTTGGAGTGTGCGGATGGATTCTGTGAAAGCAGGGGTAGAAAGAAGATATTGATTCCTGTATGATTAGTGGAATACTTCTTTGTTAAAGGTCTGCCTCTGAATCTTTAAATGACCAACCTTCAAGTGATGAGGGCTTCTCACTTTTTCAAGCTTCTGTGAGTGGAATGGAGAAGTAGAGATTTTTTTTCTTTCTTTCTTCTTCACTTGAGTGCACAAGTGTTCTCAATGGCATTTGTGGAAATTACAATGTGTATGGGGAAGATAAATTACTCAAATAGGCAACTTCTCACTGTCTTCCAGCGTGGTAATGGTACAAATCAACTAATCACCTGATGCATAATTTTTACAGCTGAGATTTCTAAGATCGAGGAGGCAGTGAGTGCATTGGCCTGAATGTGTGTGTGGAAGTTAGTCAGATGTTGAACTCTTCATTTTAGAAATTCCTGTTTTGAGCACAACACATGGGTGGAAGAGCTATTTTCTGATACACTGATGAGAAGAAAATTTGTCCCCATGTTTTCTGGAGTGTTGCAAAGGACTGTGCAATCAGACAGAATAGCAGCTGAAGTTCAGAAGAGAGTGTATCAGAATTGTGTTGTATGCTACAGAGAAACACTTGTGGCAAGATTTTATTGCATTCAGTGCAGCTGTTCACTACTGAGCTACTGATAAATTGCTTCAAAAACTATCCTTGTTAATGCAATCTGTGAATGAAATGTCTGCTGCACCAACCCTTCTCTGTGTGAGAAAGTTGCATGTGTTTAATTAGAGATAAACTGTCCTGCACATTGTACTGAAGTTTAAACTGAGTTGGGTTTGATTTGGTTCCCCTCTGTGGGGAATTTAAGTTAAGTTATCATCCCTATTTAAATTGCCTTTGGACAGCATTTGGTTTATAGCTGTTTAACTACAGTGAATTTTGAAGTGCTTATTTTGGTTTATTGTTTTTTGGGGGTTTTTTCCAGTGAATGAGTGAAGTCCTGTGTGCAGGTGAGACTTAGTAAGAAGGAAAATATTTGGGGATATGGTGAGAGTAGGCATTGGAGGGAGTTTTGTTCCCAAAGGTACCTGTGAATCTGAGTTGAGGGGAAAATTAGCTTATTTCCTTGAATGCTGGGGAAAGATGAGTTTTGGGTCTCCACCCGGTGCTTTCTGACACTGCACACAGGTAGCACAGGTCCTGCTTCTGAGGAGTAGCTGCTGCTCAGACCTGTGCTGTCATTGCCCCAGTTTGCCAACTCTGTGACTTGTCATAAGGAGCCAAGACCTTTGCTTGTTTGATGTGGGGTAGAGTTTGAAACAGCATGGGAGATTAAAAGAGTGGTATTGCTGGTAAAAGGTGAAGTTTCCTTTTCCTCCTCTGTAGTAATTTAGTCTGTGTAGTTGTGTTCTGCTCTGTACAAACAGAGATGAAAAGTCAGGGCCTTACCTTCTCCCAGGAAGTGTCTGAGCTGCATTCATTAAAGCAGCCAGGGCTGCTCAGTGAGTCCTGATATTTCAGATTCAGCTGTTGTTTTTTGGTTTCTGAATCCAGTTCAGGGTCACAAGGGAAGCAGAGATCTCTGAGGCTGCATCTTCCCCCCTCCCCACCCCATTAACATTCACAACTCTCACAACCACATAATAAAAAGGGATAATTTATCCTTCCCAAATGCTGCCTGCAGCCACACTGAGCCCACATATTTTATGCGGGTGCTGTTCATTTCAATTGCAGCCTTGATAGTAGATGGGTGTTGAATAGATTCAAAATTTCAGCTGAAATTCCTGGTGTTTCATCTTAGACTGCTGCATTTTTTTTTCTTCTGTAAATATTGAGGACAGAACTTTTCTAAGGATAAAATGGTGGTGGTGCATGTGCTAGAAGTGCAGATTTTCCACAGAAGTCATAAAAGGAATTATTTAGGTTTATTTACTTTGGAGGCTGCTTGATGAATTGCACAATTGGCTGCACTGTCAAAGATTTTAGTTCTTGGTTGCAGTACTGCAGTTTATTGGAGCAACAGAAGTGGCACCCTGCCACAGGAGTAAAGAATGCTGTTTCCCCACGAGTATTTGAGCAATCTGCAATAGCCATCTGTTATTCTGTTCAACACAAAGCAGTGCAACAGGTGTATTTCTTGGGTTTGGGAGTCTTAGCAGTACAAGTGAATAACAGACATTTAAAGCCAGGATTTAAAAGAAGATTTCAAAGCGTGTTCCTCTTTATTCATCAGATATAGTGGTTATGACATTAGAAAGTAGAGAGGTAACCTAAACATATGGTACACAGTTAAGGAAAACAAATGCTGAACTGCTCTTAAATCTGTTCTTTTTCCGTGTTTGTCATTGTCTTAGATGGCTTCAGTAACAGATGCCAGATACAGGCAGAAAGATACTTCAGACCAAAATTTTGATTACATGTTCAAGCTCCTGATCATTGGCAACAGCAGCGTGGGTAAAACCTCCTTCCTCTTCAGATACGCCGATGACACTTTCACACCAGCCTTCGTTAGCACAGTAGGGATTGACTTCAAAGTGAAAACAGTTTACAGAAATGACAAGCGGGTCAAGCTGCAGATTTGGGTAAGTGCCAGCGTGTTCAAAAATGCTTTATATTAATCCCAGCAAAGATACGATGGTAAAAAATAGCTTGTTCGGAAGTAGATTTTTGGATTGCTATGGATTTGGGTTGTTCCTAAGTTCTGTGTGGCTGTACCTTTGTATCCCTGCAGTGAGCTGAGTCCTCTGTATTGCTGGTCAGAGCCCTGGTATTGTCTTAAGCAGCTGCTCTGCGATCTCAGGAGTCAGTGTCCTGTTAAAGTGCAACAAACCCTAAGCAGGTCTGGAGCCCTTTAGCAGCAGTTTTTCAGTGAGCAGAGATTCAGTGAGTGAACTCTACACGTAACTTCTACTGTCGGTTTATGTCCTCTACGTAAGATACTTGTATCTTCCTGCAACTCCTGTACCTGCTCAGCAGCGCCAAGCATTGCTACCCAAATCCTGCCCCAGCTAAGAGCTTAGTCTTCTAATTGATTTGTATACACTTGATTTATAATTATCTTTAATAATTGTATTTAAATGTAAAATTACAGTAATCACATGTGGGTTTTTTTATTTATTGTGGTAATCTTGAATAGTCACAATAAATAGTGAGCATCTAAAATGAGGATTTTTTTTTTTTTCCTTTTAACTACAACTGTATAATTCATTTTATTTCTGGGTTGCTGGGTACAAGGTACAACAAATTACTTGATAAAGGATCCTTTTTGTGTTGTAAAATCCTGACATTTTACAGCATAGATAACCTGGCGTGAAGCTATTTGATTTAATTTAGGGTTTTGGTAATAAAAATGTTTGTACTTCAGGCCCTATAAGCAACTAAAGATGATTTTTATCCAGTTGGTCTTTCTTAATTTTGGAACATGGAATTTTCTGATAAGTTGTGTAAAAGCAAGACAGAAAGCACCACGAAATATTTGGGGTTTTTTCAAAGATACTGGGATTAAAGTGAATTAAGCAATAATCTTAATTAAATCTGTTTGAAGGCTTTGGGGGGAAAAAAGGCTTTAATAACCTTAAACTTCTTAGGGAAAGAGATGTCAGGTGGATTCCTCAGAGGGTGCTGTCTATAGGACCTGTAATGTTGGAGTTACCAGCAACACTGTTGATTTAACATTTATTTTTAATAAAAGGTTCATCTAAGTGTTTGACAGTTTCCACAGTAACTCGTGTTCTGTTCTCTCTTTCTGTGCTCATTGCATGGATCCCTTATGTGAATTATGAATCAAGGACCTTAACAAAAACATCGTGTACCTCTATTAAAACCACAGTGTTTGAACTTGTTTATCTCCTGCCCATCCTGAGATTATACTTTTAATTTGAGTGTGTTCTTCAGAGTACATGTAGTAATAGTGGGGTCCATTAACATACCTAAACTACGTGTTCCTAGGTGTAGGAAGGAAGAGTTTTCTTACCAACCTGTCTTCCAATTACTTTTTAAAATTGCTTACAGCTGCTATTGAGTTTCTGTGAGTGTGGGACTCTGTGGCCCCAGTGAACACTGTGCTTTGACCTACAATTTTCCAGTTATGTTGACTTGTTAAATTATGCTCCTCCTGAGCTTGATGTTAAGCCAGGTTTAATGTGAAACCAAGTGAAGAAGGAGAAGGTACAAGTGCTTAATTTAACCACTTCAAATGGCTTTATGGAATTCAGAGATAAGCACTTCTAGGAACCTCTGATGCTCTCTGTCTGCAAAGCCAGCTCTTTCTGACTTCAGGGGTGCTTGTGGAGCTCTCGAGTGCACGCAGCTGTGGCAGACTCGAGGTGCTGAAGGGCTGTGCCAAATAACCTTGTTTTGTGCTCTGCAAATCACAAGGTTGAGGTGGAAGTTGCTGCTGCTCTGCTGCGATCCAGAGAGATCAGTGATCAGTGGGACTTTCTACACTGACTGGTGCCTGTGTTGAACAGAAGAGCGGGATATTTGGGTGCAGTACTCCAGCTACAAACACTTCCTGGGGTTTTCTTAAAGCTGAGAAAAAGAAGTGCCGAACAGCTGCGTGTGAAGAGTGACAGCTGTGTCAGTAAATGTCATTCTGGCCTGTCTCGAGCTTTTGCATCTCCAGCAGAAATTGATGAGCGTTTTGAAGCCAGAGGTCCCGCGTTTGTGTTTGTGCTGGGTTTGAGGAAGTCTGTGTTTTGTGAATCAGGATTTGACAAGCTGTCAAATGTAATGATCAAAAAAGAGTGCTCCTCCGTTTAATTTTGATGTCATTAGTGGGCCTCCTGCCTTGTTGACATTAACGCCTCAATCGCCCAAATTGATAGTTTAATAAGAGCCCTATCAGTTGTGCCAGTGACCAAGCAGGCTGGGAAATGGTCTGCTTTGAAAAGACTTGAAAGGAGTATCTCTTCAGCTTGAGAGGAATGGCACATAGCAAAGATATTCATGATGTTTTTAAGGTAGAACAGCAGTGCTGCTGCTAGAGAACGAAACACTAAAATGGTCCAGAGGGGACTTACATGAAATAATGCTTTGCAGGCTTTTTTTTTTTTTTTCTCTTATTTTCTTTAAACAACTCCAAGATGAGTTGACTGTGTTTTAATTGCAAATATTTTCTGACTTGTTTAGAAGTGGTAGTGTTATATAAATTAACTTTATTGAGAAAGTTAATTTTGTATTTGGATGAGATTATATAATCTTTTAAATATCGAATTTAAATGATTATTTACATAAATACATTAATATACTAGATAGATATTCTAATATCTACATAAATGTAATTCTTGGATTAGATTTTTTTTATGCCACTGCCACCTGTAATAATACTTTCATATAAAGAATCTTCCTTATGATTGATTTGTAAGGAGCCAATTTATAACATCTCTCTGCATTTGGGGTGTGTATGTAGATTATTTCTTTCTTAACCAACAATTTTGTATTGTTGCTAATTACTGATTACTGAAGGAAAGCTATTATATTTTCAGCTAGGTATGGTTTTTAGTATAAATAAACCTCAAAGGTAACATTATTATATTCCTAGCAAATGCAAACAGTTAATACTTAATGCAGAGTTCAGGTTGCCTAGCAGCTAGAGAGGGCCACTTTGTCCAGATCCAGATGGAAACAGAGTGAATGAATAAAAGTGATTTCAGTTTTAGGTGAGAGCAAGGTGAGATTTCTTCTTTTTTTTTTTTTTTCCCCCCCTTCCTCTGTGCATTTGTGTGTCTGTTGGTGGTAACTAATAATGGTGGTAGAAATAAAAGCAGAACTCGGGAGCAGCACAGCACTGAGGTTAAATGCTGAGGGGCAAACTCTGGTCCTTTGTGCTGGCCCAGGCTACATTAATGACATGAACTCCTTACACAGTAACATGAAATCACTGATGGAAAGTCATGGGCAGTGTTCAGCCCAAAGCACGTGCACACCACACAATACACACTTTGTGTGAGGCATTTGATTACACTTCCATTACACTTTTGTACGGGCCCCTGCACAAGGGACTCTCAGTTTTGTTGCACGTACTACACGTAACACGTAACCACTTACATGATTAATAATAAACAGGACCAAATACAGGGTTTGGCAGCTGATGTTACAGTTGCAACTACTTTCAACCCCCCTTGTAAAAGGCAAATAGAATTAAATTTAACTTCAGCTAAAAAGGCTGTGATGTTCAGAGGCAGCATATTTAGACTGCAGTATGATTTTTCTTTTAAGGTGCTAGTTATCAGAATTACACTACGAGGATGAAGGTTTTTCGTTTCCATTAACAAAAATGTTTCCATGTCTTAACTGCTGAAACATGTTGGGGTGTGAGATTAGCTGTAGTGGGTGCCTGGAACACGTGTTACAGCTCTCAGGCACAGCTGGGGAGAGGGTACAAAGCAACATCCCTCTGGTTTTTCTGGATTTTTAAGAATCGAAATATGACAACTGCTAATTATACTGAGTGGCAGTTACCATTACAAAACAGGAAAGTGTAAACCAAAATAAACGCCATGCTGTGTAGCTGTCCAGAAGGCAAATATGGAGTGTTTTTAAAAGCTTTTTGTATCAGTTGTCTCGGGGATGACAGGATGTTACTGAGCAGCTCATCTCATAAGAAGGGATTCACAGAAGTAACACTGGTAACTAAGTCTTTTTTTTTTTCATTTACAGGAGGTAAAATTAGAACACCATCATATTTGATTGTAAATTTTAATGTTAATTGCACACTTAACCGAAAGCTAATTATGCATTTCGGATGAGAGAATCATCTATTCCCCAGGCATCCCATTCCCATCATGGTGTTGCTGAGTTCCTTGCAAGGATTGACTTAAAGCTTGAATGCTTGCACAAAACTTGTTTCTAAAAAAAGAGATAATAAGGTTCTGTAATTTAATGTATAGATGCAATAGCAATGGATGTCTCTAAGGATCTGACAGGCCTGATTCTGCTCAGTAAATTCACAACTGTTGTAAAATCCTCTGATTTGCTGTTTAGACAAAGAACTGAAATGGAGAAATCCATGAGAGTGAAAAGAACAGGTTGATCCTTGTAAGAGAGTCAAGAATTACATTTTGTTTGCAGTGTTAAGAACTTACTGGGTCCCAGGAATGGGAATCATTGTGGTTGAGTGGACATAAAGCACTATGTCTGATGCTAAAACATAATGCAGAATATTTGAGTGGAGAAGAGATGCAATAACAGTGTCTGTAATTCAATTCCAAGGTCTTGGTTACATCTCTAGTAATAATACCACTGCTTTGAGAAGAACTTGATGCTCTGCCACTCTGAATGGGCTTTAAGATTAGAGTTGCAGGAGTGGTACAAGGGAGAAGAACTTAACTAACCACTCAGGGTTTTATATTTTATCCCTCTCACTATTGAATTTACTGAACAGCCTAAGCTTGCTGAGCAAGGCATTGCTGTGTTTGCAGTTAAACAGTTGACATGGAGGGTTTGTTTCTGTTTATAGTTAATCACCTCAATCCCATTGTTATCTCATTATAACTCTGCATTATAGTGAAGGCCAAATTCAACTTCAGTCTAAGTTCTGTTACCACTGCTGACAATAGAGGATTTGCACTCACTGCAAGGTGTAATATCTCTTTCTGTGCTCCATCTTTGCAGAGTTACTGTACATAGGGAGCATTTGCCCTTGCTTTGTGCATTTCAGTAAAATAAAAAAGATACAAATTGTGTTCAGAGGTCCCAGGCTGTACCCAGGAGCAGTGTGGAGCATGTTTGTGTTATCTGATGAAGACCTGTTTGTAGGTCAAAGGTTTGGACCTTTTCTGGAGAAAAGGGGCCAATGTGAACACTTTGTCCAGTAGAGAAGAAGCTTTATTTAGGAAATTTCAAGGGAAATTACTCAGTTGATGTAGTAAGGCAGTTAATCTTTGAGAGGACAAATGGGTTGCTGTCCTCCTGATGTTTTGCATTTAAGGCCTTTTTTTTTTTTTTTAACCTGAAATTCAGAATAGATATTTTGTAATCATTTTACATAAGGTCCTGGACTCATGGACCTCAAAACATTTTCCTGTTGTCTTATCAGAATCACCCTCATTATTATTTTCTTTCACAATGTTATCTTCTGCATAATGACTGGGTATATTCTGTATTTAAATATGCTGGGTTGCACTGTGATCAGTTACGAGGTAACACAGTGGGTGGAATTTATGAGCTCTCATAGTATTTGTCTCAAGTGAGCACTACTTAAACTATGTCACATTTGGTCAAAAGAGACTATGGGGCTTCACATTTATAACTTTCATGTGTTGTGTTGTCTACTGCAGTGTCTTGTTTATGCAACACTCGAGTATGCTGAACAGCTGATTTTACAGCTAAAAACAGGAATCCAACCATCCCCAAATTGTTTTCTGATGTGAGAGATTGTACCCTGTAGCACAGCTGGACTACCTGGGAGTTTAGCAGTGGGTGCTTCATGATTTATTTTCTGTTGAGGAGCTATTCAACATCATCCTGATTCATTAAACAGCGTGAACTAAGCTCCCGGATGCTGAGCACTGAGTTTCTGTATTTCTCTTGTCAAGGCTGTTTTCAGTTACGCTGAGGGGAAAGTCGTGTGAGTATCCCTGAAGCACAATTTGATTTGTTAGAAAGGTGAATGAGTGATGATCCTTCCAGCATGTGGAAAACAGTGGCATTGGTTCCCTACCTACAATATAACACATCTGTGGTGGTTTGTTTTTTTTTTTTTCCTTTTAATAACCAGGTCCCCAAAGTGGCCTTTTTTACCTGGTTGTCTTGGTTAAGTGGTGCTGAAGCTGCAGTGTAACCACAGAGTGCTCAGACACCCAGCTCACTGCTGTGTGTAGCCGTGTTGGAGGCATTGGACTCTGCAGGCCTGTATGGTGCTGACAGAGGGAAACACTGGTGAGAACTATCAGAAATAGGGCAAAAAAGCAGCACATTTCTGCACTCTGGAGAACTGAGAGTCCTGTGTTTGCTGCTCAGGTTCTCCCATCTGCAGAACAACGTAAGGTTTACCAGGAGACACTGATCTCAGCCTAGATTTTGGTGAGCTGTTCCGGCTGCCCAGCAAATACTAATGAGAATGACAAAGTAGGAAACATAAATCCTGTTTGGTGTAAGTTATATCTTTCAATAGCAGCTCAGCACCTTGAATTTTATGGTTGGGGCCACTGCAGCCCAAAAGTGTACCCTAGGCATCCTAATGTGTCCTGTGTTTCTGTCACAGTCTGAGCTCTGCAGCATTGCTAAGATGTTCCTCCATCTAAATGGAGCTGCCAGTCCCAAGCGTGTTGCTCAGCTCCTGTGCTTCTGTTGTGCACTTGCATCTTGTTTGAAAATTCCTCTGGTTTTGCCAATTTTGCTTTGCATCCATTTCCTTGCTAATCAAATACTCACTGCTTTGCTACTAATTTGTGTTAGAAACTGAAACAGGAGGTGGCAAGAGTGTTTGAAACTTGGGGGGAGCAGGTGTAAGTGGAGCAGATAAACACGCTATGTTATGAGCTGCTGTGCTTCATTAACTGAAGTACCTTCACATGGTATAAGACTCAAGTGATTAAACTTGTTTATTACTCGAAGGAGGCTCAAAGATGGTATTTTCTCAGCCAGATTCTGGCTGGCTGGCTGGTCTCTCTGACAAACTGACCCAGACATCTGTATCAGTGCTAGAGGGGAAAGTCATGGGGGGAGAGGGGTGTGTGTAGGTACATGTGTGCACATAGGCTACTCACGTCTGTCAGGTCTGACTGCTGCTCTGCTTTTGTTGTAGCCAGAGAAACACAACAGAACATGCAGGGGATCTGTGCATAGGATGTTTATGAGGCAGATACTCACCCTACTGCTGGTTTTACTTTGGATGCGCTTATTCAAAGATTCACCTGCTGCTTCCTCTCCTTTGGTCCCTCTGTCAGTGATGGTGCTGTGGCAGTTGTGAAGTTGCTGTGTGTTCGAGTGCCATGGTAACTGCATCCCACTGCCCTGCCTGCCAGCAGGCATTGAGCCTTCCCAGTTGTGAGAGGAAGCAAGTGCTCCAAGTGCCACATTGTGGTGGACTGGCATGAGTCAGCTTTGATAAGTCCATGGAAAGTCCTTTACCCAGGACTGCAGGTCTCTTCTTTTTTTTCGAGGGAAGAAAGAGAAATAACTCCCATCAAATGTGTTTTGGATTATTTTTTAAACTCTAAGACTGTCCTACATTATCGAAAGGCTGAAAAATGCATTCCCATTGGAGTTACCACCAAGTGCGAAATTGCTTCCTCACTGTGCATTTTAGCCTCATGCTGTACACATTTCTGTAAGACTATACCACTTTTCCTGTCCTTTCCTCTTGGCTCTGTGTTGTGCACCTTGGCTTGCTCGTGGTGAGGTTGGAGAGCACCTTTGTAAGCACTCTTGCACTAACTGAAGGACAGTTCTTGCAGAGCACTGTCATAACAGCGTTTGAAATCATGGAGTTGTGCTTAAGAGTGAACAAGAAGAGCTGGGGAAAAGAGAAGAAGTCAGTTTACTTGTTTGCTTTTTGGAGAAGAAATATTCTGACTATAATAAAGCACACAGGTGCATCATTTGGATTACATGGAACAATAACACTGGAAGTTTACAGCCAGGCAAGGGTAATTGAGGAATGCATTTTTGAAGTCTTTCGTGCTTGAGAGTGGAATGATGGACCTTAACCTTTGTGTTTTCTTACCCTATCGTGGCCCTTGCTGGACCATAGAACTACCAAAACTGTGAGTGCAGTGAAAACTGGCGTGAAAGTTTAGCAGAACCAAAGCAGGACCATGAAAAGAAAAACCCCAGTGCCTTTATTGATTACATGATTACAGTGGAAAACAGCACCAAAGAAGCAGTGCTCACAAACGCTGCCTTGCTAACCAGCAAGGAGAGGCTCTGAGCAGCAAGCCCAGGAGGTCTGGCTTTTGCAGGGATGGAACTGCTGTTGTAGAACTGTCGGTCTGCATGAACACCATGTGGATTCCAGCCTTCCTGGGAGGTGGTTGGTGCCTGGGCTTAGTGCTGTCTGAGATGAAGAAGGCAGAATGCATTTGGCAAAGCTCTTCAGCCTGTTTTTATACACCCTTCCTCACCAAACCCTCTTCCCGGGTTGTTTTCCTAAGTGTGAGATATGGTGTGAAGCACAGAAGAGAACCGAACGGGTTGGCCTGTTACAGGAACTCCAGATGAACATTATTTCTATACTGATGCTCATTCCAACTGTGGTGCTATAATTATGCAACAGCTGCAACTCCATACCTCTTTAGGGCTTCTTATGCTTGTAAAATGGATTTCCTCTTCTGTAAGAATGCCCTTTATCTTGAAAATAGCATGCAGGAAGAGTCACCACTGCCCAGATATTTAATAAGGTAAATTTGTGAGAACTTCTGGGTCTCCCTTGAGGCTTTGGGGTTGGATGTGTAAAATTAATAGTTTCCTTTCACATTTGCTGCTTAATGATTTTAGGGAAAAGCAAATTCTTCCAAGGGAAGAATTTGCATAAATTTCTGCCTCTGTGATGTACTTGCAGCTGCTCTGGAGTTGCACGTGCTCCACTTCACAGTTGCCTGTTCAAAGCTGTGGCCATCGATCTCAGGTCTTGGGCATGTTTGAAATTACTTCAGATTTTCTGCTAAATTTCTGATGTAAACATCGGAATGTTTACAGCAGAAACATTTCTGATGCATAGGAACTACTTAGAATTCTATCAAGAGACTGCAAGAAATCTAAAGGGAACAAATTCAGCAGAAATCATCCACACCATTGTCATGGAAAAAGTGTGATTTGAATAATCTTTCACCTAAATCTGGAAATGACCTTGGTCTTCAGGATATTTTCTGTTTTAATGTGAAATTTCACCCAAATTGGTGGCATTTGCAGATTCTGGCTGCGACTTAGACACAACAGCACCTTTGCATCACTGTGGTGTTGGCTCAGAGTCATTTGCCAGTTCTCCCGTTTGCAGCACATGCTGTGGGAATCCTCTCCTCTCCTCTCCACGCAGCCAGGAGACCGGGAAGTGCAGTAGCTCCAGTTGCGTGTCAAAACCTGATGTTGCTAAGTGATGGCAGGGTGGCCACCTGCCTTGCCATTTACAGAACCCAAGTGCTCAAACAGAAGGAAACGAACAGCTTTGTTTTCCACTGACTGCTTGCAAGGTGTTTATTCACTCTGGTGCTGGAGGTATCAAACCTGCGCATCCCTTTTAGTCCAGCTGGAATCTTCAGAGTTTTAAAGTTCTGGGAATGGCAGATGTTTATCCTCCCTGAAAATGTGTCCTCCAAGTGTGTAACATCGTATTACCCTACAACTGCGAGAGAGGGTGCAGTCAGTTTGATGATTCAACAGCCACAGATTAAAAAAAAAAAGAAAAAGGCAAAACCAACCCCAAACCCCCCAAAATACAAATACAAAACCAAACTGCTTTTTATCACCTAATGCAAAGGCAGAGAAGACGTGGTATTTGTTTTGTTGGTTACATCAGAATCCATGCAATGTGGTCCTCTTCTTTATTCTTTTTTTAACTATAGTCTACATGGCCTAGAAGCCTTGTTCCATTGATTTCTTTTCTTAATGTATTTTTTTGTGCAGGAAGTAGAGAATAAACCCAGGCTATCATATTTGCTAACTACTCTGGGAGTGTTAGCAGGAAATAGGAGAAGCAGAATATTTTTCACTTCTTGTATACTTCTTTTATGGATATAAAAAAAAATTAATAAAGACTTAATTGCCCTCATGCCACAGGTGAGTCATGTGTGTTCTGTTCAAATCTGTCTGCTCAATAAGGTACTTGTTCAAAATAGTCTCTCAAACAGAGATGCTGAGTGACTTTTGCGGTCATGACTCATTGGATCTCTATTTTTTAAATGAAACGATTCCCAAGACATGTTAATTTTAAGGTATCATCTATGAAATTCTTGATTATTAACAATAGGTGTATTAATTTGACAGTGTATCAAGGCTTGAGGGATTCATATAACTGGTGTTCTCTTTCCAGAAAAGGGGAATAGTTAATTTTTTTTTTTCACAGAGGAGGACTTGCACAGACCCAGTTTTGGAACTAGAGACACTCCACCTGAGGGAGGGGAAGCTTTGGAGTAGATTGTCTCCCTGTGAGGTGCAATCAGGAATCCATTTCCCCATCTGCACAGTCTTCCCTTCATCCAGATGATGGAGAGCACATGTGTGTTTGCAGAGGAAGGGTCAGGGGTTTTCAGGAATGAAATCTGTGCTGGCATCAGTGATTACTTCTCAGAAATGAGCTTTTCTCAAGTTTAACACTTCTGCACAGCACAGATTGACTTTGGATTCAGACTTTTAATTTGGAGCAGTTTTCAGCAAGGACTTCTGACTCTAGAGAAGCTTTCTGCCAGAGTCAGACATGTGTGTTCTGTGTAAAGCAGTGGTCTCTGTTAGGATGTTTGAGGCCTTGGTTCTCAGTTTTGGTGGTTCCAAAGTATAGCTCAATTCTGTCAGGTTGCTGCAAAATCCTGTAGTGTAAGATTGCTCTTATGACTGACCTCTTCATTCACTCTGAGTAATGAATGGAACAGAAAATTGTTTCTTTTTTGTATTGAGTAATGAAAATTGTGCTTCTTTTGCTAAACAACCCTTGCCAAAAATAGCACCTGACTATATTTTATCTGTCTCTTTTTCCTTACTATTATTTTACTATACTAAATGCAATCTTTTTTTTTTTTCCCCCCTTTGGATTTCTTTCCATCTTTGTGCCCTGAAGCTTCAAAGACCAAATTTTGTGAATCATATAAATGTTCCGAGACATCAAATTAAGTAGAAGCTGGAGAATGAGTTCTCAAAAGGTTGTGAATGCTGCTGACGTCAATCTCAGATTGAAATAAGAAAGGAGATATGGCTGGTGGATCCTGTGAGCAAGACTGTAAGCACTTATGCTAATTCTGTTGTTGGAGAAGAAATTGTGTTTTTATAAATGAAGGCAATAGTCCCAACTGAAGATTTAACAGGCATTCATCTTAGTAACTAGATGATCTTGAGCTTTCATACTTTACACTGAAATTTGCCTTCAGCGGATTCGAAGGAAATTGCTTGGAAGTGACTGAAATGAATGGCAGCATGCTCTCTGCTTTTTCAGCTTGTAATATAATTCAGTTTTCCAGCTCTACTTCTGCAAAATTCTTCCTTCAAAGTAACATTGCAAAGTATGGGGGTTTTTTTAATGATCAGAAGACTATGAACCTATTTAGAGATTTTTCTTGATTGTCTGTGGCAGAAAACAGAGTTTTGAAAGCGGCAAGGAGTCATGAAATTCAATATGTCTTATGAATTATTTTGATAACATGAAACATTTATCTTGTAGAAAGCAGTTAATAATACTGTTTTTGAAGTCAAGTGTGTGCAGATTGTGTATCCATATTGATTTGACGGTGCTATTGAAACTTCCTATAGGTGTAGTGAGAAGAGTGCAAAAAGTGACTAAAGGAAAGGGATGTTTTCCTTGTGGAAACCGCAAAGAAGTAATTTGCTATTAGGTTATTAGTGTAGAATGTTTTTATGTGTGTGCATGTTTTGGCAGTTCAAAATTGGTTAATAACTGATACACTTGTTGACTACTTTATCCTACCTCCCTTCAGATGGTTCACTATAAGCCTGCAACTAATTGTTAATTAATAGTGCTGCAGTGATCCCTCTGATCTAGGGATGTCTAGAGTCTGGATGTGTTTTGAGCGAAGGTATGTTTCCACTGGTGAAACAGAAGTTGAAGATGTTCAGCCCTTTGTCAAACTGAACTCTATTTTGGAGAGGATCTTACAGCAACAGATACAATAGTGTCAAGTTCAGAGACACCAAAGTGAATTGAAGTGAGCCCAGAGGTACTGAAGGAGCAAGGTAATGTGATTGCTGGTTAACTAGATCAGGACAGCAGGGGGAATGCCTCCATCAGATGTCTGTGTTGCTGGGCTCAGTTACCTTCCCGATGCTGTGAAGACCTTTTGACGGATTTCTGTGGGAAGTCAGTTTACAGACTGGGGGCATAGCATGTACCTGTGCATGAAATATCACAGTCAAGGCCAGGATGAAAATAAACAAGAAATATTCCTTCAAATTCGGAGATTAAATACAGGCTGGATTGTCCTGCAGGTAGCCAACGGGAGCTCAGCAGCACAGGAGTGAAGCGAGGCTGTCTAGCTGGGTACTCAGTGTGAGATGTAATTGTGCTGTGAAGCTGAGGAGAGTGCACGGGAAGAGGTTCTGGCTCTCAAAGCCTGTGCACGGTGTTGTGTGAATAGAAATACCAAAGAAGAGCAGTCCCAGGGGCTGGTGCTGCTACCAGCTGCAGGGAACACAAAGTGAGCCATCCCAAAGCTCAGTCTCCAGCCACAGGCTCCTTCTGGGAGAGGGACCAAACCCCATGAATTTACAGTCCTTCTGCCATAACTCCTTGGTTACCATTGAAAGGGAGAGGCAGGCAGTAATGATAGATAATGTGACTGAAAATTTATCACCCACTGAGATGGGAGATAACTTGCCTGATATATGTGATGACTGTAGATTTCTAAGGCTTCTGAGCAAGAATGATCAGAGAGCATCTTATCACAGTATAGTTTCATCAGTGAGGGAGGGACCTGTGAAGGATGAAGTCCTTTAAATTACAACTATAGGGCTAAGAAAAAGTTTTAAATTGAGAGCATTGTCATAAAAAGAGTTTGTGGGATTTGTCTGATTCTGCATGGAGAAGGAGGAGAGGTTTTAGTGTTTCAGTTATACAGGAATATTTTAGTATTGAAAAGGTGGTCCACCACAAGCTGGTTTATTGGTTATTGGCTTCTAAGTTAAGAAGCTGTTTCTCCTGTTGGTGAAGTTTTATGTAATTGTACTTCACTGCAATTTTATATCCATTCTAGAAACATCCTTTTCTGATCACTGGATCAGAAGCTTGTACTGTTCAGGACCAGATGCTGAAACTCTTCAGCTGCTGATCTGAGCTGGAATGGTGATTTCTTTACCCCATGATGATTTCTCTACCCTATGGTGAATGAGCTCAGAGCCAGAGAAGCGTTTCGGATTCCTGAAGCTTCCTGTTTCTGATTAACTAGGATAAAAATGAGTATCTGCTGAACTGATGCTTATCAGAATTCCTGAACAACTCCTCTGCCTCCAGCAGTGACACTCGATTATGTTTCTCACTCCTAAGCCTCTTAGAGGTTTAGCATTTCTGAATCCTTTCTAATACTTTGCTTGACACATTTGGTTAGGCATATGACAGTGATCAGTTGAGAGAAAAACAAGTCGTCTCGTCAAGTACAAATTGAGGCTTCTAGTAAGGAGAGTGGAGAGGCAAGGAATGGCTTCCTGCTGTTGGAAATCAGGTTAGAACAGGGCTGTTAAAATAACTGTAATGCATTTAATATAAAATCGGGCTGTGTGTACACTTCCCAGCCAGTGCTGGACAGTCCTCTACAGCTGGTTTTGTTAGCAGGAGCAGCAGGGAGGCTGAAGACTGAGTGCACTGTAGAGGGGTTCAACTCTCTCCTGGTCCCTCGGGATGCTGAGCGCACTGGTGGTGTGTCATCTTACACTTGATATTAGTTTTGCAGCTAAACTGTGGGATAAAACCCGAGCACAGGGCTGTGCAGGGCTGTCCACCCAGTGCCTTCTGAAACGCAAAGTAAATGGTCTAGTGGGCAGGTGGTAACCACAGTGCTGACTGGGGTGGTGGCTCCTGCAGCCCCCTGGCTGTTGATGCTCATTCCTGATCGTCCTGGACAGAGACAGGAGGTGCTGCTCAGGCAGCCTGAGTGACCTTTCAGCAGTGGCTTCACGATGAAGGGTCCTAAGCATTCCTGTAATACAGATGATATTAAGAAGTAGTTGGTATTGTGAGCAGGTGCGTTCCAGCTCGGCGTACCTTGAAAATCTGACAGCAGCCAGATGTTTAACTGGGTAGAGTAAGCGATGACTTAAATACCATCATATAAATCTTGCAAATGCTGCTGAAGCTGAGACTCCAGGTATGCCTTGGGAATTGTGATTTCTCAGAGGTCCTGTTTGATCAGAGAGTAACTTCTTGTCTTTAACCCTTGATGGGACCCCACAGAGACAGCAGGTATTTTGATGCACCTCTAATGACTAATTCCAGCAAGTCAGTTGATTAATCCTTTGGGGCTACACAAGACTGGTTGAAAATAGTTAAAACAAAGATTTTCTTAGGAGTTTAATGGAAATTGAGCCAATGTTGCTGTGAGATGTAGCTGCAGAAAGAAGCTTCCGACAGCAGCACAGTCTTGCTTTGGTATCCACTTCAGTCAGCATATGGTATACATTTTAACAGAGCACAGGGAAAATTAGTTTGATTTAAGTTGATTGATTTTGATTACTGACGTGAGGATATGCTAATGAGAAACAATCCAGTGTGTCTGAAAGACTGTTTCAATTGCTAGCACAGTTGATACATAGTGCTCGTATCACACGCATGAAAAGAACAGGAAAAATGGGTTGGACTATTCTGAAATTTTTCTCTGTGGTCACTCCTTGATGAACAGGTGGAGATGCATCGTTCTGACTGCAGCTTGACAACATATTCTTCTGTCAGTACAAATTAGGGCATTGAATATTTCTAGCTAGGATAGATGTATTTTTTGCCTCAGGAAGTGGGTAACATTGGTAGCTGTAAAAAACCAACCAACCTACCAAAAAAACCTGCTAACCAGACAGCAGTGTGGAGTCTGGGGGCTTTGCCCCCCTATACCAAGGTGTGCAAAACCCCTTCAGCTGCCACACTTTGTGGTGGAAGAGGGTAATCTGGTGCCATTTTTTAGCAAAACTTCTGCCTGTGGATCAGGAGGTGAATCTAAAAAGTTTTAGAACTTTTTTCATGAGGTTGTTCAAATACAGTGCTGAACTCCACCAGAGGTGTGTGAGGTCTAGGCTACCAGCTCAGACCAGTGTCTTTGAAATTGGTCTGTTAGTTTTTAATTTACTGGAACCTGTTAGGTTTAGATGTTTGTGTACATGTTGCTTAGGGAAAAAAAAGTATAATATCATAGTGGAGAATTTGTAGAGAGAGGAGATTGTTGTTTGCAACATCTCGAACCTGAGGCTAAGATCTTCTGCTTGTGAGCATTCAGTTATGGGTAGGAAGCCTTCCTGTTGTGTTGTGTGGGTATAAATCAACCAAGGTGTGAAGTGCTGCTCTTCGTAAAGAAGTGTAACTCTTTCCTTGATGTAGCTGTTCCTCCTGCACTCTCAAAGAGTATCAACTTATCTGTATTGTGATCCTGCAAGTGCTGAACAAGCATGCTTCACTCTAAATACACAACTTACAACAACCAGCTCCACCAGACTCACCCTTATGAATATGGATTGAGATAAAAGTCTTTCTGAACATCAGTAAATGAAGTTGTGTCGTAGCAGGTCAGCAGCTCTCCTTATGGGAGACTTAGAGTCATAGAATCATTGAGGTTGGGAAAGACCTCTAAGATTGAGTCCAACTGTTAATCCAGCACTGCCATGTCCATCAATAAACCGTGTCCTCAAGTGCCACATCCACTTGTCTTTTAAATATCTTCAGAGATGGTGACTCTGTCACTTCCCTGGGCAGCCTGTTCCAATGCCTGACCACTCTTTCAGTGAAGAAATTTTCCCTAATATCCAATCTGAACCTCCCCTGGCGCTACTTGAGGCCATTTCCTCTTGTCCTGTCACTTGTTACATGGGAGAAGAGACCGACCCCCACCTGGCTACAGCCTCCTGTCGGGGAGTTGTAGAGAGCAGTAAGGTCCTCCCTGAGCCTCCTTTTCTCCAGGATAAACACCCAGTTCCCTCAGCTGCTCCTTGTGCTCCAGACCATTCCCCAGCTCTGTTGCCCTTCTCTGGACACGACTGATGTCTAAGCCCCAGAGTGATTTATACCCACTTCATCAAGGAGGTATAAAACCTTATTTGTATAAGAACGTTAAATGATAATCCACCGCATAGTAATTGATAGCAACTGATCTGAGGGAAATGCAAATAATCACTATAGACACAGCTGCTTCAGGAGGAGGAAAGAGAGTGGGATGTTTTACAGCCATCTCTGTGTGGGGTTTCTCATGCAGCACTTGAGTAATCACACTGCCTGTGCTACCAAGGTGAGCCACGTAAATAACATTTGTTTGAGTAGACCAGAGCCTCCCGCATTGAATGGAAGCGGCAGGAGGGGAGCTCTGCCTCTCCCCCACCTCCAGAGGTTCCTTGGCAGGGTTGGACTTTGTGTTTGGGTAGGAAACCATTCCCCATGGAGAAGAAACTCCCAGGTGGGAGAAGCCCACAGATGTCAGAGCTGCAGCTGCTTTCTCCCCCAGCAGCTCCAAGGTGATCGCGGTGCTTGTTGCGCTGTTGGCGGCACAGCTGGCAGTAGTGCCAAGTGAGATTGCTCTGAAGTTGAAAAAACCCTGGAGTTCTCTCACCTTTAGGCACTGTGATGTGTTGAGAGGAGGAGACAGCGCCCCTGTGAAGCAGAAATTCCCCCTGACATATGAAGTGTTGCTCTGTAGCTAAGTGGAGCGTCCTCCTTTCCTTTCACCGAATATTTTGCAAGAGTGATTCATGGGATGTTAGCACGGTTGCTAAGATCAGGAAGAGGTTTGCTGATATTTAGTCTGCTCCTGTCAGGCAGCAGGTTGGTATCTCCTCCTGGATTTAGCAGATGACAGCCTTGATGTGTCCGTGAGGCAGTTTGTGTATGATATTTGGAAGGTATAGCTTGTGAGTTAACACCTGTGTTCATTCAGGTGGGTGACTGGAGGGGCAGTAAAGGCAAATGAAGTGTAGTCTTAATACACTGTGAAACCTAATTCTCTGTGGCCAAAACAACTTGTATTTCAATGTAAACGAATAGCTACCTCCACCTGTATTTCAGTATGAATGAATAGCTACCTCCGATCTGTATTTCAGTATGAACACCTCTAGGCTGATACTTCTTTGCTTTTTCTGGTTTTTTTTGGTTGTTTTTTTTTGTTTGTTTGTTTGTTTGGTTGGTTTGGTTTGGTTTTTTTGTTTTGTGGGTTTTGGTTTTTGTTTTTTTGGTGGGTTTTTTTTTTTGTTTTGTTTTGTTTGTTTGGTTGGTTTTTTTTATATCAACTTTTCATTCCTTAGGAAGAACACAAACTACTCCTGGGCGTCACTTTGTCATACGTGTGTCTGTAGATGTCTGTCTCTCACACGCCCTGGAAATTCAGGTCTTATCTGCAAGGGCAGTTTGGGATAGAGTAGATCAAGGATATCGGAAGGAGGCAGAAAGGTGTTTGTGTAGTTGGGAGAAAAATACTTGCGGGTAAAAGGTCAGTGAAGAGAGAATTGTTCTCACAAAGACTCAGCAGGTCTCCTAAAAGGCCCTGGCAATGTGCCCTTGTCTCCCTTGCTTTAATACCCTGGGACACGTTTTCTCTTCTCATTTTCCGAGCTGCCCCTCTGGCACTGTCCATCCGGAGTGACAGGAGCAGGCTCTGTAATTGGCAGGGCTTTGTTGCTGTTGAGCAAGTGAAGAAACGGAAGATCAGCTGCGAAATCTCAGCTGAGATCAGACAAACCCAGAAAGCTCCAGCTTCTACAGCAGCGTACCCGAGAGCAAAGTCTGGATCAGGTGCTTTGTCTGAAGTTACATTGGAAAAGGGCGTCCAGAAATTGTTTCACTTTCAAATTGTACCCACAGTGAGTTACAAATAACAAGCTGGTGACTCCTGTGAGCAAAGAAATTCTGAAAAATCCTGTGCTGGTTATTGTAGCTTCCCACAGAACAGGATGAATGATTTTGCAGTGGGGAAGCCACAGATCCGTGTTGCCTTTAAAGTTTTAAAGGATTTAATTTTATGTTGAAAACATGAAGCTGGAAGGAACAATGGTACCCTGGTAACTCGCGATCTTAATCTCTCTTACAAGATTGTAGAACTGTTTACCTTGGCAGTATCAAGTTAATATGGCACATTCTTCCTGAATTTCTTCTTTTCCCTTTTGTTATAACGGTGTGTTTGAAAACTCTCTGATGCTATATACTGCTCCTGAAGCTTTGCAATCCCTTCAGTAAAACAAGGGGGCTAATTACAAGCATTTTGACTGTGCTTAGTTGATTTTTTCTTTCACTTGTTCATTTTCTTTCTTTTTTTTTTTTTTTTTTTTTAAATCCTGTTAACACCTGAGAATTCTGACCTAAGCACAGTCTGAGGCACGATGTGAAGCCTGTGACTGAGTTTCTGTTTTCATTAGATAATTTCATTAATCGTATTTCCATCCATTGGTCCTGAAATCTGAGAATGATGTCTGAGAAAAGGCTTTTCAGTAACCACGTGGATGTAGAGGTGATGACAACCCTGCCTCTCCAGAGTGTGGTTATAATTCTTAGAGCAGTCTATGCACTAAAATCTACATTACTATGCTATGAACTTGTCAAACGTTCAGATTATGGTCACAAAATGGAAAAGCTTCAAGAGGAGGATGATGCTGCATGTTAGAAGCATATGTCACAAGGCATTAAATCTTGACCTGAGTCTCTTGGATGCAAACTGAGCATGAACTAAATACATCTTTTACTTTGAATGTGTTAAATTTTACCTGGTTTCTTCACAACTCTGTGGGTGCTGAGTTTGGCCAAACCCCTGAAAAAGACAGAAGAAACTCTACACAAAGATGTAAAAATCAACCAGACAAAAACCCCAGCAACAAGAAGAACCCCAGCCCACCAGCAGAAGCAGAAGTCTCTGATTACCAAATAAAATAATTGATGGAAGGGTTTTCCTTCTCTATGAAAAATTTAGTGAATGGGCACAATTCCTAGACCCACTGAGATCAACAAGAGGTCTTTGGTCTTATTGAGTATGACAAGGATAATATCACTTTATCTTCTGTTGTTTCTAGTGTTCTGTGGGAATTGCAGAATCAGAGAGTCATTCAAGCTTGAAGGAGAGACTTCCTGAAGACCTAGTCCTGCTGATATCTCTCAGAGCTGAAGAGACCCGACCCTGCCCAAGGAAGCTGCTTGTTCTGCCTTTTCTGAAACAAGCCTTGTAACATCCTGGGATGATCGTTGGACTTAACCCATCCTATTGCCTTTACAATGGTTTATGATAAGCCAGCCCTCCCATCATCTTTTTCTGCTGGTCTTTTGGTTTATTTCAGTTTGTCCCTTTTTAGGGAGGTGTCTCACCTCACCATGAGGTCTATTTCTAGTATCATCCCTCCAATTTTCTTTCATGGGCACAGAGATGAACCTCTTTGTTTGCCAGATGCACCTTTAATATCTGTTGTTTTTCTTCTTTTCACATAAAAATGTCTCTTCCAGTTCTGAAGAGCAGATCAATGGACATGTCACTGAAGCAAGTGGGGGTGAGAGGTGGTTCCTGCAGCTCCTGTCAATAAGCTGGTTTGAAAGATGGGGCATATGTGGAGGTCATTTATGTTTACATCTCATTTCAAGAGTTCGACTGCAGCTAGTCTGTTCACTAATTAAAAGGAAGTAAACATGTACCAGAATGTTGCCTGTTCTTATCTGAGAGTTTTTATATAACATTTGCTCTCTGTTGATGTAACTCCTAATGAATGCAGGGCTGATTTGATATGATACCATTAGTGATGTGGAAGGACACTTTGAGATTAGAACAGAGTGTTTATTCTTTATATCATCTAATGCTTATTGTCTGGCTGTTTGACTCCAGGAAGAGCACATACCATGGATGAAATTGTGCAGCGTATTTATTTATGCTCCACTTTATGAGGATAGCTGGAACTAGGAAATCTTTAGTCGCTAGGCATAAGGAAGGCTGGCACAAAGCACTGTTTGACTGTGGCAAAACTTCCTTGTTGAGGATTAGATCTTGGGATTCCCTTCTCTCAGCTGCAGGAGTTGGCAGGAGATGAGCTCTGATGTTACCACATGGCCTGCCAAGAGGGCCTGGCTAAGGTTGTCTGAGATTTATGGGAGCTTTCAGTTTGTCCTGGTATGACAAGGATGAAGTCTTCAGCTTTCCCTTCAGACTCCATACGAAGAACTAGCAAAAGAACACATAGAAACAGATTTGGACATTATTGTTGCTTTCATAATTTTTCAACTGGCTCAGAAGATAAAAAAGAAAATGTTAGGTAGAAAAAGAACCCAAAAGGGAAAAGAAACCAAAGGGAAATTACTTCCCTTTGGTACACTGGATGGAGAAGGTAGATCTGGGTGCCATGTGAAGAGAGAAGGGTTTTTTCCTTTCAGTTCTTTGTATTAATTTTATTAATGCTTTAAATGGGAATACATTTTGTTCTCTGGATTCTGCTCTTCTGAGTGTTTGTGGTATGAGTATAGCAGTGAAACAGGAACTGTTCCCTGAAAGACCAGAAATCATTCTGTTCTGCAGATACTGTCACTGCCTGGATCTTGGGATAAAGCATTAGGATAAGCTGCAGACAGCCAACACCAAAGCTTCTCCTGCTGCTCTACAGCTTCCGAAATTGGGTTGAGTTATAATTCTTTGATGTTGGAGTAAGGCAAAATAGCAGCAGGCAGAAAGCACAATTCATTTAATTGTAGTTTCACAATGTTTTGAGGCAGTTATGCTGTTGCTGAAGTCATGCCCTCTTTTGTGAAAATGGCTTTAGCTCTTTGGCAGATCTAATTCCACTCACTTATACCTTGTGCTTTGCTCCAAAGTTTGCTTTTCCACCCTTTCAGTCAAGAGATGTGGTTTGTACTGGGCTGGGACCAAGAAAAAAGCCCCAAGAGCCTTCTTTTTATGTCTGTCACAGTAAATAACTTGTCTTCCTCAAAACGTCTACTTGTTGCACCTTCTCCAGACAAATCAGAGATACACGTGAAAGCAGGGGAGCTCAGTCTGCCCAGAGGTTTGTTCTTGCTCGGGAAGCTGCTTTCGTTTGATAAATATTTCAGTATGTGTTTTCCCCGATGTAACAGGACAAATTCACTGCTAAGCTGGGCAGTGTCTGTAGAAGTGCGACGGTAATGGAGTGTAGAATTGCCCTTTGCTGAGCTGAGCCGGCGGTCCAGAGAGCCTGTTGTCAATTTTCTGCTGGCAGAGGGGCTGAGTGATTCGGGGAGCAGCATAATGCATGAACTTGAGCTTGGATTGTGCCTGTGATTGCTTCAATAACAGATTTGTTGGTAGACCTTTGCATGCTTTGGGTGATGCTCTGCAGTTTCCCTACTTTATGAAGCTATATTAATATAAAATTGCTAGAATATAATGAAGACTGATGCCACCCATATTTTTGTTGATCTGTACAGCATCACACACATTTAGTGTTCCGTACAAATACGATCTCATGCTGTCCCTGTTGCGCACAGGACTTTTATTAGCCTTAAATAAGACAGTTTAGAATTGTCATTAACAGCTCTTTTTACAACCTTCTTTCCTTGGGCTGAGGTCTGTGTTTCGAGAAACAGACCCTGTGGAAAAATGCTGTGTCTTCTTTTCCTCTTATCCGGAAATTTGGTCTGATTTGAGAGGAGTCAGGACCTCTGCCTATGCAGGATTCTTCACTGAGGACGTTGGATGCAGGCAGGACCTTACGAACCAGGACTTATTTTGTATATCAAAGTTCAATCACCAAGTGACATCTCCCCAAATCTGGGCTGAAGTGAGCAGTCCTAGTAAGTACAAGCAGTAGGCTGTGCTTGGGAGCCTGACCAAAGTCCCACTGGATGGTGAATGGCAGGGGACAGGAGACCCTGCAGGTATGCAGCAGCATACTTGCTTTTTTAGAGTGCCAGCAACACATTTTCTTCAGCTGGAAAATCTGCTGTGATTTTCTTCTGTCTTTCTAAAAAAGGTAGATATGAAGATGTGCTCCTCATCAGACAGCTTTGAGCCACTCAGGCCCTGGATGTGTCCACTGGCCAGAGGCAGTTGGTGGCCTAGACCGAGCAGGGACGTGTTGTGGTGATGAAGTGATTAGTAAAAATAAAACAGTAAAAACACCAAACAGCAAAACATCTCACACATATGTCAAGGAGCATTTGCTCATGACTCTCTTTCCAAATGGAAAGGAGGAGACATCACCACAGGGGTGGGTGAACTTAGTGTGGAAAAGGACCTCACACCTTGAAAGGCATCGGCTGTAACCATGTCAGCCCCAAGGGCACCCTAGAACTGCTCTCTGAGCTGCCTCAGGAGCCCTCTGCAGCTCCTGCTCAATGAAATTTCGAGTTTAACATCTGGTCTGTGTGGTTATAATAGAAAACACTATGGGAAATGGTAGAAGATTATTTTCTTTGTCTTGTGCTATTACTGAGCATCGTCATGCGGGTACTCTTGGGGCTGACAAAACCTGTATTTTAAGATGCTTAGGACTCCTCCAAAATAGCTGTTCTTTAGCTGAAAGTCTTCCTTTATATTCTCAGCAGAGATGTGGGTTTACCTGGAGAGTTTCAAATTCCATTTGGTTTTTTTAAATGTTTTTTGTGAATTTAAACAAACCCCCCTTCATGTCACCAGTGTATCAGATCTATTTATTAAATTGCTTTTCAAGTATGTGCACATTTCTGTCAAATAAAAACATATGAGATAGAAGAATCTGTTATTGCAAATTCCAGCTTTTAGAAAATGTATTTCAAACTCCAGTGAAGTGAGTAGTTTTTTCTTTCCCTTTTTATTTACCTTCTGATTTATCAGGTTCAAATTGTTCTTGGGTTTTGTTGTCTTTTAGCTTTCATTCTACCTTCTTGACTTCTAGAACCTTCAATGTCTTTATATTTTTTGTTTAATGCTCACCTGAATTCAGCAGTGGGTTTTTTTTCCTAATTTGGGAGGTATTAAATTGAAAATTGCCTGATCAACTCTTCACTTCCACCAAATCTTGAATAATCACACATTAGGATTTTAAAGACCTTACAGAATATTGTATTTTATTTTTATTGGTATGTTGTTCTTAATATAAATTAAGCTTGGTTATTTTATTTTTGTCTTGCTGATGCCCTTCAATGTAAAGTACATGTTCTTGCCTCATGGTTGTAATTCAATTTGGTATTTTAATCTCAAAGATACAGTAAACAGCTTCCCAGAATTTCTGAGCACTTTGTCTTAGAATTGACCCCCTTGACATAATATCTCTAGGGGGTTCTTGTGAAGTATGAGGCTCGGATTTAGCCTTAATCCACTACTAAATAAGCTGAAATCTTTCCTTGAAAAGAACCAGCCCTAGGAGGGGTGTTCCTAGCAGAGCACCAAGTTTTTTTTAACAATCAGGAGTTCCAACAGGTCTTCCAGGAACAAAGTCGTCGATTTTCGTAAACACCGAAATATTTGCTTTGTAAATGAGTTTAAGCGAAGGTCTTGCCCAGAGCCGGGAGCCGGTCCGGGTACCACCGCCGGGTACCATCAGTGGGTACCATCACTGGGTACCACCGCCGGGAGCCGCCGCGATGCCCTTCCTTGAGCAGAGCTGGCTCCGCGAACAGCCCCTCTCGCTGCCTGGCTCTCTCGCTGGTTACCATGACATTTGATCACCCAGAAACAGGCTCCGGGAAGTCTGTCTGAGTCTTGTTCGGCTGCTCTCAGAGCGGGGATTTGCTCCGTTTTGCCTGCATGCCTTGGAGGGGGAGGGAGGGCGGGAGCACCGCGACGCTGATTCCCTTCGCCTGCCCTTGTTCCTTTCCAGATCAAAGAACCAGGCTGCCGAATTCAGACAGATTTGTACCGCAGATCACTTAACTGCCTCCTCACAGATTGTGCACTTGTTCTTTTGGCAGCTGATTCATAATGTATTGAGATTTCCCTTCCTGCTGTACGTCTCTTGGGGTGAGCAGAGTGCTGCTGCGACCCACGCGGTGGGAGCTGCGCTGGAGCACGTCAGTCCACTGCCCTGCAGGACCATTTAGGGTGTCCACGGTGGTGCATCCCCAGGAGCCTGGTGCTGCTTCTGAAGTACTCTGGCTGTGATTAATTTCTCTGCTTCTGAACAGCAGCTAATTAATATTGCTTATAGTGACTAACGTTGCTCAGACATCTGTGTGTTGCGCAGCTGTTCTTACAGCTCTCATTAACAGAATTAAAGGATATACGTGGGACAACTAAAAAGATCTAGCCAAAGCAGCAATATATTTTATCATAATAATGCATTCAGTGCCCAGAAAGCTTCTTATTCTAGGATCTCAGCCTCTTAATGGTTTGTTAGATGGTTTGGGGTTTTTTTTTAACATGTCATTGATGGTTTTATCACTTTTGCCCACAGTGGATGGGCTTTCAAATGCATCATATACTTCTTGAACTTTGTTTGCTGTTTATTTGCAGTAAAGAAATGGAAGTTGAAGTAGGTATGTGGTGTGGATGCTACATATTTTTATGACTGCCACTTCTTTATTTTTCTATCAAGGTAACTGGATCAGGAAGAATCAAAAATGTAAGATTGATCTCATATTAATTCCAGGTCATGAAAAATAATACTTTTCACGAGTCAGAATCTAAGAAATATACACAATGTACTTAATCTTCATGTGTACCTCTTAATGTGATTTCACCTTTGCAGGCACTGGCTTTTAAATACCCTAACAGAAAAACTCAGCCTACAAAAAGATGAGAAGAGCAGATAATATTTATAAGCAAGCAGCCCTATTCCAGTCCTCCTTACCCTCTGACAGATCAGGAAGGGCAGCTGCTGCTAATCTTCCCTGCAATCTCAAGGCACCTGGGAAAATGGAAAGAATATTTTTAACATCTTAGCAGGTCACAAGCAGTAGTGTCAATCACAGTAGCTTGGCCCTATTCCAGTGTGGGCATTGCATTCTGCTGAGCAGATGCAGCCTGTTGCATTTTCAGTAGTTCATTTTTTGTTTTACATAGTGTGGAGTTGCTGAGAGAAGTTAAAAGAAGCTGGTGCTTCCCTACCACCAGAAATGTTTTAATGGTGGATTAGGTCAACCTATGTAACCTTTCCTCTTTGTCCATCAGCTTCATTTACAAAAGTACCTGGAAAGGTGGGTGCAGTGCCTCACCTGAAGGGACACTCAGCCACTGAGTTACAGGGAACAATTTCAAAAGTGTGTGGGTTGGGCGTGACCAAGGCCTCTGATGGCTGACCAGATGCTGGTGAGCTCTTGTGGACTCTGCATGTATTAAAAGTCTCTTTTCAAAATATTTCTCTCTCTCTGATGGGAGCAGTTAGTGTGGGAATGTTAGAGAAAACAGGAAGGTAGAACCTGTACGGGGTAAGTAAAATAGGATAGGAAAAGTGAAGTTTCTGCAACTGGTAGTACTGAAGTTATCCAAGGCTGCTGGTTTTATTGCTTCTAAAGAGCAGAAGTGAAAATAGCTGTAATGGGGGAATGTTTAAAAAGCACTTTGCAAGGATAGAGCCTTTTATCAAAAAAGACAGGGCTTTTCACCTCAGAAATGCTTTCCTGCATATTGCTTAAATGAAACTGGCTCTCAAGGTAGCTAAATATGTCTGAGAAGGTTCCAGTAACTTTTGGGCAATGGGAGAACTCAATAACAAGAGAAAAAAAAAAAAAACCCAGACATGCTTAATGTGATCTGTTGAACTGGAGCATTTTAATCAGAGCTGAGTTCTGAAGGAACCAGGTGTTATTTTGCTCCTGGCAGCAATTGAAACTTCACAGGTTTTTCATGACATCACATCTTTTCCATGTCTTAACCAGTGACTCATCTTGCTTGCCTGTTTGTTCCTATTTCTAGCTGCCAAGCAGGAACACTAAGCCCAATGTTAACATTCTCTTATTAATGGCACATCCTAGTCTGTCCAAGGTTACTGTCCCTTGTGGTACCTGGTGGGTGGGTTGTTTTTTTCCCCTTCCTCTTTCTCAAGGTGACTTTTGTTTATCTGATTCTTGGTGGCTTCCACTCAAAAATCTACTTTTGCAAAGGAAATGTGTATGTGGGAATGTAACATGTGGGTGCTTCGATGGCAGAACAGATCCTTTCTGTGCTCAGCACCGGGGAAACATCCAGCTGAGGAAGGCTCAGTCCCAGATGTCTGAAATGCATGTCCTGACAGGAGAGTAGTGGGATGGGGACGTACCAGCCACCTTGCAGCAGACATCAATAACAGTGACCAAAACAACTAGATTTGCTGGAGGTCGTGAGAATTTAACACTTCACATTGCAACAGTTCTGAAAGGTAGGGAAAGGCTGCTTTGAGCAGCTGGTTCGGTCCAGTGGGGAAGGCTGAATAAGGCATACCTGGAGAGGGCTGCCTGAACAGTTGGAGAGGTGGGAACAGATTGGGGTGGGACGGAATTACTGATGGCACAGTGGCACCCTCACTGTTCACAGCAGAGACACCAGCACAGCGCCATGGGAGTACAGGTGTTTCCTCATCCATGCAGAAGGGAGAGTGAACAGGTCTTGGATGTAAAGGGGTCAGGCATTACTGAGCCCCAGATGGGGGAGAAACAGCTCTCTGCCTTCAGGATGTGCCTCTATTTCTTGCTTTTTCGGGTTATCTCTCAGGCAGAGAACAGGAGCTGAGGTGGCCAGTGTTGCTGAGAACTGAGCTGTGTTTGCAGGGAGTCAGATGTTCCCTGACACTTCGATGTCTAACAACTTGCCGCCTCTATAACTACGGGGCTGGGAAGTGGATTATCCTGCCTCCAAGGCTGACCAAACCCCAAACAAGGTAAAAAAGATGCAAAAACATATAGTGTAGGTGTTACAATGTGATGCTGAACAGCAGGGAAGAAGAAGCTCCTTCACCACAACTGATGAAGCCCCAAATTGTGCTGGGTGCTGGTTATTGGAGTGGACGTGGCCTCTGTTCTGGCTCTGAGCAGCCCAAGTGATGGTGCTAAGTACATGCATCTTGTAAATGTTGCCAGCTAGCTGGACTGTAAGCAACTCTTACTCTTGAGTATTATTCCTCTTTAAAAAAACCCCAAACCCCATAAAAATCAAATCATAATCCTTTAAAAAAAAATGGAAAGTCTTATTTCTTTGGAGACTATTTCTCACATACACTGCTAGAAAAGTCATGGTGCTAAGGGGATTAAATTCAGTACAGATAAGATGTTTCAGTGACATTTTATTTGGAACAAAGAACTTGTAGCTGGAAATCTTCACTGGAAGAAGGATGGTTCAGAATCACAGATTCTGATTTTTCAGACCTGCAGCAAAGGGCATCTGTCATAATTTAAAAACTCAGATATGTTTTCTGTGTAAGTACCTTGCAGTTTCTGCTGAGACAGCCAAGTAAATTTAAGAAAACGTGGTTGTGCTTCTATTGTGAATGTTTATGTGATGAATCTCGTGACTGGAGGGCATCTGCACACAATGCTAATGCATTTAGGTCTTTTTCTCCGCTGAATAAACACTGAATTTTGATTGCTCATTAATGCGAAACCTTCAAATTTTTGTTTCAAGCTCCCAACTAATGGTCTTGTGGGTGTTTTTAATTGTATCAGAGACAGGCACACACATAAGCTACAGAAGAACAGAGCTGTTAGCACACCGGTGTAAATATTGTCACAGAGACCCTTCTGTCCTTGGTTACAGCCAAGCTCTCTGATTCCTCATCAGGGACAGCCTAGCAGGCTTCTGGATGCTGAAGGCTCAGACTCTTCTTCCCAGGAATTTGGCTAGACTGTTAATTAGTGCTACATCACCTCTCTGCTGATCGCTGCCTGAGCCTCATCTACTTGTCTTCTAATGAGTTTGTGGTCTACCTGGAAATCTTGCAAACAACTTGGTGGTGGGGGGGGAGCAATCTCTGTCAGTTATTTTCTCCTTCGTTGGATAAACAACTTGAACGTAAAAACCTGAAATGCCTAATTAGCTAAGGTTTGTGGTGGTTTAAACTGAGATAAGGACAATTATTGTAAATGCTGAAGAAAGTGAGCTCAGATTTTGCAGTTTATTTTATTTTATTTCAGTCGAGGCATCTGTGTGGGGGGAGTGCTCACGGCGTGAGTCGAGAAAATTAAGCCTATTTATCGCTGTCTAAAGCTAATGTAACCTGAGGAAAAAAGTGATTTCAGGGTGATACAACAACAATTCAAATGCATTTGGAGAAAGGCAACTACAAACCTGTAAGGGGAGATGACATGCTCTGTACCTGTACAGTAAAACAGTGAGGAAGGCATCAGTGACTCACGTAGAGATGAATCACATCTCTGCATTCTACCACATGGCTACCAGGGCAAGGTTATCAATAAACTTTACACACCATGAAATATAGGATGCCTTTCCCTCACAACACACTCCCTTTGATAACCTGAGAAGGCAGGCACCCAAGTGTATGAATATGCAAATTACCTTTCTAATGAGTTAAGTGAAGAGTCCACCAGAGAACGGGTTGTGACTATGTAAATGCATGTAGCCCTTTGGGGTTCTGTGCCTCCTGCGGCCCCATCTCTCACTGATGTATAAATTGGGGCCCTGCCCCCCCCACAGGGGAGTCACAAGCAGAATACTGCAATCAAAAAACCAGATTTGCTAAATTCCAGAGCTTTCAGGCGATAATTTGCCTTTATCAAAGATGAGTCCAATTCCTCACTGAGCTGAGGCACTGAGGTGGTATCAGGACAGGTTTTGGAAGTCACCTTCAGCATCCCTTGGGGCTGCTTCCCAGGACAGCCTGCACATACGTCCCCAGAGCTAAGTCCTTGCTCTGAGCCATTGTCAAATTTAATTTCTTTCTGAATTATTCCACATGTAGCCAGACAATGTGTCTTGCAGTTGCTTACTGCCCAGTCACAGCCTCATGCCCTAAGCCAAAATGAGCACTAGTTAAACACAGAGGAGAAAATATGAGGTGAGATTTGGGAGAGAGATGAACCTGGGAATGCAGGTGTAAAACAACAATGCTGTGAGCGTGAGAAGTGAAGAAGCCAGGCTTCCTGTGGATTTGTTTGGGTTTGTTGGTTCCAGAATCTGTGGAGTTACTAATATTGATTTAGGGCTTTCTCCTAATGAGGCACAAAGAGATCCTCTCTCCTGCTGGTGTTGGAAAAAGATCATTGCTCTTAAGCTTTCTTCCCAACTAAGGTAGGATTAAGGTCTCTCTTCACCTTACCAGCTATTTTTTGTGACATGTGTAAGGAACATCTGAGAGCGTTTCCCCACAGTTAAATTTGATCAGAAGTGCACGTGTGGACACTGATGATTTAATAAGCCTCATGCCTTTATAAAATCAGGCTAAAATAAAGCAACTATTATGTATCTCTGAATAAAAGAACAATACTAGTGCTGCTGAGACCTTCCTGCTTGAAGAAGTATAGTTAGGATCTAGTTGTCGTGGCTGGTTTAGCTGTTCAGCAGCCAAGTCAGGATGTGCTGTCAGGGACTACGAGAGTGCTCTGTGGTGGATTTATCGCTGGCGGGAGAGGAAAAGGTCACTCAGGCTGCAAGGTGTAGTCCACCTCATTCTGGTACCTCTTGTCAGGAGGGAACAGGAAAACTCTTTCTCAGGCAGTGTATGATGCTTCATCACGATACACCAATGGACTACTCCCTCTTGAAATAAATGCACAAGTTTAAAGGAAAAAATCCCTTCTTTTTCCTGAGAATTGGTGGAGAAATGGCAAGATACATGCTGCATAGTGTCTCCACTGGGAAATGCACAGTGTGTTACAGCTGTGGATGGTCTCACAGTAGTGCAATATGCAGAGCCTTTTAAGCAAGCCGTCAGGAGTTTATTTACAAGCACTCTCCTCCTACAGAGCGGCTCTGTGATACTCTTCTGGTGCAGAACAGCAGGCGATCCCAGACTGGCTGGTGTGTGTTCTGGAAGGGCCAACACTGCCTCTTGCATGCAGCAGAAACAAAGCTGCACGTATGGGAACGATGGGCAAGATGATTTTAAAGCTGAGTAGTTTCTCACCCACTGTCTCCTGGGGTTGTGGTGATGTGCTGTGTTTGATCTCTGTACTCCTGCAAGAGTGCTTTATTTTACTCCTCCAACTAGTTACGTGGTTAATAAGCCCTTTAGGGTATTTTTCTCCAGAGAAGAGAACTTTAATCACATTTTAAA
This sequence comes from Oxyruncus cristatus, assembly GCA_013399855.1. Classification (NCBI taxonomy): domain Eukaryota; kingdom Metazoa; phylum Chordata; class Aves; order Passeriformes; family Cotingidae; genus Oxyruncus; species Oxyruncus cristatus. The sequence goes on along the minus strand of VXAY01004932.1, from coordinate 2,411,845 downwards.
CCAGTGGCAGCAGATGCTTTCTTCAGTGTGGGGTTTGGGGGACTAAAGGACTACCTCATTTCAGAACTGCTAAACCAGCACAGTAACTAGCCGTCAACATCTCATACTGAGCGCGTGCTTTGAAGGCAAGGCCTTTTACCCCCCTGCAGCTGTTCACAGAGCTGCCATTTGCCAAAAAATGGATGATATGTGTTTGTTCAATTGATAGTTATCTCCTGAATGAGAGATATGTTCAGCACACGACTTCTCTCCTTTTTCCAGAGGGAATGGTTTGGCTGTGGAACTGCTGATTTGGAGCAGAAATATCCCTCAGCTTAAAAGCAGGCAAAATGCGAAAAATAAATGTTATTGGCATCCAACAGATGGTGGTTGACACGTTTTCTAGCTGTCACGAGTCTTTCAGAATTCTTCTGTTGTATATGCCAGAGTTTCACCTTTGTGCTGCCAGGCAGAACACAGAAATGACGAATGCAGAAATGACAAACACAGGTAGAGGTACTCTGTAGGGCTCTGTAAGTAAAGAGAATTAAGCTGAACCAGCAGAAGCGGATTAGTAACTCTCAAATTAATATGTGCACCTCAGACATTGTGATTGGGATATTCCACATTGAATTCATTTTGTGTAGTAAGGTTCATTGCATCAGGTCTTTAATCAGTGTCTCTAACCTGATGTAAGAACTGAGTCACCCCCTGCATCTCTCTCAAGGACATTTTCCTGACCGTGACACTGAATTGCAACACGTAAATGTCTTTTGCCTGGTACAGTCCTGGACTGTTTTCTTTTGCGTCTGCTTTAAAGTGTCAGCTTTCAGTGAACTCTGGTAACATTTTATTATTGCATTGAGGCAGAGGCAGAGAAGAGCAATTAAAGAGCTGACATCTTTGGTATTTTTTTTAATAGTACATGTGTCAAAATGCATTTAACAAATCATGGTTGATGCAAAAGCCTAATTAATGCTAAAATGTAAGCAGAGTTCATTTCAGTTGGGAGCAAATGAGAATTTTAAAATCTATAATAATAAAAAATGGTTGCCTTAGTTTAGATATAGGACCTAACTACAACTCCTGCTTCCGAGAACTGAAGTCTTAAAGCCTAAATATTCCTTTTTGTTCCAGGACACAGCTGGACAAGAAAGATACAGGACCATCACTACAGCCTACTACCGAGGAGCCATGGGCTTTGTGCTCATGTATGATATCACCAGTGAAGACTCCTTCAATGCAGTGCAGGATTGGTATGAAATACTGTTTTTGTTGTGTTTGTTTGGGTTTTGGTCAATTCTCTCCTCACAATTGTTTGTTGACAGCATGAGACATCCCACCCTCTATAGTGCTTTGCATCACCGTATTCTTTCCTCTTCACCTAAACTCTGGAATAATAATTTGACTTATAAATTTTCCTTAAAAAAAGTTGTACAGCTTCACTTTAATAAAAACATAATTCAAGTTCTATAGCATACTATAGAACTTGTTGCTTTTAAAAGTTTAAATTTATTGTAAAGAGATTAATCCTTTAATGCATTATTTGGGCTTATGAGGTTTCTGGCTGCGCTGCTAAAACAATTCGGTTTAACAGTGGTTGTTCACTTCAGATCTCAGGGATTTGGGGAAAGGTTGTGTTTATCCTCAGAAATAGTAACCCCGTGAGTCCCCTCAATAATTTCTGCTTGCAGCCTGGTTGCTGTGTACTGCAGATAAGTGGTCAGGGTGCAAAGAAAGGCAGTGCAGTGGTTAATGGGATCTCCCAGGTCTGATGGATTTGCAATGATCTGGGTGACCTGTTGGGAGAATGTGATGTGCTGGCTCTGAGCATCCGGCTCAGCCTGGCTGTCTGTTGATCACTTATTCTGTACCTCTAATCTAGGCTGTAACTCAAAAGCTGCAACAACGTGGTTAGTTTTTTCTAATAATTTGGCTTTCCTCCGGTGCTGCCCATGTTTTGTTCTTGCTGTCCACTGAAGCAGTTGGTCGTGATCACCAGGACCAAAGATGTAGTCACCACTTTCACCCCATCTCAGTGCCATGACACCAGGCTGTGGAAGGCGAACTGCAGCCGCATCCTAAGCTGTCCTTCAGCAGCTGGTGACAGAGGAATAATTTTTTCCCCTGTTAGAAACACAAACCCAAAGGTTTTGCCAAAACCAGTTTCTGCTACGTGGCACACCCTCCACCAAGCTCAGATGAAGCTTCTTCTGCAGGTGTGTGCATGGGGATATTTTCCATAGGAGTGCAGGCATGTAAGCTAGGGCTGTCTTTCACTAAACTAGGAACGTTTTCAGCTTGGTTCCCTGGTGAAACAAGGTATGTATGACCACACAGCTCATCTACCTGTCTGAATGTTGGTTCTGCTCTAGTAAGTTTTATTTATCAGTCTTAACTCAGCAAAAAAATACCAAATCTCAGTCTTTGACCTGCTACTATTTTGAAGTTTGTGCAGGTGAAGTTTAACCTGAAGCTTTGTATTGGAAGTGGTCTAAGGTCTGTTCCATCAAAGGCACTGATGCAAGAGTAAGAATTGGGAAAGGTCAGTTTTGTCGATTTGACTTCGTGTCTTCCAGGGCCATGGGAGCTGCAGGAGTATCTTTGCTAAGAGCACCTTGTCAGCCAAAGGACAGAGGTGAACGATCAGTGTATTTTTACTCTGTGTGTCAGGAATCTTTCTAACCAGTTATAAGATTCTGAGCACAAATGATGTATTGGGGAGGATAAAATCGGCCCATTTCTTTCCTTCCTGAAGCTGGTCCACTGGAGAGGAGATGAGGGCTGTAGCAAAGCCAGCAATGCTGGGCCAGCAGAGTCCTCTAGTGGCCATGCAGCTGAGAGGTGGTTTTTCCCAGCCTGCAAAATCGCTTTCTAAACTTTTGAAGGCACAAGAAATGGAAACAAAAGCTTTTGTCTGATGCTGGTGCTGCTGTATCAGCCTCTGCCATTTTCTAGCATAGCAAATAGGTAGGATTTTTGGTGGGTTTTATTCCCAAAAACGCTGCGTGATACAGTTATGCTTAAAAAACCCGTTTACGCTGCATCTGGTCTCCAGTCAGGAACTGTGCTGTCCATGGAAAATTAAGGTGTCTGCTACTTGAGCTCCTTTAGCTCAGAGCCTTTGTCTTTGGTTCTTTGGTACATGACTGTTTTAACAGCCTCCTGATCAGTCCTTACCTGCCCATAGGGGAAATAAGAATATCTCTCTTCGAGTCTGCCATATGATTTCTTCCTTGGCAGATCGTTTTACCTCACCCTTCTTGGGGGTAGATGTCCTAAAGAGGATCCTGGTTTGCTTTGTGTCACTCACACTTCTCTGAAACCAAGTGAAGTCACCCTTCCTCCTGAATGAGGAGGATTGTGGCTGTAGATCAGATATTTAGACAAGCTCTCCAGGTAGTATGAAGAAAAGTCTTTCCTTCATTCATATCAATCACCACAATTAATGATGATTTTCTTAAAGCTGCTGAGAAAGATACACAATTTAATGCGTTTGGGAATACCTGGAACATGACCTGTTCTCCTGTTCACTGGAAAAAGTAAAACATGTATGAGAAGCCTTAAAATATTAAGCCTGAGTGATTTTCCTTACTGCAGTGTGGAAAGAGTTCAGTCAGATTATTTTACAAAAAAAAACATAAATGGGCAAATGCCAAGATGGGCTTTACCTGATATTTGAAAATAAATAATTGTTTTGTTTGAATACAAGATGAGTAAGGGTGAGTGAAAGGGTTAAGTTAGCTTTCATGGCTTTCAGCTCAGTTTCTAGATTTTTTTTTCTTTAGTAGTCTCCTTTGATAGCTGTTATTTGACATTGGGTTGATAGTTTTGTGTGTAGATAAATCAGTGGGTTATACCTCATTTGAAACTGTACTGGAACTAGAATATATTCAGTATTTGAAAATGGAAAGTAAATGGAAAATATTATGGAAGCTCTGCTTTGGACAATCTAGACAATTTCATAGAAGGAAAATAAAAATTGGTGGAATTTAACTTATATCTAAGTGACAGCTGGGTTCACAAATCATCAGCTTTATTTATCTTTAAAGCTGATCTCCAAATTGGGTTGTTGATACCTCCTGTTGTAACTGTGAACCTGAGACTATTTTTCTTCTAAGTGTGAAGCACAAAAAACGTGTTTTATTGTTAATTTGGGGAATTCAGCACAAACAAGGCACAGCATTTTTATTGTGTTACAGAAATACCTTCCTCCCAGCGTGTATATCGGGTCACCCTGATAGGTGTTGAAACACCTCAATTGCACAAGCCTTGTTATTTAGTTATTTTCTTTCCAAAAGCTTCTGAAAATTTGCTGCCATTTCTTTGTAATGACATCAGGGTTTCTTTCAGATATTCTTCATAACTGTTTCTGGTTGGTTGATCTTTATGCCTAATAAGAGTAAATGTTGGTGTTCTGTAAGAGGTTTCTCACTAGCTTGTACAAAACAAGAAGGATGTGTTCCTGTGGGGTATCCTTTGTGCTGTTTGCTTCCTTTTCACAAGTTTAAATTCTGTTTAAATAGTTGAGATTTGGCAGTGTGTCCTCATCCGATGCCAGGGGCTGAAAGGAATCCAGAGGGTGAACTGGGAGTCAGAAGAAGAGCCTGTTTATAGGTGTTTTAAATTGAAGACTTTATTTCTCTCTATTGCTTATGGAGGGAGACTGGAGAGATTTCATCTTCCTGGGCTGTTGGCTCATTTCTGCAGTCACCCCCTTCTGTGATGAGCTTTGAGAGTCCCATATAAACTCATCACAGACTCATATTAGCACCCATGGGGCTTGTCTACATGGAGTTACTCAAAAGGGTGAAACTGGAGGAGCCAAAATCGGGATTGGAGAGAGTCCCTTTCCAGGAGGGCACTGGGAAGAGGAAAAAGTTTCATTGCACAGATACATTGTGTATTTTTGGGTATTGCACTAAGGGTCTAGGCTTGTACAGTGGGCTTGGATTAGGTTTATTTTTTCCAGTGCAATCCAAACAGGCTGCTGCTTCTTCAAGGCAAATTGCACAGTGAAATGACTCCCTTTTTCATAGTTATCTGTGAAGTAACACCACTGGCTTCTTTCCATGGGAAAGGCCAGTAAGCAATTCAAACTAATTAAAAATTGACATTAGTAGATCAGAGCTGGAGGCTCCTGCTAATTTAAAGGAGAAGGAATCAAGTGCTTTATTGTTAAGGGAGTTGCAGCAAACTTAAACAGAAGTAAAAATCTAAGGGAACTCCTGGCTCTCCTGGGAAATGGCAGGTTTGCCTGGAAGTGCAGTGTCCAGTCTGGAGTGGTGGTTAATAGGAACAAAGAGTGGAAGGTGAGTTAGGGACTGGAGGAGGACTGGAGGTGGGAAGAAGTAGATTGCTTCTGGCAGAGCAGCCTAATTACCTTTGGGAAGGAGGGAGTCTTAAAAGATAGAGCTGACTTGGGGAAGATAAAATAGGTTGTGCTGGTCTGAAAAAATGGATGAAAGTGAATGCCACCAAGCTAATACTGTTCTGCTGCTGGCTCTGGGGCACCTCACTGAGGATGATGGGAGAGGACTGGCCCTCAGGATAAACAGGAAGAAAATCTTCAGTTTCATCATGGAAAAACTGTAAAGAGACCAACCTGAGATCCACAGTGAGCTCCACTAGAGTCTCTAACTTCACCTGAGTGCTCCTCCTAAGCTGCCATGCACTGCACCCTCTACCACTGAAGTTAGTGTTGGTCTGGTACTTGTTGTGTGTCATTGCATCTGCTGTCCCCTGCCTTAGGTATCACTTCATCCTGCTGGATTCAAATATTACCTCACAGAGCCTTGCCTTGATCTCATATCTTCCTGATTTGGTACATTTCTGTTTCTCTTTAGCAATTGTTTCCATGTTTCTAGGCAATTTTCAGCCTCCATGAGCCCCTTTTCGTGTTCAAGCAAAGATGACTTGGTCCTTCCGCCTGTTCTTACAGTGTTCCTAAAACTCTGCAGCAAATGTGCTACAGCAAATGAGCATCCTTTTTTGTCTGCTCTAAATTATTGTTGTTCTGTCTTTTATAAGAAGTTGTAAATCCAGCATGAGGTGTGCATCTGCTGCATGGCTCTCTCTATGGGGCAATTATCCTGAAGAGCTATAATTGATTGCCATTCCTCTGACAGATGACAGCTGAAGGAGAATAAGCTTTTTTTGTCTCTAGACTTCAAAACTTCTTCATTTCAGCTTTTTATCTGAATCTCGTGATCTTTGTGACACTTACAAAGTCTTAACAAGAAACTTTATTGTCACACCAAATTAAGGAGTGGTAAAACAGAATGGTGCTGTGAGCTACAGAGTCTGCATCCTTGCTCTGTGTGTAAGCCGGGTCATTGGTCTTTGAGCCAGCACGCAATCTGGAGGTGGTGATTTTGTCATTAACGGTACTAGTTTTCGTATTTAACATATGATTATTTTGGCACAGCTGATGGAACGTAACGATTTTTTCTGTCCTGCTGCAGGGCCACACAAATCAAGACTTACTCCTGGGACAATGCGCAAGTGATCCTGGTTGGAAACAAGTGTGATATGGAGGATGACAGGATTGTTCCAGTGGAGAAGGGGAAACACCTGGCGGATCAGCTTGGCACGTGGAAAGCTTTTCTTTCTACCTCTTTTTCCCTCTGCTGCTTTATGCTGTGTTCTTTTTAGTTTGTACAAGAAAAAGTCCCACCAGCAGTAATACTTTAATAATGGTCTCACAACTAAGAAGTGTAATATATTCCAGATCCATATTTTACTTGCTTCAGGCTCGGTAGGCCAAGATGTGCCTGGTAGAACACTTGTAGTGTTGCTGTATCTGCAAAGGTAATGTCTGAAGATGGAAGGAAGATAAAGTTTGTCTGAACAGAAAAGCTTTTATTAGCTCAGCAGAATGAAAAGAGAAAAGGTTTTCATAAACACAATTCTGTCTCCAGGTCTCCAGGTTCCATGTACTCATTGCAAATCAATGCAAACATTGATTTTTGTTGAAGAATTTAATTTTTTTATGGAACAATGAAAAAAAAAAAGGAGTTTATACATGGGAAATGTAGAATTGAGTAAAACATATTATAAAATGTACTAGGCTTCTTTATCCAGATAAGGAAATGACATTATGTTATTGATGTGGGATAGAAAAAGCAAACCAGTTCCATTGAGAGGAAACTGGGTTTGCAATGAAAATTTTAGAATGAACAGCAAAATAAGCTTATACTAGTTTATAATTTATTTATAATTTTTCATTATCTATTACAGCATATATGATATTTTTAATATGGAATCAGGGCTCTGTGTTAAGATTTAACTATACTGCTGTCTTCTGTTAAAGAATTCCAAGTAGCAAGTAAATCCTGTTAAAAAAAATAATTTAAACAAAAAGATGGTCACTGTTCCAAAGAGTTAGGAGCAATCAGGTTATTTTTTCATGTTTCATGTGAAAAAAAAAAAAGGCATGTCTGCAAAATCCTGCGGATTTAGAGGTTTCAAGTGTAACTTCTACATGTGGCAGGCACAAAGGGGTCCCATTCGTGACTTGAGCCTTGAGGCACTGCCATCAAAAACAAATAATGAGCCAATATCAAACTAAACCCATCAGTATTGTTATTGTAATGATACACCTTTACCTGTAGGACTAGCAAAGCAAACAGAGACATGGTGAGTTTACAAAATCAGTTATGAGCTCTTTTTTATCCATCAGAATTTAATTTGCTTTCGAAATTATCAATGGGAATAAACTTGGTTCCTGGCTTGCAGACTGTAAAAAAAGGTTGTGCATTCAAGTGTGTCCACATATTTTGCAGAAATAATTACGCTGTTAGTAGTTGAATATTTGTCCGGAGCAATGTAACACCAAATAGAAAGTTTTATTTGAACTCCCACTCCAATTTGGACATCTAATGTTTTTTTTCTCTCCCCAAAATTCATCTGTTTGCTTGATTATAAACTTGGCATCTAGAATCTGAATCCTTTATGTATGGGACACTTCAAAACACACGCACACACAGTTACCATAGCAACTGAAGCCATCGGTAGGAAACTGTTTTGCTGAAGAATCCCCAGGTCTGCCTCTGACCTGTCCTCGTGTCTGTCCAGCTCACCCTGGACAAACACACCCCAGTGCAGAGCAACCCAAAAGTTAATCAATCCCTTGGGAAATGCTGTCCCAGCCCTGCTCTTCTGTAGCCTCCCAAAATACTAGATACTTTTTAAAAGGGCTGAAAAATAGACCTGGTTTTATCAGTCAATTTTTCCTTATACTAACTACGTTAATGTGTACGGCATTATCTGAAATTATTTTGTGTGTTAGGTGGGAGGAATCTCTTTAATTGGCTATTGACGGCTTAAACTGCTACAGTTCATCATAATGATTCACATAAAGGTTATCCTTCAGCATGCTGATCTAAATTCATATAGTGACATTACCATCATTGAAGTAATTCCCTAATCAGATTAAGAAGTTGCTATTGGCCTGAGCGTGAACTGAACCAAAAGAGATGTCAGTGTTGGACTGACTAAGTGCAGTTCTCTGATTTCTTGTGCTTTTTATGTACATTTTTATTCACCATCAAAGACAGCAAGAGGGGCAGACAGAACACTTGGTGCAGGAAAGCCATCCCTGTTGAGTTAGGAGGCAAACAGCTCCACCATCACTTCACCGGTTGTCCCATGAATTTTAAAAAGGGTTTGAATGGGGTGGATAACTACTTGTCTCACACATCGAGGTGACTCAGCCTACCAGCAGTGGCAGACTAATCAGTTAAGACAAATTATTTTTCCCTTTGTTTGTGGCAGAATCAAAGGAAATTGATGCAATGCGGAACACCCCCAAAACGCAGCACAACAGAACGGAGCTTATTGCAAAACAAACTCTCTGTGGTGCCTCAGCTCTTGCTGCTGGCAATTTAATAACCTGGTAGAACAGCAGCAACAGCCACTGTAAGCACTGGTTGGCCCTTGAGGCCCCTGGAGTCGGAAAGATAAGGAAATGCTTCACAGTTCTGCGCATTCCTGCTGCTGGGGCAGGCTTTGGGCTGTCTGTGGGAGGCTGGTTCTCCCAGACCACTGAGTGTCAGGGAAGCGGCAGGAAGAGCTGTCTGTGCCATCCCCTCCTTGGCATAACTCCAGCCTTGCTGGTTTGGTTTTTTTAATCAGAAAGGGTCAGTGTTTGAGGATCCATGGTCATCACTGCAGTGAGGAGCTGGTGACTGGACACTGGAATTAAAGTTGGGTGTAGTTCAGTGGTGCTGAACCTCCTGCCAGGACGGTGCTCTGTGCTGTGTGAGAACTGATCACCCTGAAGAGCTTTCCATCTAAAAAGACAAAGAATGGGAAGGAACAAGACCAAAGTCACGGAGCATTTTGCTCCTGAGTGCAGAAGTTGGTCAGCAGAAGGAATGAAACCACAATCTTCCTTCTCGTTCTGGCCTCTGCTCTTGCCAGATTGCAGCAGGGGTTGGTGGAGCCAGCCTGGCCCTAGGCAGGGGTGTGTGGAGCCTAGGAAGGTTCCTCACACCTTGCTGGGGGTGGCATGTCATCAGCTGCAGCCCAGGGACCTTCACTGATGAAAGGGGGAGAATCCGACTCCTTTATCCTGGGTTTATTCAGACCTTTATCATCTGCAGATGTGCTTACTAGGGTGACAGTGAGGATCCATTTATCCCTTGGATAAATACCAGATAGCATCTCACTGATGCTTGATAAATTTTAGAAGAATTTCTGCTCACTATTCCAAGATTGTGGGAATCAACTGAGCTTAAGAGTTATCTAATGTCTTGTTTTCTTAAGGTGAATTCTGAAAAAAAAGGGTATTTTAAAAACCATCATCATCATCGTCAGCCTCTATTGATACTTTCTGCTCTCTTTTTCCACAGGCTTTGACTATTTTGAAGCCAGTGCCAAGGAAAACATCAACGTGAGGCAGGTGTTTGAGCGTCTCGTGGATATAATCTGTGAAAAGGTGTCGGAGAGTGTAGAATCAGACAATTCCAGGGGCACTTCTGGAAGGAGCATGAGACTCACAGACAACCCACCCCCTTCGCAGCAGAACTGCTCGTGCTAGTGACCCTTCACTCTGAGAAATGTCCTTCTCCCTGCCTAAGTAAATTTTACCTTTTCATTTGTGGTGGTGCGTTATCATGTAGCCCAAAGGCAGAAGTCTCTGTTGTAGGAAACTGGTATGTTTGTTTAATGTGCTGGAGTGTTAATATTACGTATTTCCTCATCCAATAATTTAAAAATCTGAAAAAAATATTGTAAGTGCACCTTGTGTGAATGTGAGTTACACTGAAGAAAAATAATTGTGTGGTGTTTCAAATGTTATTTCCACAGAGAATGTTGCATTTTTAATTATAAATTCCTCTATTGCAGAGTTTTTTTGTCAAGAACAGCGGGAAGCACAAAAACCAATCAGGAGGGACCAGGTCTAAAAGAAAATGGGGTAAAATCTTTTTTAAAGCAAGATTATACTTTTTTTTTTTTTAACGTGAAGCCAAAAAAAACAAAAAACAACCAATCCCCAGGTATTTTGAGAGTCATCGTTGCTGTCCTAAAGACATGGGCCTCAGTTTTCCTGTACGATGGAGCAGAAAGCAGAGCATGTCTCTCTGACACTGTGAGGCCCTCCAGAGAGTGGAGAGGAAAGGGGTTGGATTTTGTGTCAAGTCTCTAAATAGGGGAAGAACACACGGAGGAATCAAACCTTCCAAGGCAGGGGAAGAGGAGGAGGCCTTGCAGCCATACCTGCGTTACCCTGTGCTTGGCTGGTGCTGGGTGAAGGAGTGAGAGCCCTTCTAGGGGCTCCCCCTTGCCTCCAGACTTCTCCCCCATCACCAGTAACAGCTTGCAGGGTGCTGGGGGTGTTGCTGTGTTTGGCACCTTCTTGTCCCTAATGCTCTGTTTCTAGAATCCCAAGAGCTGACTGTCCTGCAGCCTTTCCCCCCGCACTCTGTAATTTTACCTCTCCAGGTCTGATCTACTCTCATCAACTCCCTGCTGGTGGATTTGTTGCAGGACAAAGGAAAGGAGGAACTGGCTGCTCCATGATTAGTTGGAGGCAAAATCTGACTTGTAGGACTTGGAATAGCACTGAGAGAGATAGAAATACCAGGAACCAAAATATGAGTCTTTATAGATATTCGTGCCATTATTATTAGATTTTCTCTCTGCATTTGTTGTTGATTTATTTTTTAAATTTTGTGATAGATGGGTGTGTGTGTGGGGATAGTTATTCTGGTTTCAGATTCAAATACTACGAGTTATAACTTAAAAAAAAAAGGAAGATTGATTAATAAAACATAACTGTGAATTAAAAATGTCAAAGTCATCCTGTTAAGAGTTATTCTACAAACTTTTTGTTGCTTCATTCTTTGAAGGGAGGAAAAATTTTTTAATTAAGTGGATATGGAGAGAAGTTTAAGGTGAAAATTCTGGCAAGTTTTATGGCTTTACATTTGGCCTGTGATTTTCTCTGACTGAGGGGACTTCCTGATGTCAGGAACCAGAGTGGAGTACCTGCCCTCTGCACTGTAATGTGCTGGATCATGAACTAGTAAGTGCTTTTGTAATTTTGTTCTGTTCTGTCTTAAAGTGTAATAGCTCTAAGAAAAAAAGCACAAAATTCTGGACAAAAATGCAGCTACTTTGGGGTGGTTTGAGCTCATTGTGCTATGGGTTTCATCCCTCTGTTTGTGTGTGGCTTTTGGAAATCTTTACTGTGATGTGTTTTGGGTGCGTGTGATTTAGTCCCGAACGTGTGATTTGTGCAGTGCTGGGATTGTGGTTGTTGTATCTAAACCCCTGAAACTGCAAAATAAAGAGAAATTAAGTCACTGGGTGTGGCCAGAGAGCTTGTGTCAGCTGCATCACTTGTGTTAGGCAATCCTGGGCACATGTAAAGAAGAAATCTTTTAATGCTGTAAAAATACATCAAACTACATTGATCTTTGTGCAATCTGGAATCACTATGTAGGTTTAAAGCAGAGTGAAGATTACAAGGATAATTGGGCCAATAAATGGGCAGTGCTGTGTTCTAATTGTAGAAGCAGTTTTCGGGCAACTTGAATAACTAGCAAAAATAAATTAAAAAAAAAATCTACATTAGATAGCCATGATTTTGAGCTGTGCAGATATAATTGAGTGCCTTAGTGCAGATAATGATTTGTCAGCTCTGCAACTCAACGGTAACAGAAAATGCATTCAGCAGAAATAGAATTTCAATTCTTGTCTTTCACTTGTTTGGTTGGTTTTTTTCCCTAGCAAAAAGGACCTTTCCCTATCCTACCCAATATATAATTGTGTTTCACTGTGTCAGATGGGTTTTTTTAAAGACTACAAGTACATTCCAGGCCCTTCAAGCTAGGATGGGCAGAATTGTTTTTCACAGGGCAAACCAGCAAGTAGCTACATGGCAGTCTGAAGAACTGGAAAGGACAGGAATTCTGTCCTGCACTACATTGCACACATAGAAAAAACTACTATTTGGTGCAGAAATCCTGCAGAGTTTGTTCCAGATAAGGAATCAAATCATCACAGGCAACTGACACATCTCTGCATTAGTATTTGTTTTGTGTATCTCATCATCTTATATTTGCTGTGAAGGAATACAGGGAAAACCTTTTGCCTTAAATGGCCTGCAGCTGATTTCAGTATCAGCAGTGAGTCAGTAGGAATTGTTACTTGTATTAACTTGTAAAAGGTAATTGCAGAAGGTGAGACAGAGATTTGTCAGGGCAGGGGAATTAGCAGGCCTGCTTGCACTGAACCAAAACCTGCACAAAAACCTGCTTGCACTGAAGACAAACAGAAAATTTGTGATGTGGTTTTGTGTGGGGCCTTGGATTTGAATGGCAGTGGTCCAGGATAGCAAGTGTTGGAAGAACAGCGTGGCTACAAGATAAAAAGGTGTACTGGAATGTGAAAAGCAAGAGGTGACTGCTCTTCAGAAGCATCTCTTTGGCTTGTACAATGCAGCACCAAGTGTGCAGTTCTCCAGCAAGAGACATAGGGAAAGCCTGGGCTTAGAGATGAGTCTTGGCTTCCATCTTGTGGAGGAATAAAGCTCTGAATATAAGGTAGACATCGAGGATGAATTATCACCCCTGTACCTCAGACAGCCCTAATTTGTTGGCCTCTGACGCCTTTCCTTGGCGTTCACCATCCCCTGTGCAGCCAGCACCGGCTCCCACACGGGCACCCGGAAAGCCGGTGTTACAGGGAAACGCAGCTGCACAGATGTGCATCGGTGCCGAAGGGCTGTGATAATTGCAGTGGCGGCTTCCTCACAGGACCTCGGCCGTGTGCACCATTTGGGAACTCCCGGAGATTCAAGCCAAGAGGCAATGCGGCATTGCCGTTGCTACTGGAGTGGGATGGGGGAGAAGGATACCCACGAATTGGGAAACGCGGGGACCTGCTGAAGTGGTCACGTGAAGAATAGAGCTTTATTCTATTAAGGAGCCACGGGTACAGACTTTAAGCTGTTCGAGATACACCATTATGTGTATACATTGGGAACACAAAACCCGAACCACCCGCACCCGGCGCGCTGTGAGCCCAGCGCTGCCCTACACCCGGCCTGGGCCAGCTGATTGGTCCTACCAGACTGAGCGACAGCGGGTCGGACCAATCGGTGAAGGCAATGAGAGGAGGTGGCCGGATCCCACCAGCTGGCTGTTGGACTATTCCAACGCCAGAGTGGGGGGAAGCCGGCTCAGCCGGCGGGCTGGCGGACACGTGGGAACGCGACGGCGCAGTGAGAAGCCCCCACCATCTGCCTCCTTCCTCCAGCCTCGCCCTCGTCGCTCTGATTTCTCAGCGTGCTTCCCGCGATTCCTGAACGGGGTCGTATGTCACCTCCACTCCTCTCCCCCCTCCATGGTTTCCCTCACCCCTCACGCTGAGCAGCCTCCTCTGCGCCAATCGGAGCGCGCCGCGGCCATGCGCGTGCGCAGTCTGGCGGCCGCCCTCGCTCGGAGCGGGCGGGCGGCGGCCGGGGGTCCCCGCGGGCGGGCTGGGGGCGGG
>VXAY01004932.1:2339947-2397836 GCA_013399855.1 Oxyruncus cristatus | reverse complement strand
GTTGTGCGGCCGCTGTGGGGCAGCGGCACCGCCGCCGCCGCTATGCCCGGCAGGAACAAGGCGACGTGCGGCTACGGCAGCCCCGAGCTGGCCGTGGGACAGCAGCAGGCCGCGGAGGGCGGCCGCGACGCCGGGGGCCGCTCGCCTCACGGGGACGAGGAAGAGGAGCGCGGGGCGCGCGGCCCCGGCCACAACCTGGGCGACCCCGACATCGTCAAGTCCCCCAGTGACCCCAAGCAGTACCGGTGAGGGCGGCAGGGGAGGCGGGGGAGGACGAGGCTCAGTGGGGCGGGCCGTGGTCTGCCCCGTGTCTCGGGCACCACTGGACCTCGGACTGGCCCCGGTGCTCGGGGGAGCTGGAGGCCTGTCTGGTTAAAGGAGGCCGGGGGTTCGCGGTGTGCTCCTGCTGGGGATGGGCTGTGCGGGAGCGGGGCTGCGGCTGGCACAGGCCGGGGGGATCTGCTCCTGTGCGGGGTAGGGGGGGTGTTCGCTAGGCACAGCAATTCCCAATTGATTTTTAGTTCGCAGCCCCTCGCCGAAAGCGTTCAGTTGAAGTGCAAAGTGCCGTCGAAGTATTTTCAGAGCAGATCCCAACTTTAAAACAACCTCTAAAGCTCTTCCTGTTTTAGATGAGCTTCCAAGTTTTAACACAGGCATATCTGCGAGTTGAGGCAAAGTGCTTTTAGGCTGCTGGTTTGCTTGTGTTTTTATTTGAGTATATCCGAGTAATACCCCTGGAAGTGATGAAAAGGATCACCTTCCTTGAGCACAGCCCGCAGCGTCCATGGCCCAGACACAGCGAGGGACTGGGACAAGAACTCCAGCAGGGATTGAGCTCTTTGGATGCTGTAAAACAGTTTATTCTTGAAGGGACACTGATAACTTCTTCCTGTTAGGCAGAAGATGATCCAGCCTTTGTTAGAGCTGGCTTTTTTTAATTTTTTTAAATCTTTACTTTTCGTGATGTCTAATCTGTGCAGCCAGTGGAGAAATATGCTGCCTGAGCCTGGAACTGAGTTTTGGATTTGCAGTGGCATTGGTTGGCAGTGAAATTCCCTGCTGGCTGCCTGAAGAGGACTATGCCCATTGTCTTAGGGAGAAACTTGCTCCCTCCCTTCTTGCCCTACTTCCTTGCCGCTTCCTCTGAATCGCTGCCTGCCTCTCCTGATGGCATTCTTACTTCTGCTACTTTGTGGCAGGCTGTCTTCCTGCAAAACTCACAGCTACAGATGCTGTCAGCTCAGGGAACTTCTGTCTTTGCTACCTGAAGCAGCACACTGATGAATGAAGCTTGGGAAATCCACTGAAGGCTGTCACTACCCATTTTGAGGCTCAGGAACCTTCTCTGCAACATAGAGAATTGGAGAGTGTGTTTGCTTACAAGACAAGGGTGACATCAGCCTTAACTTAGTGAAAAATGTCATCTTTTACCTTCTCAGATACAGTGATCACAAAACCCAAAAAAGCTCTGATAGAGATTGCAGGATGTATTTTCAGAAGTGAGTTTGTTTGGTTTGCTCATTAGAGCTGTAATTGGGTAGTTGTATTTACCAGAAATGTATGTTTTATTTAAATTCATCCATACATGGAATTTCATGGGCTTGTATTGCTTGTGATTTGTTAAATTACAACATTTCTCAGTGTTTACCATACACTGGTATGTATTTAAATCTTAACTTCTAAACAATTGTCATTAATATAAGAAAAACTGTTGTGTGAGAACAATCCTGTTTAAACTTACCCAGGATGTTTAAAGAGTACTTTTAAGAATTTGAATTTTATTTTATATTTAAGCCTTATTTGCATCAGTGCCTGTATAGTTCTTCAAAAAAACAATTGGACTGTGCTTGCTTCTGTTTCTACCTTATGTGATTGTATTTTTTGTACTGTGTTTTGCATACTCAGGGATACTTATGTATTGGTTACATTTGTCCTTTTCCATTGGACTGAAACATGGAAAAAGTAAAGAACACCTATGTCAGTGGTGCCTCTGCTCAGTATGACTGAAACTGTTCTAGATTGTCCTGGAGTGAAATCTGAGAGCCTCCACCAGCAGCTGGCTCAGTCCTGTCCTTACTGCTGGTGCTTTCTGTCCTGTGTGCAACACTCACGAGCCTCCACATGAGTAATGTCAAATTAGGATAATCTGCCGCATGAGCTTAAAGGGGGTATGTGGAAAGGATCAACAAGAGTTACTGGATACACCTGGCTGAGCAGCTTAATGGCACACTGTTCCTGTGGGAGAATAGCCCCGTTCTGTTCTCTGCGTTCTGCGACTGTTCCCTGGGAGGCTGGTGTTCTCCATGGGAGAACCTGAGGAGGAGAGTTGTTGTGGAAGGAGAAGGAGATGCTGACTGCTGGAAGATGCTGCAGCCTTAGCTCGTCGCTGTCTGGGGCTCTGGCTCTGAGCTGCTCAGAGTGTACAGTGTATATTTTAGGCCTCTTTGTACGTTCAGGAGTGGGAGATATGGATGTGATGGAAATGGTTAGCAAACAGGCTTTCAGAATGCATGGAGGATTAACTTTGCTCCCAGTCATTAGCATGGATGTGCACTATCTGTGCCTCCTGCAGCTGGTCAGAGCACCTCTGCAGGTATACACACTCTGTGCTGCAGTTTGAATGAGCCACAGTGCACTTGTGCCTTGGATTGGAGCAGATTCGTCCTGCTCAGCAGTTCTGCAGCAAACTGGGTGTGTTCCTGCTGGCCCAGAGCAAGCGCCGTCACTTCCCCTTGGGTCTCCAAGGTCATGATTCATGAGCTTTACACAACTATTAAACATTTGTTCATTACCTTTTTTGCATAGAGTTAGTAGTCCAAGAGCTATAGTAGTCCACATTGCAAAGTTCTGATCTGATATAAACTCGGGGGCTGGACTAGATGACCTCAAAAGGCCCCTTTCAAAACAAAACTAGTCTGTGTGATTCTGTGCTCTGTAACTCAGATTTTTCTGGGAGTGTGGGATGTGACCATGGGTTTTTTTTTACTCTGGTTGGATTTTGTTATAGTGTTTTGTTGGGTTTGGGGTTTTTGTGGTTTGTTTTTTGTTTTTTTTGGTTGGTTGGTTGGTTTGGGTTTTTTTTCTGGATCAGATACCACTTGTCTATATCACTTAGTTCAGAGGATGGATGAAGGATGAAGTATTTTCTGGATGCAGCATTCCTTCCATTCTGCACCTGGAGTACTATCCAGTGCAAGCCCTGGGGAGGGGTGCTCTGGCTGAGTTGACCAGTTGTGACTGTCTACTCCAGATCTGATGGGAAGTGAATACTGCTGAGGGCTCTTGTAGTGCAGAGCATTGGTGCTTGCAGTCCCCAGTATGAAAAGCTGTAGAACGGTGCACAGAGGGCTTGTGGGGTTTTATTTACATATATATGCACACACATATATAAAAAATTCTGTGTAAACACACACACAGAGAACTCTTTATTCCTTCGTGATAATAACCCAGCCAACCCCCTGTGACTTGTTTTCTGGAGCCTGCAGAGGAGCTCTCTCCTTTCTAACACGTGCCTGCTACGTCTGTGGACCCCATTTAATACAAACATTGATCAAATCAAATCAAATGGAGTCTCTGGGGCCTACTTAGAGGCAAAGACTAAGATCTTTATTCTGTTGTGTAATATTTGTTTCTGAGAGCCTGACAAGCATAACAGACTATTGAAGTTTGGGTTTGCCTGTTCTGAGTACCTGAAGTGAGTACTAGTACCTTAAATGTTTCACAAAGAAAGGAAAAAAAGCCAAAATTAGTGTGTTTGACCCTATGGTGAGAAGGGCTTCTGCTGCTGCCCTGAACTACTCATTCTTACAGCTATTGAATAGCGGAAGAGTTTTTTATTTTCCTGCTATAAAACTGCTCACAGTCTTAGCTACCTTTAGATTTTCATTAGGAAATCACTCTCAGTTGAAGAGCACAGAACTGTTGTAGGAAATGATGAAATTTTCATGATTCTGAAAATTCAGATTTAGGAGATTAACGTATTCGTTGTAAATAATTATCCTTTCAGGTATATCAAACTGCAAAATGGCTTATGTGCACTTTTGATTTCCGATTTGAATTACTTGGACGGTGCCCCAACATCTTCAGAGGAGGAGGAGGAGGAGGACAATGATGATGATGAGGATGAATCTGAAGAGGGAAGTGATGAATATGATGATTCCGGAGCTGAGATCGAAGATGGTAGAGAAGGTTTTGATGATGAGGACTGTGATGAGGGGGATGAGAGTGAGGACAGTAATGGAGATAATGAGGATTTCAATGGTTCTGATGACAGTGAATTAGAAGAGCTGGCTGAAAAGGAAGAGACAAGAAAGAGAGGCTGTTCAGAAAAGCAGGTACGTACTTAAAGCTGTAGGCTGAAAAAATATATAGTGAGCTTTCCTGAGGTCTGAAGCCCTGTGATTAGGCATTCAGACTAGACCTTTTTATTGTGCCTGTCCTGATTGATTCATCTTATACTTCTGTCATTTTCCTGAAGTGTTTCCTGAAGCTGCTTTTACTGAGAGTGTTGTATTTTCTCTAGTCTGCAGCAGCCCTCTGTGTTGCTGTTGGCAGCTTCTCTGATCCTGAAGATCTGCCTGGATTAGCACACTTCTTGGAACATAGTATGTATCTGCTCCTATTTCATCTTCCCCGGTGCTAAATGAGTGCTATGTAGCTCAGGATGTCTGTAGTATTTAATATTATATATAATTTCCTATTTTGGCTATTTGAGAATTTATTTTCATGAGTGTGTGATTTTATAAAAATACTGACTTAGTAAGGAACTGTTAATATGGGAGAAGGTGTCTCATACCCTTTGCAAGCCATGTGTTAGCTTATACAAAGATTCTTTGTTATCCATTAAAATTGGGAGGAAGCGTGTTACCCATGGCTTTGTAAACCAGGCTGGAGCTCCAGACCTTTATCTCCCTAGTCGAAGGTGATGGATTAGCATTATGGGCACATGAAGTTTCTGTCCAGATGAGTCACAAAATACTGTCCTTGCCCGACTGAGGCCAGGCGTGCCCAGGAAGGCACCGTTAGAGGCAGAGTACAGCATTTCCTGGGCACATCACGCAGCCTGTTGGTATTCGGTAGTTACGCTCTGTGTGTGAGCTGTGGGTCAGTTGTAGGTGACACTGTGCTGAGGAGGGGTTGCCAGAGCCGCAGTTAGGAATAACCAAGTCATGTCATGTGGGTAATGGTGCCGATTTTTGTTGCAGTGGTTTTCATGGGCAGTTTGAAGTACCCAGATGAGAACGGGTTCGATGCGTTCCTGAAGAAACACGGGGGCGGTGACAACGCTTCGACCGACTGCGAGCGGACGGTCTTCCAGTTTGATGTGCAGAGGAAGTACTTCAAAGAAGCCCTGGACAGGTAACTTTATATAAATGGTGATTAGGTATTAATTAATGTTTGTAAGTGCCTCAGGAGCTTGGGTGTAGCTTTTCAGTTCTTCATTTTGGGGTGATAGAGGCTGTTGGTGAGCTTCCATAGGTACCTGCACTACAACAGTGATACAGAATATGTGGAAATACTATTTCCCGTAGGGTGTGTTGCTGTTTTTTGAGGCAGTGCTGGTGTAGCTACTGTGGGATTATGTAGAATCCACGTCTTAATGCATACAGCTTTTTGATTGTTTTGGCACCCTTAAACTGGTAGCATTGATGACAGAAGAAATGTTACGCAATGTGACAACTGATCAGAGGGGAAGTGCTCCCAAAAGCCCAGTGACTCATCCTTTGAAATATCTGTCCTGATTGGAGTTACTATTTTTTCGTATTTTGTTAGTTTGTTTCCAAGTCTAATCCATCGGGATGGGTGGGATGGCAGCCTTTAAAGTAACAGTACAATGTGTGCCTGAAAAGGATACAGTTAACCCAAGCCAGGTTATTCGCTGCTGTATGTGTCTTTCGTCAGAAAGTATTTAACTTTCTCTTCTGTGCGGTGGGATATGTGGGGACAGCGGAGCTCCACATGGTTTTCTTGGCATGGTTTCCTTCAGTGAGAGGAATTACTTATTCATGGGGGCCCAGCGGAGTGTTCTTGATGCCGTAAAATATCTCAGGAGGAGAGCAGACTCCACTGCAAATTTACTTTGATCAAAAAACATTCCTGTGATGACACCAAGAGCAAGTGTCTGCACATTTTAGCAAGTACTATTTAAATTTGTTATTTTATTATTTAACTGGTGTGATCATTCTTAAGGTGTAAAGGCAGATAATCCTGCACCCATTAGTGTCATCTCCTACTGTATCCAACCAATTCAGTCCCACTCTATGGAACCTGAAAACCCTGCCCTTTGTTTTTTTGTGGTATCACAAAGTGGGCTTCTATCTTTCTTTACAACAGTATTGTCAAGAAGTAAGACAAGCAACTTCATAAACCAAAATAGTAGATGTTGGGTTTAATTGCTGGGGGTTTTGCCCTGGCCTAATAGACACTGAAGAAAAGCATATGAATTTTTCTGTTCCATAGGTGGGCACAATTCTTTATTCACCCACTAATGATCAGGGATGCAATAGATCGGGAAGTGGAGGCTGTAGACAGTGGTAAGTAAGAAAATCTTTTCCTATGTGTTTAGCCCATCTTCTTAAAACCTACTTTGTAACACTATTTGTTGGTTTCTATGTTGGACTACCCTTCTGAGCACTTCAGTCGAGTTCACCTGACTTGTCAGAGAGGTTAAACTCTTCCGCTGAAGTTTTGTGGGCATCAATGGCTGTTAGAGGAGAAAGACTGAATGTAGTGCCATCACTGTGAGAGTTTACCTTCTCGTTTCTTGAGATAGAAATTAATAATTTGAGGTGGTTCGGCAGTAACTGGCAGGGCAGTTACATGAGCATGTGGATGCTCTGCCGTGAACAACATGCCTTTAGCTCCAGCACAGCCCCAGTGCTCAGTCCAGTCCTGTGTGGAGTTAACACAATAAGTTGAGGTGATTTTACTTATCTTCTTATTCTAATGCCTCAATAACTACAAAATCACTTCCCAGAAGGAAATTAAACCAGGCAGAGAAGTGAGTAGAGTGCTGATTTTCTCATATGTGATCAATACTTCCAGACTGCCTATAGAACTTCACTGTTTTAGAAAAAAAAGTGTTATTGGCAGGTATACCAACTGCTTCAAATATTTATTCCAAGTCATCTTCTTCATCTGTCTTCTGGCAAGGAAAAATGGGCAATTTGATCTTTAAATTTAGGAAAGTGTCAATGTAAACAAGGCACCTACCTTTGAGTTAAGGTGTGGTTCTTCAACAACTTAAGCCAATTTACAGCTTCATGGTGCCAGACCTGTCCTTCTCTTGCACTGACACTGGTAATGTGCTGCCCAGTGAATGGTGCCAGCTCCTGAACTGCCTGCAGGAGCAGAAAGATTAGTGTTCAGCCAGAAAAATTAGTGTTCAGCTCTGCCCTGCATGTTGCTTATTACCAGCAAAAACAGCAACAGGAAAACGCAGTTCAGGAGGGTGAATTCTTGATTTTGGCAGAGTCCCATATTGAAGTCAGTGTAAACTGATAGTAAAATGCATTTTTTGAAATGATCTTGCTCAGCTTTCCGTTTCCTATTACATTGTCAGGCTAGAGGTTGTTCTGTGTGGTGCATGGTAGAAGCAGGTTTGTAATTGTTCTCTGGCTCTTGCTGCAGGACTTGGTCTTGTATAATATTTCTGGCCTTTTGTCCCCTTTGAATTTAACATATTGAGATCATTCAGACAGGACAAGCTGGGGCTTTACATGTTCTTCCTTCTTATCCTTTTCATTCTTCTCAGCAATGAGCTATGTTTTTCCTCCTCTCTTTCAGTCATCACTGCTAGCAAGTCCTGTTTTTAGCCCATTTCACTACTTCATAGTACATTAAAACAAATTCCAGGCTGCATTGCTGTGGTGTATCTCCTTATCAGTTTGGCTGGGATTTTTGCTTTGTTTTGGGGGAACATGACCTCAAATGTTGATGCATGTCGCTGCAAATTCTTTAAATTAACAGAGTATCAACTAGCAAGGCCCTCTGATGCAAACAGAAAAGAGATGTTATTTGGGAGTCTTGCCAGGCCTGGACATCCTATGAAGAAATTTTTTTGGGGTAAGTCCTGTATTTATGTTATAAAGTGGTGATAATACTTAAACTTTTAACCACTTAGAAGTTTGAGTGGTTAGATGCACTAACATGAACTATCTTACCACAGCAAACACTAGCCTTGCTCAGATGTATTAGAGCAATTATCTATTTTACAGTAAAATGGTTGGGAATAAAAGCAGCTGTCTCCTTTTTAAGATGCTTTTCATTCTGATACTGCTTTTTGCTGATGTTAAAGCTGGGTTGCCTGAGGTGTGTAATCATGTAACTTTCTGTTAACATAAAGGTGGTGCTCTCTGAGTCATCTCCATCTTGCTTAGGCTTGGTTTTTTACTATTAAAATTTTCTGGGAAGATAAATTATTTCTGGATATGTGTCTAAGGAGGCTTTACAGAGTAAGTAATTCACTGTTCAACTTGCAGAAGTTAGACCTTCACAGCTGTGTGAGGGGAGCAGAAGGGAAATATGTCCTTCCTCTCTGGGACAGTACAGTCCCAGCTCCCTCACCCTGGTGAGCGTGTAAATTGCTGTGTGATGGGTATTAGAGTTGGCCAGCTTTGAAATGTTGATAATTTTTATAAATTTCCATACTGACATACGCTGAACATCCTATTTCCCCCTCTTTTTCCCTCTGTTGTTCTGGAAGTTCTGTTGTTGAGGGGATAGCTGGCAACACACAGTGGGTCATCTGATAATGCAAGAGGACTCTGTCCTTCCTTGCCATAGGAATACCAACTGTCTTTACAGTAAGAACTGGAAATTGGAAGGTGTTGAATTTCAATTAACATTCCTTTAACTCCACATTTCTACTAGGTATTTTTAATGTGCTCAGGAAGGAAAATATGTCTGGTCTTGGATAACTAACTACCTACCTTTTAATGTTTCCAGGTAATGCAGATACTCTCAAACATGAGCCCAAAATGAATAATATTGATACCTACACCAGACTGAGGGAATTCTGGCAGCGCCATTACTCTGCTCACTACATGACTTTAGTTGTCCAGTCTAAAGGTAACATCAGTTGCTCCTTAAAAAACAGCCTCGTTGCTGCTGCTGTTGTAGTGCTTTTGGAACCAGTTCAGCTGTAGCCCAAGCCGTTCTAGTGGATTGTCCAGTCCTGCAGAGGGTATTTATATGCAGATTTTAGCCCGATTTCCAAATGAAACAAGTCTTGAGCAATTGTGCTGTGTTGTTGTCATCCTGCCACTTCTTGAGAGGAGTTTAACTGAAGGTCTTGAATAGTTCCACATTTACACAGAAGGTAAAATCTCAAAGATAGCATTTCAGAAATAATCTTGTAGCAATGAAGAGTCAGATCAGTTAAATTAGTTAGTGCTGCTGTTTTCTCTGCCATCAACAGTAAACCTCCACAGTAAGTGATGGGAGACTGAGACTCTGTCTTCCAGTTGTCTTGTTTCTCTAGGAGGAATAGAGATTCTCATTTTTTCCCCACAGACTGAAAAATTCTATGCAAATGGACTTGAGTTTCATTTCAGCAAAGAACTTCAGACCTGTGGGTTTTTGCTGCCGAGAATAGAAGAATTTCTTAGAAGTTATTCAAGTTAGGCTTGTGCTTAGGGAGGGGTTTTGTTGAATGCTAAAAGTGATTGCAATTCCCATCTGTAAAATGGAGGTGGTAATAATAGAGGTAGGATTTCTTTTCTTCTCTTTGCTTTTTATTTTCTGTCTAGACAGCAAACTACTTAGGGCATTGATGAATAATCATTAACCTAGTGATGGACTGCAGTGGTTCTTCTGGTGGTTGGGAGGAAAATGGTGGTAACTGATAACCAGTCAGGTCAACTTTGTATTTTTGTCTCTGTTGAACTGTGAATCCTCCCATATCCCATCCAGCCTTTTTTGTTGCTGTTGACCATATGCAGCATCACTTCAGAATTCAGAATGCTTGCTTAAACAGGCAATTTCCAAGTTTTTATTTTAAATCCCCTTAAACTTCTGGTTATTGACTCAGTTCTTCTAAAAAAGAGGATGGGGAGAAGAAAACCTTAGCACTGCAGGACTGCATTTGAGTGGGAAAATTGCTGTGTATAATCTGGAGAGTGGTTGAATGAGTTGCAAGTACGGGTGATTTTGTAGATCCCTAAGACAGTAATTCCTCTTCACTGTCACTCCAGACACTACTGAACTTTAAATCCCAGTTGTATCAGCCTGGGATTTCAGCATTATGTACAAACCCAAAGCTATGAGCACCGATGCAGCTCAGTGAATATTAAGAATTGGCTCAAACCAACAGCTTTGAAGTTTATAATTTAGAACTTTGCAATTTTCAAATACGCTGACTTGAAGCCTTCTTAAAATAACTGAACTGGTGAGATAAGATAATTTGTCTTAGATCTTCAGGAAATTGCATTTCTGTCTTTCTTTTTTTCTCTCCTTTTTAGAAACACTGGATACATTGGAAAAGTGGGTGACAGAAATCTTCTCTGAGATCCCAAATAAGTAAGATTCTTTTGATGCATAAAGACATTACAGATGATAAAATTATCTGTTCTTAAAATGACATTAGAAAAAAACCCTTCCTGGAGAAACTAAGAAAATGATAATTTGTCAATTAACATTCTTATCTGGAAAAATAAAAAAAGACCAGAGTTAATTGTTCCAGGACGACAATTATTTAGGCTGCGAGCTGTATGGTGCTAACTTGAAGCAGTGTTTGCTGAATATGTGGTGATACCTTGATTTTATGATCAGACATTCAAACCTAGATTATCATTTTGCATTGCTTATCTTTGCTTTGTGTCAAAAATAGTTAGAAGCAAAATTAATTAACACCATATCTGGAATTTCAGTGTCATCCTTAGAGTGGCAATGGGTTAGAAGTTAATCTTTTTTTTTAATCGTTCACTGCAATGTGCTGTCTAAAAGAGGGGGTTCTGGAAAAGCTTTGCTAACTTGAAAAGCATTTTATTTCCCCTTCCATTTCCTGATTTTGCAAGATATTTGTTTCTGTGGTGCCTGGAAATGTGCTTATGAAAGCCTAATACCACACAGAGACACATTTTGTCTCTCCTGACCACTCCTGTCCTCAGTCCTCCTTCCCTACAAGACAATCCATCAGGATTCTTTGAATCCAGGGGGAACTCGGGAAGTTGTTTACTGTACTTGGCTTTCCAAAAGGAAGTTTTTTGCTGGTGCTGCCTTGTACAGAAGGAAAGGGAGGTGTTGATATGGTACCCAAATCTCGTTAGTGGCTCTGCTGCGTGGGCAGTACAAACGAGGCCAGGTTGCCTCCGCTGCTGGTTGGATCCTGGGCTGCACCCTTGGTTAAGGGCCATTTTCAGGCTCTCTGGTGTCCTGTCAGAGCTGTGGTGCTTATGTCTTTGAATATCTCAGTGCAGCCTTGAATCCTTGCCAGTAACATCACACTTCCATTTTGCTTTTAAGTGGTTTACCCAAACCCAGCTTTGGCCACCTGACTCAGCCTTTCGACACCCCAGAGTTTCACAAGCTTTACAGAGGTAAGTTGAAATAGATTTAAATGTTTTGAAAACCTGACTCCAGATACTTTGTATAATAATTCTGTGTGGATTTGAATAACTTTTAACTATTCTTTCTGCGCTGTGTAAAATTTCTTGCCTCTGTCTACTCGTGTATATTTATATTCATTTGTGTTCAGTTGTTCCAATCAGGAAAGTTCACTCATTGACCATCACTTGGGCACTTCCCCCACAAGAACAGTATTACAGGTAGGCTGGTACTGCATTTTAATTCTACGGTGTTTATGCTGTGAATAATTTATTGACTTTCCCAACAAACCAAAGAATCTCATTTACCTGTGTAACAGATTACTTTGGTTCAGCTAGGGGGGGCAGTTAAAAAATGAGTTAAACTGATGCAGATACGGTTCCTTTAATAGAGTGGAATTTGTACATGGCTGATTTTAACTTCCTTCTTCCCTGACTCAGATCAGTCATTACGTTCTGAACTCCCACATTTTTAGCTTGTTATCCTAATGCTGCCTGAAAATGCAAAACTTGCCATGAAGAAAGAGACAGTGCATATTTTAGTCATTAGCCTGGTGATTTGAATTCATTCTGGGAACTGTGTTACCTCCTGTCATCTAATCTCCTTCAAACTTTCTTTTAGGGTGAAACCTCTTCATTATATTTCCTGGCTGGTGGGACATGAAGGCAAAGGCAGTGTTCTTTCTTTCCTTAGGAAAAAGTATGTATTTTTTATGCAAGGTTATTAGATGCTTTGCTATCATTACAATATAATTTGAGTAACCATGCATGTATTTTCTCTAGATATAAAAGCTGCCTTTTTGTATCAGTGTTTTGTAGTGATATTCTGTGAGTTGACAATAAACCCAAGTAAAACATAAGTGGCTTTTTTGTCTGTGATCCATGGATCAGCAGTATCTGTGACTGATCTTTGAGATCTCCAAAAGGCAGCTTAGCTCTTTCACTGTTTTTCTTAAATTCTGTATCCTGAAGTTCACATCTTTGGGTTGGAAGATCTTTGTGTAAAGTGTAGATGGATTGAAAACCACTGAAGTAAAGCTAGAATATGCTAGTTGTAACTAAGCTCAAATAAAGCTGAAATGGTTAATTAATAAGTACTTTTAACTCTTCCATAGATTTTGGGCTCTTGCATTATATGGAGGAAATGGAGAGACAGGATTTGAGCAGAACTCCACTTACTCCATCTTCAGCATCTCTGTGACCTTGACTGATGAAGGTTACAAGCACTTCTATGAGGTATGGTTTACTGCAACTTGATTTTCTCACTGTTCTCCTAATGTCTGGGAAGATGACCCTGTTCCTTTCTGTCTGCAGGTGGCCCATGTTGTATTTCAGTACGTGAAGATGCTGCAGAAGAGGGGGCCAGATAAAAGGCAGGTGTTTGCCACTACCTCAGATATTTGTGACATCGTCCTTCTCCGTTACTCTGCTGTTTGTGGTGTTTGCACATTTTCTAGAGTTACTAGAGCATAAACATCAGTAGTAAAGCTTGTCCTTGGGGAAAATATGTCAGTTTTAAAGTTAAAAAAGGAATTTTCTAAATGTTTGTGCTCGTTTCTTGGTACTTCTAGTTTGACTTACTGTGATCTGATTTCTGATGTTAGTAAGCTGATCTGCACCCGGTGCAGTTTTGTGTTTGTTTTTTAAATTTGTTGAGCTACATCTGTGGAAGTCAGGACTGTGGTGTTATGATGTTAACCTTTATGTGAATTTGGTATCAGATTTTGACTCTTTTTAGTTAACTGTCTTTCTCTTTGGAAAACAGCCAGTTGAGAAAGGCCATTTTGGATGGAAGGAAATGACATTTAATACTGGCTTTTGTGTCTTGTACCTGAATGAATCACTGAACTCGCCTTTAATACCTTTCCTAGAAGACTGCTTTTTTCTGATTCTTGATAAATGTTGTGGAACAATGGAGAAAATCCACGTTTATTCTCTTCTTCCTCCTTTGCAGAGTATGGGAAGAAATACAAAAGATTGAAGCTAATGAATTTCACTACCAGGAACAGGTATTTATCCAGTTTTGCCTTGATACAGGTAAACCATTAAAAGGATTCCTTTTTCAGTTCGAAACACATTTTCAAAGTTCTGTTGAACCAGAAGTAAACTGTGTACTTAATGAGACTGTATTTTGCTGAAATAATATGTATTGTAGGCAGAGAAGTATTGTGACTTTTTCCCCAACAGAATTAAGTGTTGCTTTTTCATTCCCTCCCTGCTAGGTAGGCTCTTTCCCAGTTTTAGTCATTAGGCCCTTGTGTGTGAAGTTCTGTGCCCATTTTAATAGTGCTCTGCAAATCGTTTGGGGCTTTTCAGTATTTTTTCCCAGTTTCACTTTTTTGAAGCTGTAATCTTAAACAAGAGGACACAGTTCAGATAATTTGAGAAGCCTCACTTCACTGGCTTCAGTCACTCCAGTACTTGTCAATAACTCTTAGAAACCATGAAATGCATTTAGTTCAATTGGAAAGTAAGAGCAATCCTTAAGAATAATGGTCACAGAGATGTGGACTGGGGATAAGGAGTGCCCCAGGAGAGGTTTAGTGTTTCCTGAGGTGTACAGAAATTCCTGGTCGTTTTTTCCACTGTGTTTACAAGACACAGGTATGTCAGACTCCCCTCTTTTCAGGCAGATTATGGTCTGTATCTGACCCGCAGGCTTTACAGTGTGATGGTGGCTGGTGCAAAAATCCCAAAAGCACTGAGCAAGGAGCTGAGCAGCCTAGTCCTTTAGGCAGCCTTACACTCTTAAAAGACAATGTGTATTCCACGTCCAAATAGGAGAAATTCTTCCTCCTCTCACTGTGCATCATGGCAGAGAACTTGGGACAGGAGCAGAATCGGAGATCCTTGTGCAGCAGCAGCATTTCCTTGCCTGGCACTTTCTGGGTTCCAGGCCACTTTACATCTTGAATTGCAGGACTCTGCTTGTGTTCCCTGGAGGCAAGGAGTGCATTCTTCTGGGTCTTTAACCTAGTAGATTCCATGACTGTAAACTGCATAATCAGTGTTTTTCCTACCAAGATGATGTGTCTGATTCTCAAAGGAGACGGAGCATTAGATACGGTTATGAAATACATTTAATTCAATAACTGAAGCCAAATGCCATAACAAGCACAGCATCCAACTGATGCTCAACATCCCTGACTAGTCAAGCTCTTCTCAGAACAGAAAATTGGTATTTTGGTTTTCTAATTATGTGACAAATAGCTTTATTTATTTGCTTACAGACAGATCCTGTTGACTATGTGGAAAGCCTTTGTGAGAACATGCAGTTGTTTCAGAAGGAGGATTTTCTGACAGGAGACCAGCTCTTGTTTGAATACAAGCCTGAGGTAAATCTGCTTTGAACTCTGATTATATGTTTTGATGTAAGGAAAATATGGGCATAGTGTATAATATAGGCATGTGTATAGGCATTTGTAATTAAACATAATGCAGGCACAGGTTGTGTATTAGTTGAAACACTTTGTGTATTCAGAAAGCAAATCTCCTGTTTGGTAAGCTTGTTATGTTCTTGTTCTTACGTTTCTACTGAGAAGTCTTTTCTGGGTCAGGCAGAGCCAGAGTTGCATTTGAACTGCAATATTGTCTTGAACTTTCAGATCATTGCTGCTGCCCTGGAGCAGCTCAGCCCTCAGAGAGCCAACCTGGTTTTGCTGTCTGCTGCCAATGAAGGCCAGTGTCACCTCAGAGAGAAGTGGTTTGGAACACAGTACAGCGTGGAAGGTAAAACAGCAGCAGAAATTCAGGTAGTAGAGACAGTAAAACACTGACAGCACAACATACAAGTAAGTGCATGGAAGCAGAGAAATGAACCCTCAGTGCTTTACTGAGCCCACCATTAGTCAAATACTCTGTGCCACTCAGTAATTGTTCTTTGTTTGGTGGCAGTTGATTCCCACTCCCTAGTCTGCAGTTGTTTTTGGAGACAGAGGTCCCAGTGAGCCCTCCAAGCCCTCCACTTGGCTGCCCCTCTGGTCCTGAACAGGGAAAAGAACCCCAACAAAGAAGCACGGGGTGTGGTAGTAGCTGGGTTACTAATGCAGACAGGCTTGATTTGCTTTTTAATAGGACTGTTTTGGTCCTGCTCCAGAAGATCTTGTAGGAATGGATTTAGAAGGAGTCAGGTGATGTTAAGAAACGCCCATCGCACTGCAAATCTTCATGGAGATGCAAAGAGATGAGATGACTGGCTTAGGAAAATAGGATAGCATTGGCTGCTGGTTGAACTGAATGCATTTCTTGTTTCTAATAGATATTGACAAGTACTGGAGCGATTTATGGGCCAGTGACTTTGAGTTAAATCAGGATTTACACCTTCCAGAAGAAAACAAATACATAGGTAAGGCACCTGAGCATGAATGAAATCTTCCCTAATAATTTATTTGAGAATTTGCTGTGGTTTAGAAACAATCTTAATTTCCATCTGAACATCAGCCCGGTTTTCCAAAATTAAAAAAACATGATCTGTTCACATGGATTTTATTTCATATTCTCTTGTTTATAAGCCTGAGAACTGAATTTTTCTGAGGTATAAACTTACAGATGATATATCCATAACAGCAGGCCTTGAGAGTTAACAAAGACCTCCAGATACCTTAAAAGAGCAGTTTTATTTGCTAAATCCTGCTGGTTTGGAAAGCATCTAAATACCATCTGACTTTGTTGCCAAAACCAAATGAAATGAAACTCGCAATATGTGTTGTGGATGGAATGAGGTATCACCACTCCTGCACTGCTTCTGAGCCTCTCTTCTGGTGTGGAACTGAAAAACAGGTGTTCTCTGGCTCCATAAAAGCATTATCACAAATAATTTAGAAAACTGGAGGGTAAAAGGGTATTTTTTGGTAATTTAGAAGACTTTGGTGCATTTTTGGTTGTGTGTGAAACCCACTAACCCACCTTGGTTTGGTTTTTCTTTTTGTTAGCCACCGACTTTGCTTTGAAAGTTGCTGACTGCCCTGAGACAGAATATCCAGTCAAAACACTCAGCACGCAACAAGGTTGTCTCTGGTACAGAAAGGATGATAAATTCAAAATCCCAAAAGGTAAATGCCTGAGGGCTTTCTGAATAGCAAGTCCCTTGTTTTTACCAGCTGGAATTTATTTAAAGGCAAATCACCATTTAAACCAAGTGCTTGCTGTCAGCTCTTCCATGGTCCTTTTGATATGTTTATTAGCTACAATGAAAGAGCAGGTAAAGTACCTGCAACAAAGGAATCCTGCTGATACCTCAGGTTGAAAAGTGTGAACAGGATTGGGCAGACAGAATATGATGCTGAGACAAGGGCTTGAGAAGGAAGGAACACATGAAAATAAATATAATATAAAAATATAGCCTGTGGCGAATGTGGAAAATATACTGCTGCTTTCAAGTAGAACGTCACAGTTTTTCGTGTCTCTTAAACAAGTTTTGTGGAGTTTTTCTGTTTGTATTGGTCAGGCCATGTGAGTTAGTGTTTTGCAAAGCACAGCTTTTTTTTCTAATATTTGGTATTTTTAAGGGAAGATTTTTGGAGTGAGAAAGAGAAGACGTTTAGTGACAACAATATTTAAGAAAAAAAAAATTCGTATAGCTGAATGACCATTTTCGTTAGACTCAAATACATTTGGCTTTAGAAAGCTGTCACTTTTTATTACACAATTGCTCATTTAAGTTTCTTTTTCCACCCCAGGTTATGTTCGATTCCATCTGATCTCTCCATTGATACAGCAATCTGCAGAGAAGTGAGGATTATATTATTTATGCTTATCTTGCAGAGTAACTAAATTACCATACCTAGTGAAAAACCATGAAGAGGCATTAATTTTAAGCAGGAATAGAATAAGGTGTCCTTTTCTCATGTTCTTACAGTTTCCTTGTGGTTTTATCTGCAGTTTGGTGAGGGTGGTTCTGCAGCAGGTCCTATCTGGAGCAAACAGATGTGTGGGAGTTGCCATGGGTTGTTATTCCCGGGTGCACATTTGGAAAAAATACAATGTAACAGCAGCAGTGCAAGTACAAGAACAAAGTGTTTAGAGAAGGTCCTGAAAGGAGCAGTCCACAGTCATGTCCTGAGCCAGCAGCCTGGGAGCCTGTAGGAGGAAGAAGAGGGGCTGTTGGCAGCACTGGAAACGGGCTGTGGGTCAGGCAGACCTCGACTGCAGCTCTGTGTGTGCTGCACTTTGCTGGTCTCAGGCTGCCATTGCCATTTGGAACCAATTTCATAGTGCTTTTGTCGTAAGCCTGCCAAGACCTGCACAACTCATGTTTTGGGAAAGCCTTTATAAACCTGTTTTCATGGGGCTTTGTTAGTTTGAACTTTGAGTTGGAATCCAGGCACTGGCAAAAACCTGGGAGCAGGGACTGCAGTTTCCATGATGTATAGCCTGATTTGCTCTAGACTACTGTTTTATCATCTTGAGAGATAAAAAAATCACCTCATTACTTAAGTCTTCAGCATAACTGGGTCCATCTGCCCCCCATTCCTTTACACAAAGTACAATAATTTCATTTTCTGTGATTGTTCAGTGTTTGAGCATTGGCACGTTACAATGTGCATTCCTACCTTGAATAAATCTTCAATCTTTTGAAGCTGGAATCTTATACGTGACAAGGAACAGTTGAATGTCCAGATAATTTTTAAGTAGTGTCATATGCTTTCTGGACAGAGGGAAACCTGCATTTTGTTTCTGGGTTTGTTTAAAACATCTTTTTGAATCTGATTTTACCCAAGGATCCATTTCTGTTGGAGAACTCATTGTGTGTACCATCAAACTCATTGAACTTGACTTTTATCTTTATTCCATCCTCTTTGTTTCTTTCTTATTAACTCTCTGCCCTCTTCTCCCTCCAGCATAGTTTTGTTTGATACATTTGTGAACATCCTTTCCCACAACCTTGGAGAGCCAGCCTATGAAGCGGACGTGGCTCAGTTGGAATACAAGCTGGTGGCTGGAGAGTATGGCTTAGTCATCCGGGTGAAAGGCTTCAATCACAAACTACCTGTAAGTTCTGCTCATCTGCTCGATACTTTTATGCCTTTTATACCTTCTGCTTTGCAGTGTGTGTGCATTTTCTCCCAGCAGCTGGAGCTTTCAGTGCTTACGTGGGGTATTTTCAATAGCAAAACTTGTGTCTCTCTTAAGGGTAATGCAGCAACTGTGCTGCTTTTTCTTGTGCTTACATGTATAAATTCACTTGCACAAGCTCAAATTACTGATCTTTGGCTGACTTAAGAGAAATCTTCCTTTAATTAATGACTGTATCTCCGTTAACACTTGTAACAGCTTTTCTTATAAAAAGAGCTTTGAGTCTTCCATGTGCATGGAGAGTGTTAGAGCCTCTGCATCTGTAAGCTGTGGTTGTTTGCTGTCTGAGAAGGGTGTCTGAAAACAGGTTTTGTTTATAATTTGACTTTGGAGATCTGGCTTTTGAACACACTCATTTAGGGTGCAGATTTTCTTTGCTGGCTTGCTAAAAGAATTGGGGGGGGATCCCTGTTCCCATTCCCTAAATACTGGCCATGTAAGATGTGGGAGGATGTAGTGGTTGAGAGGAGACAACCACCAACTTTCATTGCAAGAGTTTGACTGGAGCTTTAATAAGACTGTCAGTGCTCTGTCAGACCTATTAATGTGAGGTTTAACAGAAAAAGCCAAATAGGCAAACAGCAGGGAGTGAATGTTCTCTTTTTTCATCCTGAATGTGTCTCTGTTGTGATGTCACTGTGCTAGTCAGCTGTCAAGGAAAAACTGGAATATGGAATACAGAAATGTTGGAGTTCCAGGCTATGTTTGTTGCAATAGAATGTGGAAAATCCTATTGATTTGGGATATTGAGCTTATTCACTGTATAAAAATGCTGTCCTTCTGAAACTGACTGTCATTTGGGATAGAAGTGTTCAGTGAAGAACATCTGGCAGAATTGAGGAATGTGCTTTAGTAACATTGGATGTCTCTTATGTTGACCAAATAAGGATTATTATGTAGGATAAAGTTGAAATTGCTTCTTAAAAAAAATAAAACAACAAAAAAACCCCAAAAAGCCTCAACTTAAAATCTTTCTTTTACAGCTTCTATTTCAGCTCATCATTGATTACCTGTCTGACTTCAGCTTTACTCCAGCAGTTTTTGAAATGATAACAGAGCAGCTGAAGAAAACATACTTCAACATCCTCATCAAACCTGAGACTTTGGCCAAGTGAGTTCTGGGAGAGGGCAGATAGTGGCTGCACAGCAAGTGTTGAGGTTGAGCTGAAGAGCTCAGGGATCTCTGCTCTGTGCTCACAGGGGCTTGTTCCAGGGTTTCCTTGTAGCTCCAGGAGTGAATCAGACGTGGGGTCAGGTTGGACACCCAGGAAGCTGCTGTTCTGAAGTGACCTGGAGCCAGCAGCGGGTGCTGAGGGAGGGCACAACCAGCCCACGGGCTCCTGGGGACCCTCTCCATGTCTCCAGTACAACCCTCAGCCAGAAATGGGATCTCTGGCATCAAACAGCTCTTGATGTCCCGTGGTTCTGTTTTCCTTCCTGCCCTGCAGGGACGTGCGTCTCCTGATCCTGGAGCACGGCCGGTGGTCCATGATCGACAAGTACCAGACGCTGATGAACGGCCTCTCCATCGAGTCTCTCTCCAACTTCGTCAGGGCTTTCAAGTCCCAGCTCTTCGTGGAGGGTCTCGTACAAGGGAACTTCACGAGCAGAGTAAGCACAGCCCTGGCAGCTGCTGTGCACTCACTGGTGCTTAAAATGTGCTGTAACACACTCACCTCACCCCCCCAGCTGGTCGCTGCTTCTCTCCTGACAGTCTGGAGTCTTGTGGGGACAGGGCAGTTTCTCCTCTAGCACTTCAGGAGTGCTCATATGGATGGGCCAAGGGGCACTCCATATTTGTCAGCTTGAACAGAAGTTTCCAGGAATTTGGATTTAAATTGTGTAGAGGGAGAAATATAGTAGATATATGCCTGTAATCTGTTTCTCCAGTTGCCACTATTTTTTGTATTTTTTGGTGTATGGATATATTTGATATTGAGAAATTTCTCAATATCAGAAAGAGGCTTCCCTCAAAGTGCATTTGTCCTGGAAACTGGATTATGCCTGCACAGTTTGGTCAAACATCATTGAGTGTCAGTCATCATCAGTCTTGAAGCCTTCAGTGAATACTGCAGGTCTGCCCTGGACTAGGGCACACATAGGCCTGTCAGGCTTTATAAAACAGGGTGGAATGGGGCTTAGCTCCCTGTATCCAGTGTCATGGTGTGCCACTGTGTGGCATGGGAGAGAAACCTGCAATTACAATTTATGCCAGGAGGTTTGTGCCAGCTGGTGGTGTTTGTCCTTGGTCTGTTTAAAGCCTCCTAAAGCAAATGTGCTGATGTCCTTTGGGAGTTCGGATTCCTGTAGTGTTTCCTTCCCAGAGCTCCAGGTTCATGCACAAGAGGGGGTTTATCCCCTGCTGTGTCCACCCTTTGCCGTTGGGATGGCTGGTGCTATTTCTTTGGCTCGTGCCTTCTCCTTTTGGCAAAGTTACAGTGCAAAAAGCAGTGAGGAGTCTCTTTGTAGTGTGTTGCAGGGGAGTCTGGAGGGACCTGGGACAAGGCGAGGGGGCAGGGATGGGGGTGGCACAACAGAGCTCAACTCTTCTTTGCTTGGGGATCACTCTCTGAAGTGCTGCACTGGGGCGTGAGGTTGTGAATTGGGGTAATAATTCTCTCCTAAATAAAATTTATGGTTTTGTTTTCTCCCCTAGGAAGCGAAGGATTTTCTGAATTATGTTGTTCAGTGAGTATCTCTTTGACTCTTGAAATGCTTATTATGTGGAAACTGTAATCATGATAAGACTCTTTTCTGGAGGATGAAGTGATGCAGAAACTCCCTTCTTCCCTCCAGTATTTGTGGGAGGTGACTGTTGACCATGGCAGTTTAAGCAGACATAGTTCTGCTTTGGGGAAGGGGAAAATAAGGTCAGACCGAGTGTGGAAGTATCTGGGTGTTATGTTGGTTTTGGCCCAGATGTGAGTGGGTGTTTGACACTTTGCTATATGTGCTCCCTCAGAAAACTCCAGTTTGCTCCCCTGGCCCATCCCTGTCCTGTCCAGTTCCGGGTGGTGGATTTGCCAAATACCCACCTGCTGTGTAAGGTGAAAACCCTCAACAAAGGTGATGCCAACTCTGAGGTGACAGTCTATTACCAGGTGAGGTGTGCTTGGGGTGTGCTGGCCTGTTCCCTCTGGCAGCTGCGGGCAGGGATGTTACAGAGGGGACACAGACACCTCATGTCAGCACAGGCCCTTTCCCCTGAGGCCAAACCCAGGTGGGCTCTCACAGTGTGTGGGGTTCCCTAAAACCAGCACTTTCCCATTCCAGGCTGTGCCAGTGCCCACAGCTGGGTTAGTTCCATGGTGACTTCCTGGTGTCCCCACCTCTGATCTCATGGGCTGGGCCCCTCCCCTCTCTCCTGAGGCCCTGGGGAAAACCAGAATTTCCCACTTGTCTCTGCTGTCACTCAGTGCTGCAGTTCAGGCTGAGGTGTGTGGCACAGCTGCCACCTTGGCCTGAATTACGGCATTTAAATCCATGAAATCACCCTAAATTCTTCATTCTCTTTCTAGTCAGGTGCCAGGAACCTGAGGGAATACACTCTTATGGAGCTGCTTGTGGTAAGTTAGTGTTTGTGTCTCCTAACTCTTCCCTGAAAACAGTGCTTGGAGCCAAGGCCATGGGGCTAGAAGGTCCCAAGGGGACAGTGTGTACCTATTGCTGCCTCTGACTGAGCTCTGAGTGTTTGGGTCGGGGTCCCCAAACTGTGCAGTGATGGGACTGTTCTCTGAGCTACCAGCCCACCGTGCTGAGCCCTCAGTTCAGTGGTTGTGGCTGCACAGGCAGCACTTGTTTGTTGTGCCCCGGGTTCCGTGTGGAGCCCACGAGGGCCTTCAGGGGAGCGTCACTTCTGCTGTAACACTTCGTGCTGTTCCAGATGCACATGGAGGAGCCTTGCTTTGACTTCCTGAGGACCAAGCAGACCCTCGGGTGAGTTCACTGGGGAGGAATCCTCCTGCACCTCCTCCTACACTCCTGCTTTTGCTATTCCCTAGTATTTTATTTTTACTCTGGAAATCCTTCCTGCAGAGTGGCTAATTCCTCAATTATTGTAATGGAAGCAGCAACATAAACACCTCAAAACCAAAAGCATCCATCAATACAAGCTGCAAGCCAAGTTGCTTTTGGTTCCTGTAAGAATTGCATCTATTACCAGTGGGTTAACTTGGCATTATTCAGCGTAAAGTTGTTCCTTCCACGATCAGCTTCCCCTTCCCCAGGGCTGTTTTCACAGTGGCTCTGTGGTGCAGAGCAGCCTCCCTGGAGGCACCCTACTACCTCAGGAAACTGGAACAGGCTTTTCACAGCCATAGGTCTGTCACTCTGCTTGTATTAAGTTTGCAGGAACACAAATACTCTGCCAAGCTTAAAAGGATTTCCTAAAGATGGGAAAACACTGAAGTGCAGTGATGCAGAAAATTTAGATTTGAGATTTTTCTGACAATACTACCGACATTATTTTAACTTGTAGCTTGTCCTGTAAATGGAAAGTTAAGTGTGCTTGTGGAATAACTTTCTTGTTTCATCCTTTCTTTTAAGCTACCACGTGTACCCCACCTGCAGGAACACTTCTGGGATCCTTGGCTTCTCTGTCACAGTAGCAACCCAGGCAACTAAATACAAGTAAGTGCTCTGTGGTGAATATTCATCACTCCCAGCCCTGGGAGTCACACCTGCTCTCATTTCAGAGTTGGCCTGTTTCAGGCCAGGGAGGGTTTTCTTAATTCTGTGAGGGGAGTTAGGTCGGAGCCCAGAGGGAATGTCAGGAGGGACACTGCTGACAGTTACAACATCCCGACTCAAAACCAACACCTGAATAAAGGAATAGCCTTAAGGTTCTGAAAACTGCGGCAGTCCCGACTTGAATCCAAAAAGGTAATCCCAAGACTCAGTAAAGTATCCCACTGCCCTTTGGAAGCCATCCTGCCAGGAAAGCTCAAATCCTGTAAATCCTGCCTAGCTGTTCTTGTGGCTCACTTTCAGCAGACACAGCACTATTATGGTTTGGTTGAAAGCTGGGGTGCATTACAGGTATTTGACCTGCCAGAGGTGAAGGGTTATCTGAAAGGTATGTGAAACATAATGCTGTGTCAGTGGAAGTTTAATTAGCACAGAGCACGGCGGCCTCTACTTCCATTACTGAGATCTGTGTCATCAGGGAAGGTTTTAAGACTCAGGATCCATCACATCACATTGTCTTTCTTTCTTTTAGTCCTAATCCAATGGACAATAAGTGTGTGCAGGCTCAGGGCTGCAGTTGGGGATACCACGCATGGTCCCCACCAGCATCAGGGTAGTGGCTCCTCTGGCTGCCTGGTTACCTGAAGCCTCTGTTTGAACAATACTTAATACAGCAAAAAAAAAATCAGAGCACTGCCTTTAT
The DNA here is from genome assembly GCA_013399855.1 of Oxyruncus cristatus. NCBI lineage: Eukaryota > Metazoa > Chordata > Aves > Passeriformes > Cotingidae > Oxyruncus > Oxyruncus cristatus. The sequence goes on along the minus strand of VXAY01004932.1, from coordinate 2,373,830 downwards.
TCCCTGATACTGGGGAAAACTGAGCACCAGGTTTTCTGAGCTGTGTGAGCTTTTCAAGAGACCAGGGAAAAGAGAACCTGTCCCAAACTTTCCCCTACTGTTTGGGGGCTGTTCTGCTACTTTACCCCCCATGATTGTTTTATTGGTGGTGTTTTTTTTTTCCTTCCTAGTTTAATTATTTAACTCTCTTTTAGTTCTGAACTGGTTGACAGGAAAATAGAGGAGTTTCTTTCTTGCTTTGAAGAGAAAATCAAGGATTTAACTGAAGAGGCTTTTAACACCCAGGTAAAACTTCCTCTTGAAAAGCTCTTCTTTTAACTGCAAGATTCAGTTACAACTATCTGGCAATTTTCTGAGGTTTTCTGGACAAAGGCCTCACTTGTAAATCCTGCCCATTGTCTGTTCTGCAGTTGTTCTCTAAACATTCATTCTCTGGCCATTTACATTCAAGTTTGAAATTACTGAACTACCTTCTTAATGTAATTTGGCTTTTCTTCCAGCTGCAGTGAAATGTGATGGTAAATGAAGGTAGTCTTAAAACCTTTTGAAACTAATTGTTTTGTCTTTTTCCAATGTAGGTTACAGCTCTGATAAAACTGAAGGAATGTGAAGACTCCCACCTTGGAGAAGAAGTGGACAGGAACTGGAATGAAGTGGTGACCCAGCAGTACCTGTTTGACAGGCTGGCCCGTGAGGTGGGTGGCCAGGGTTGTGTTAAGTGATGCCAAATGGAACACAAAAAGCAGGTTTCAAATGCAAAGCAAGAATTGGATTTATGCTGCTGTGACACACTGATGCTAAAACTGCATGTTATTTTAAAAAGGTTCTTTTATCCCATAGGATAGAGTTCGTAGAGAAACCATTTTTATGTTTAAAATTACTTGAATCACCACTGTGCTACTAAAACCTCATTCCTGTGGGTTTCAGATTGAAGCTCTCAAGTCTGTTACACAATCAGACCTGGTCAGCTGGTTCCAGGCTCACAGAAGCAACCAGAGGAAAGTGCTCAGTGTCCACGTGAGTGTTTGTCAGCTCGGTGCTGCCAACTTCTGGAAGGCCAAACTGTGACAATTTCAGAGTGAGGGTGTGGGAGGGAAGACCTGTAATACAACTTTTACTATGGTGGCTGTCCACATTTTCTACATTTCCAATTTTCTGAATTGCATTTCAGTATCTGAATTTAATTTGAACATTGAATGAGATCCAAATTTTTCTTTCGGTTACTTTTTTCCAGGTGATTGGATATGGAAAACACGAAGGGGACTCGGAGGTTACAGCTGTCTCGGGACAGAATTCTTCATCTGGTGAAATACCTCATCTTAGTTTATTGCCCCCCTCTTCTTTGATGAGTGACGTTACTTCCATCAAGGACATCAAAGCCTACACATCAACTCTGAATGTTCTCCCTTACCATAAAATATTAAAATAAAACTGACATCGTGCCCTGCACTGCTGTGTAATACAGGTGCTTTCTGCAACTTAAAACATTACAAACCTGTTTTATTAAACCAGGGCTGTAGTGGTAGCTGGGATGAAGATGCCCATTCAGAAACTTTCCTCAAGTAAGTTTACAGCCAACCTCTCTCATCAATCTCCCAAGTTCACTAAGAATAGGCCCCGACTTCCACACGGATCCACTTTCTCCTCTCCAGCTGTCCGGAGCTGTGGGCTGTGCCTTTGTGTTCAGACTGGCTGGTGCATCATCCCTGCAGTGCTGCAGCAGTGACAGCTCCTCAGGAAAGAATCCACCCAGGAATGTGGGTGGGAGGGGAAGAAAAGCCTCAGGCTTCCATCTCACACTGCTTTTTTAGTTTTTCTGTGTGTCCGACGTGACAAAATGGAGATAAAATCAAATAAAAACTAGATGTAACTGTGGAGAGAAGAGTAGTTTGATTGCTACATGTAGCTACCTACTCGACCACTATTAACTGCAAGCAAAAGCACAGCAGTGCAGAGGTTCCTGAAGTGCTGGCAAGGCTGGATGCAGAGTCCAGAAAAATTCTCCTGTGGATGCTGCAAGTTGTGCTCCTTTTGCTCATTCATTAACTACTTTAAGAAGTAGGTTTAGCTGTAAGGATTGTTCCAGTGGGGAAAAATAACAATACTAATACATTTCACATAAATCAATTTATCATGACTCAACTGAAAACCGGTCTTGCTGCAAAGGTTTATTATGAAATAAATAAAAAGTCCATAAGAGAAGTTTGAAAAATCTATTTTATGAAGCTTTAAGATGCATTGGGTAGAATTACCTATGGTTACATTTCAATTTCAAAATAACAAAGTTATTTTGGGCAAGACACTGAAATGCCAAAAGATTTGATTATCATACAGGTGGAAGATAACATTTATGTAGCATTTTCTAACAAACTGTCCCATGAGAGGAATCCTCATATTTACACATTGCAAACATCAGCGAGATTTAAATGACGTCTTGCGTTTTGTTTCTTGCTTTTTAAATATGTAGGACCCAGGAATATTATGCAACTGATACCAAAGCCATGGCCTTCACAGTGGTTATACAGTGCCTGTGCTCCACGGCCCGGCCTCTCCCTGCTTTGGAAGCACTGGGAGCAGGGCCGGAGCCTGGATACACTGCCAGTATAGCGAGTCCCTGCACGGAGCTGCACAGCCAAGACACTTCCCGTTTTATTAATTGCTTCTCTGCATCAGTAAGTCCAGTATCCCTGAGATAGGAACCACTGCAGCTGGAGGGGTCAGGCTCTCCCATCGGTACGTACGTGATAACTGCTGACTGTCTTGGTATCAGGTGTAAACTTTGCTAAGCCAAGGCCTGAATGTTTTCTGGCTTTAGAACCCACTTAGTGCTTACTGGCAGCAAGTCGTTTCAACAGCGGCTCGTCGTAAACCCAGCACTCGCCATCTTCATGGAATAGCTGGGGAAAAAGGAACAACCACGCGTAAGCTTTCCGTGCCTCAAGTGGAAAGGAACGAGTGCTGTTGGAATGAAGCTCACCCGTGTTTCCCAGGAGGTCTCGCTCTCCTTCCTGGCCCTGGCCTCGGCTCTCTGCCGCTCCTCAAGCGCGTGCTTTGCAGCCGTGGCCGCGTCGATGTCTCGGATTTTTAAGTTGTAGGTTACGTCTTTCCATAAGCTTAAAAAAAGAGATTGGAATGGAGACGGTTTTACAGGAGCAGAGTGCTACAAGCTGTACAAACATAGCAGTGATTAAGAGCCAGGAGTATTGGTCGGAGTTAAGGTAGGCCTCACTTTGGAAAAAGGGCAGAAAAGCCCCCAGTATATATTAAACCACAACTGCACTGTTACTGCAGGAGTGAGGAGCTGGGGTGGAGCCCTCTGCACCTCCCTGAACATTTGGTCCTGATTAGGATGGGACTGAGAACTCCAGGTCTCCTCCCTTAACTCCCCAGCCTGACTGTACCTGGCTCTGCTGCAGCAGAGCAGAGAGAGAGCTGGCCCTGCACTGACTGGAGTCAGTGCACCCTTAGTCTGTACTGCAGTCTGGATCTAAAATAAAACCTTAATTTGCCCAGTTAACTAAAGTTCTTACCAGCGAGACTCAAAGTCGTCTTGGTCCTCCAATTTCCTTACCTTCTTCTTAATTGTAGGCATTTTCTTGGTATCTATAAAGACAGCATTCTCCTGGAGTGGGAGATGAAAAAAAAACAAAAGCAATTCAGTTCTTTATCTAACTTTAAATTTATATACCCCCCCAGTCCAGTACACTAGTTGGCAGGAAATACATGAAAAGCAGCAATTCTGTATATTCTGTTCTCATATAAAAGTCAAGCTTCTTAAGAATAAATGAACAAAGTAATTTCAGGACTTTTATCCTGAATTCAGCATTCTTTTGGGCAGCCTCATACGAGTTCCCCACTATTAATGTTTGTAGAAAAAACCCAAACAAAACCACCCCCGCCCCAAAACCACCAACCCCCCTTCCTCCAAAGCCTTTTAAAGCACAATATTCTTTTTATGATGAAAAGGGAAAGAAAAAAGCCAGAAAGCTGTGTTACCCCTGTTGAGTATTTTGCATACATGACCCCATTCCATTCTCCTTCAATGGAGCAGAAGGGTTTCTTGTCATTCGGAGAACTAAAGAAAAACAAACAGTCATCTCTCAGCTGTATTACAGGAACTGAAAGATCCTAAAGGATCAGAACTTTACCCCAGTTGCTGTTCAGTCTGGTTTTTAGCAGCACTTAAAGTATCCATCACCAGTACAGAAGAGATGAGGGTTCTGGAGCGATTTGCCATGAATTAATTGGATAAACCTTAACAGGAAGCACTGATAAGGGTAAGACAGGCCTTGCCCAAAGGCTGGATCTGCATTTGGAGTGAGGAAACTAGTTACAGGCCTTCCAAACAGATTTAGGGTGGTAAGTTCAGGCTTAAGAATGTTTTGCAATCTCAGCTACTTCCCCAGACCACTGGGAAACACAGACATCAGTTCTCACATGGCATCTCCCAATGCGTCAAAAGTGATTTAAAACCAAGTTATAAACCTCACTGTGTCAGCATCCACTTACTGACATCTCCAAGTACGATGGGAATCTCCACTGAATTCTCTGCCCTGGGTGTGGGCACAGGGATTGACCAAAATCCACCAGACCACAGGTATAGATAAATAAGTCAAAGCCTGCAGCACAGCTGTGACTGACACACTGTGAACAGCAGCACTCCAAGGCTTGCTGCGGTATTATATTTTTAGGAGAGGTAGTGATGAAGACACTTTTGATAACTCAGGAGAGAAAAGTTCTCTCTGGCAATCAGCTGAGGATGTTTTTGAGCAGGACAAGGCAGCACACAGGCCTGTGCAGGCTTCCTCTCATGAATGTGGCTAGAAAACAGCACCCGTGACAGGTGATCATGAGGTAAGTTATTGTGTGTTGTACACAGCATTCTACACTCCTGACTGCCCTGGAAAAAAATCAGAATTTAAGGAGAAAAAAAAAAGTGAGATGAAGAAACCTGCTTACAAAATTTCAGCTGTAATTCTGTGCTTCTTTCCTCCATAAAATGGTTTTGTGTGGAAGACGATGGAAGCGTTATAGCCCGTCTTGGAGCAACTAATACTGCACTCTCCACCAAGTTCTATCCATGGCACAGTGAGAATAGACCTGCAATTATAAACGTATTTACATAGTTGTAAGTTCTCGACTGATAAATATTAAGCATGAAATATCACAAGGCATTAAAAATGGAGACACCAAACAGAGCATTTACTTGCCTTCCATAGCCATTAGGAAAGGTCAAAATATAGTGTTCATCATGATCTAGGCATGTGACACATCCTAGTAGAGAAAAATAAACACAGAGTTAAAAACGATTAAGCAAAAGCTCTACAAAACTTTTCATAGTGACGTCCGGAAATAATTCATTAAGAACAGGTACCATGAAAAGGAAAGGTGAAGAGCTTTATTTTTCACGGATGCTGAGAATGCCCAGCTTCTGCAGAGGGCAGGGATGGCTGTATTTGTGGGAAAAACCGTGATTTCAGCACACGAGAGCGTGTGGAAGGAATCTCTGATTCCCAACAACGTAAGCTCTAGTTGCATAAATTCAACCATTCCTTACATTTCATACGACTTTAAATAATTTATGTAAATTATTCTATGAAAAATTCTAGTTGCAGAACGTAAATCTCTTCTACTGTTAAATTTACACACACATACCTTGCCCTATGTTATGAACCCCAATAGACATTCCTAGGAATTTTGACTTGGTCCATATGTGAGCATTGAACTGTATCCTCTTGCTAAAACACTCCGCATAAAACGCTGAAACTGAAGGAAAAGGGATTAAAAACAGCAGCACATGACATGGATACTATTGTTTCCAAATCATTCATCAGGAAATATCTCCAGGTGCCTCATACTTAAGTGGCAACAGTTTGCAACTAGTTTCTCACAAAAACAATTTATCTAAGAGAGAACTTTCAGCTTTTAAATTTGGAGAGAAAATGAAAATCTCAGATTTAAACCAAGAGCTGATTTTACTGGATCCACCTCTACTGGCAAAGTCACTGTCAACTTACTTGGAGGATGGTGAGAGACCTGCTCTGCCACAAAGGTTACGCTGCTTTTACTGACCCAAGGGACTGGTCCTTCCGAAACCGGCTCCTGGGGGACAGGACAGAGGACTTCCATCACTGACAGCGCTTACAAAACACTGGATGCTTCCAAGAGAAGCTGCTTCCACGTTTAAAAGCTTCTAAAAATGTACTGCAGTTCTTTTTAACGTATTTGTCAGTTTGCTGATAGGGAATAACCCCTTTAGTCCTGAAATTATGATGCTTTCTAGAGAACAGTGTTTCTATTCTCTTGTTTTTAAGTATAAACGTATTTATTTGTCCTCAAATAAAACAGTTAAACTGACTCATGTATAAACCCAATCACAAAATAATATTTAAGCGGCAGAAGGAGTTTTCATTTTTGCTTCTGCAAAAGTGTGATCTGCATATTAATAATGATCAGATTGTAGGTACCACAAAACCAAACCACCATTCATTTCCTCTGGCAAAGAATGCAAAGTGTAATTCATGGTTAGAAGCAATGGAAGCACAAATACAACACTGCCTTTACGCCAGGAAATTGGAGTGCAAACATTCACCTCAGAATTAGAAAGATTTGAGCAAATAAATTGGTGGGAAGCAAATTAAATGCAAAAAAAATAGATGGTTTATATCTGAACAGTGACATACTTAGTTAGATATACTACACTGAAGCTACATGAAATATCTCACAACAGCAATTCCCATCAAAACATCATCATTTACACCTTCCCAAGGTGAGAAACTTAAATGAGGAGTCAGAAAAGAAAAACAACAACAAAACCCCCACCAGGCTGCACTGATTTAAAAAATAGAATTAAAAAAAAGGATAAGCAGAACTTTGGAAAGAAAGGAATTCACAATTAGTGCTACGAAACAGCTCAGGAAAAAAGAGTATTTTCAACATGTAAGTAGTTCTTTAAAAACCAATAAATTTTGTTATGCAAGATATTTGAAACTTCTGTCCAAAGAAAACAGGGAAGGAAGGGGGGAGAACTGTTAAGAAATTGCCACAGTTTGTTGCTTTGCTACTTAAAACACAGCACAGGCCACTTCAGTGAGGAAGTTACCAAAGCTTTGGGAATTGCCCACACGCATTCTAGGCACCACAAAACATAGCACAAGGAACTAACCGTGTCTTCTTCACCCTCGGAGCCTGGCAATACCCAGTGACATCGGAAGATCTCGCCCAGAATGGGATTGTAAGGCTTTTTAGCAACTGACCCTTTTCTTCCTGCATGGAAAGCTGAGAGGTACCATTTAACCACCTGAACCATCCGCTCCTTTGGGTCCTTCTGGTCACTGATGCTACAGGGGCCAAAGGGAGAGAAAAGAAGGACAGGCAAAATGAAACAGAAGCAGGTACCTCGGACACAGGAAAGCTTTCTGGGGGCTTGGCTGTTTCACAGCTAGGAGTTTGCCTGCTTTGACCATTTCTCAAGTTTATATCAAAACCCAAGTAATATTCTTCAAAACTACCCACTTACCGCGACAGCCCACAAGGGCCATAAACAACATCAGAACCAGTTAATGCTTTACTTAAAGTCAAATACCTGACAAACAAGTCCGGGTGTGCAAAGAAGTCAGCATACATTTCCAACAGCGACCTTCTTTCCAGAATAAAAGTTGGAAGAACAACCTGAGTGAAGAAAAACAAGTCTTACAGATGAAGATATTTGAACATCCTGCACAAAAGGCAACTGTACTCACTGTAAATAGCAAACAGCCCCCACGGCTCCGTGTGCCCTAAGCTGATTGTGAGCTCAAGCTTAGCAATGAGTTCTGACATATGCAGGTCAGTTGGCATCTTCTGTGGAACCCAAGATTTAAGAGGAACTGTTGTTTTACATGTATTCTAGTCCCACTTAGAGCATACCCTACATGGCTGAGCTTATCAAAAGCTTAATTACTGTATCACTTAATTACAGTATCACTGATTATTTAATTTCCTCTACATGACCACTGTCAATTTTCAGTTACAGTCAAAATCTCACTCATGCAGCCACACCTGTTATGTGTCTCTATCAAGATGAAGGTTAATCTCTTCCCTACTACCTCCCAAAGGCATGGCAGGTTCCATTCCTGTGGATCTGCTGCCTGCTCAGTGTGACCCAGACCACTGCTGAAAGCAGTGCTGATTGCTGACAAGGTCCACGTTCATGATGCTTCTTGGCAGCTTGAGATCAGTAATTTTCAGCTATTCCAGGAATTCCCAAAACAGACACAGTTTGGATCAACTCCTATTCAGAACTGCCAGAAACCTTCTGCAGTTTGCTTGTGAGCTGCTGGCTGTTTCCCCAGAAAAGTTTTATCTTTTTATCATCTACTGTGTGTTCCAGACTGGACAGCTCAAGTCATCCCCTTAAGGAAGCTAATGAGAGGACTGGTCTCTCCCACCCTTTTACAGCCAGGAATTGTTTAAAGTTAACCAAGCTGCCTAGGAAGACCAGCACGTTCAGAATGCTGTTCATTCAGCTTCAGACAGACACCAGCACGAATCTCATTCATGAAAAATCGAACCCTTTACTTGCCACATCTACATGTAGCCTTTCAAAAGACAAAGGCAACTTATTTACTCATTAAGATCCCAATTAAGAAAAGCATTTCACTATATGGTTGCTTCCCCCTTCTATTTATGCTTTATTGAATGTCACCATACTCTGGGATCCTGTAGATCTTTGTTCTAGGAAGCTAAAGGCAGGAGTTACATTACTACTGCACAAGGCATTCCTCTTATCCCAGCTTCACAGGCACTCCAAGAATTAGGTTCAAAGAGAACAAACTGCCACTTTCTGTAGCAAGCTACTTTCCCAAACAGATTGTAACAGCTGAATATATTTATTCTGCATTTATTTTTCCCCTTCCAGTAAGATACTCCAATTAAAAAATACCATGCTAGAGACATTCCAGCTTAACCAGCTCTTCGAACAAATACGCAGTGAAATTGTTATGTAACAATGAACTGACTGACACAGAACTCGGGGTTTATTCCCCCTCCCTTCCCCATGAACACCCAGCCAGTTTACCTTGGTTAGATCCATCCCTAATCTAACTTGTGACAGGAGATGCATGATAACACTCTTGTGTTCTTCCACCGATTCTCCTTCCCCATCATCCTCTCGATCATCGGGAGGATCGAAGAGATCTAGAAGGAACAAATTGCTTTTGTTTCTCTCTAAACCTTCTAAGACAGACTGTATTTAATTAGCTGTCAAAAACTAAGGTTTTTGAATCCTACGATTCATCCCTCTTCCATCAGCAGAGAAAGAGTAGATAAATCATTTCCCATAAGTACCTTGTCACACATATATGATCATTCATATATTGACACAGCTTACACACGGATTAACAATCAGTATCTCCTCACTGGAACTTCACACAGGCCACTTACCAGTATCATTGGTGCCGTTGGACATGGAAGAATTGAGGGACTCTGTGGTATCTGGACGTTTCATGCTGCTGCCAGTGCTGCTCCGAGTCAGAACTGCAGCAGGCCCTGAAGATCTAAGGAAGAATAATACATTCCCACAATTCATAATTAACTAATTCAGACCAAATTATTATAATTTGAAATTCATAGAGAAGGAGTTTAGTGATAGACATTAATATATGTGCAGTGGCAGACATTAACACGGGTGCTGCATGCTAATTCACAGAAAGCTTAGAATGGACTGTAGCTGAAGGACTGGGAAAAGCCTTCAGCCTCAGCTAACAACACCTGAAGGCAGAAAACAGCTGAATATTCCCTCTTTGAAATGCGTAGCATCTCTTAAAATTAGTTTTCCAATTCACAGGAAAAGAAGAGTAAACAGAGATTTTTGAGGACGGGGTGTCACCTTCAAAAATGTCTTTCAGTGAATGTGAGGGGGAATTGGCCATTTACCAAGGGCTGCACCAAATGCACGTGAAATCCACCTGGTCTCAGATTACAGCTCCGAGCTGGTGGCTTCCCAAATTTGGTTTACGTTAGAGTTTGTCAATATTTATATCTCAAAGGTGAAGGAGCAGAGGAAACTGCTTCCCTCACAGACACCTGTCTGTGGCTGACGGAGGGGGTACTCTCACTGTTACAAAGTGGCTTTTTTGCCTCCCCTTTTATTTTTTCTAAAGCCAGCTGGGGTTAATTGCTTATTTAGCTTCTACAAGCAGACCCTTGTAGATAAAAACTGCTTTCAGCACACACTGCACACAGTCAGCTACTTACTCCAGACATCGCTTTGGGGAAGAACTGCTCTGGTAGAATTCATCAGCATCATAGAACTCATCCTCACTGCTTGAATAAGAAAAATCTGGGACTGTATTTGGAGACAGGTTGACATGGCTTGGAGAGGTGAGACTGCTGCTTGGTGCTGACTGCCCACTCCCTGTGGAGTATTAAAAATTACAAACTTCACACAAATTCTTTCAAAATCCACCAGTTGTAACTTACAAATAGGACTGTTCAAATCAGTAATAACTGAGGTGAACGCAGAAGAGCAACTTAAAAAATCAGAAGCAGTAATTACCAGGTTCATACTGAGTTGCACTTAACAGATAACAAAAGAAAGGTCACGAGGCAAGTGAAGAGCACAAAACACCAGTAGAATTTAAGGACATGCTTTCCCTAATTACTGCAAAATTGCAATGCTGGAGGCATGAAGGGAAGCTGGTACCACTCATATGTATTGTGTGTACATGGCAGGGAGAAAGAGCAGGACAACTGATTTTAACACAACACTGACATAGGTGTTGTTTAAAAGCAAGATGCAGGCCAACAAATAGTTGTCCTAATAACTAATTCCAGGCAGCCCCTATTCAGAGGTTGTTTCCTGTACTTCAGTAAGACAGTTACACAGAACTGTACCTGTACTATTTGGTGTCGGAGTCTGATTTCCAAGCGATGCTACTACAGGTCCCACTGGCAGAGAGGAGGGTCGCTGCTCTGACTTGCACAGCTGAGCAGGTTCTAGGGGACAGTTTGCCATGTTAAACCCAAAATTCAGAAGGAAACTCCGCGTTATTTCACCTCACCGCCAAAAATTAAACCCTTTTCTAGAAAAGCCACTCAGACAGAAAAATATGTGTTCCCCTCACTTTTATCTCGCTCCTGTTTTTATTAAGAAAAGGTGGCATTTCAAAAAAAAAAAAAAAAAAAGCAGTTATTTAGCTAAAAAGCATTTATATTTCTGAGAAGTACGGCTTCGTTTATTATTAAAAAAAAAAGGGTGTTAGAAATGTAAATCAGAGCAAGTGAAATACATCAGCTTATCCACAGAGCCAGAGGCGGATCTACCTGACGGCCAAGGAAAGCTCCGTGTCCCTCCCGCTCCTTGCCCTTCGTCTGCCCCACTGAGGTGAGTGTGCAGCACCATGTGCCTGTGCGACACAGGACCTGTCCCCTTCTCTGTCAGGGTTGTAGCTACACCTTCTCTGCTCATAAATATTTGTCCTGGGGTTGTTCCTGCCCCCCCTTACCTGGAGGTATGACCGCTTGGGAAGGCATCGCGCTGATCCCCGACGGCTCCAAGGGACTGGGCTGATAAACGGCGTCCACCGGGTTGATGGTGCTCTGAGGCAACAGAAAGAAAAGCACCCTTTTTTTTTCCCCCCTCCTCAATTAAAAGAAATAAAATAAAGCACAGACAGCAAAAACATTGTGAGCACAAGAAATGCCCAAATGCAAGAATAGCGAATTCCTGAGAGAGAAAGCAAAACAAAAAATTGACAGTTGAGGACATGAGAAATCTTTTCAAAGTGGTAATATTTTGATTCTTTACATGGATTTGACACTAGGTTGAGTTTGCTACAGATCTGAAGCGTCCTATAAAGAATTCTTGTTTCAAATTCTAGCTTCTGGTATGCCTTCCAATGGCCATTAATAAATATTGCATGCAAAGAGGAAAGTTAGATGCAAATTATCTGGCAAAAATTAGGACAGGTAATCCGCATTTTTAAAACAATTTTTTTCCCCGAAATTAATTTGTCCAGACCGCAGTAAATCAGCCCATAAACCAAAACAACAATCATCAGCATGCTTACAGCCATGAAATGGCTTTGTTGCCAAAATTCTTCCCAAAGCAAGCTCAGAGTGTTCAGCGCAGCTCCGCAGAGGAAATTTCAATTCATTTCTGAATGTGGGCACTTGGAAAACAAAGCACCACGTCAACTCAACACTCAAAAGTCACTGACTTTATGTATGGTCTGGGGTTTTATTCAATGAGCCCCTTGGAAATCTAAACTGCGACACCTTTTAATCCATCATCTAAACATCGTTTGTTCTCTATGTTTACACACAACAACCAGAACTTCTGGGTTGTTAATTGGACAAAAGGAACATAAATCCTTTACCAAACATCTTGCAGTTTAAAACCCTTCATCTATGTCAGAACTACTAAAATCTCTGCCTCAGTTTGCTAGGAAATGTAGTATGTTTATCTCTGTCCTCTTTTTCAGATCAATATTTAAAACAGAAGAGCACCTACAACTGTTCTTCCCTCCTTTTAGTCTTCAATTTCTATTTGCATTCAGACTGAGGGAAACAGGCTCATTTTAACCTTCCTCCTCCTATTTCCCTACAAAAGGGCAGACTTGATTCTTGCCTCCTTTCCTGGTTAACTGTAATTCTGAACTTCATCCTACATTTAGACAATGCTCCCAGACAAATGGGGCTGTCTGTGCAGAGCCAGGAGTTGGGACTCGATGATCCTTGTGAGTCCCTTCCAACTCAGGATATTCTATGATTCTAAAAGTCAGTGAAGAGTTTTGTTATTTTTCTTAGAGCACAGGATTTATTTAATGGAAAACAAACCTATTATTCTATCTCTACAAAAAGCTCCATTAAAAAAGGCATAAAAACAACTTTCTACATTTTCATTGGTGATACTAACCAATATACAAACAATCCTGAACATATACTGATACTCCACTGTATTCCAGCATAAAAATCAATGTCACTTAAACATTACTTCACCTGCTTGTGGAATTGTGCATGCAACACAGGTCCCTATCCCACAGAGTTCACAGTTTAAAAACCACGATCACATCCTCAGAGATAAGACTTAAAAATCAAGATTGTCCTATGATACACAGGATGCTATTGCTATCTCTGCCTCCCTTACTTTTTAGGGAAATTAATAATCCATATTATACAGACCACTGGTGTGATAAAGGAAAGAAAGAACCAAGTAACATTTATTTTGTATGCAGGATTATAACCTTATCCTTACAATTCCCCATGCTGCAACATGAACTGGAGTTTCTCGTTGGATATTTGGGGGATGCCTTCGTGGGTTAGAAACAGATGAAGGCAGACAAGAAAGTTTCCTACTCTGAGTTTAATAACAGCTTAACAACCACATAGAAACAAGACTGTCATCCCACCAGGGTATCAAACATTGATCATGTTTCTGCCTAAGTTTAAAGTGAGATCCTGACCTTTAGCCCAAGCACTGAAATTTTAGTCTTCACCATCACTGATGCATCAGTTAATACAGTCTTACAGAAATATTTTTTTTCTCCCCAGAATAAGCCAACCCACAGATAACGAGATTAGTGGCTAATCAAATTCAGACTACATTAAGTTGTAACATCTGTGTGAAATTTCTGAGTTGCAGGTCACCTCTGCCTGTGGAAGTGTCTACCTGCACAACTTCTCTTTCCCAGGGCACATCACAGCACCTATGCCCTTACACTAAGACCTGAATTTTGGGACTATCCACAGGGTAGCATGGAACCAAAATATGAATGTGCATCTTTACTCCGAAGTTCATACCAGAAAACCCTTCTGCTAAAGCTGTTTGTAATGGAAAGACAAATAAAGCCTGGGAATTACTGTCAGCTGTAATGAAAACACACTGTGATTTTTAAAGTTATGTTTTACTGAAACCAGTCTCCTGCTAAAAGTATCTGAAATGTACTCAAGTGACAAAAAAGAGAATGAAGGAAGAGAAATAACATGTGACCAAAATCAAAAGTGACAGAAGTTACACTAAAAGTGCAGAAGTTCTATTGAAGAAGAAACACAGCTTAGACAGACAAAACACAACTTTGCATCAAAGGACCAGCACTGTAGAGAAGACAAACTACTTGAAGCACATGGAGAACACATCTATTTCCTACACAAAGATACTTCAGATGGAACACAAAACTACTTCTATCTCAGAAATTCCCTTTCATCTGTTCACATGGCAGATTTGTATCTAAGTGTTCAGTCACAACACTGCCATTTAAGACACTCCATATACAACTGACCACTCTATTTTCTAAAGACAAGGGTTAGCCAACCTCAGGAGCCAGGGACTCAACAGGAAGTTTAACAAGACACTTGAAGCAGTAAATTAGAGAAAGGAAGAAGCATGTTGCAAAGTGAGTGGAAATTCAGATCTCTGTTCACATGTTCTGCAGAATTAAAAGGGAGATAGAGATTAGATATAAACTTACTATAAGTCCATCTGCGTGCTTCTCCTCATTATTTTGGTCCTTAAGGAAAAAATGTTAAAAATATCAACATAACAATCTTGCATGACTTATCAGTTCTGTGTTAAGCGAGAACAGAGAGTTTCTCTCAGGAATGTTTACATTTTCAGCCATAAAATGGTCCTCATCTTGTAATCCAGTAACCAAACTTCAAAGACACAATTCACACATAGTCCCTGCACCTCCGAAGATCAGCATTTTCTGAGGGCCTGTCCACAGAAACACCCATTCTCCACTGCAGAGCACAATTATGCTTTACAACGTGGGTTCTTCCCAAATAGCTAAAAGTTCCCTTAAATATGGTCTGCAGCACCACTGAGTCCCTGAAACATGAAGTTCTGTTGCTGTGATTAGGACACAGTTTTCAAAAGCACTTCTTGCTTTAGAAAGGCAGATGTGCCCTTTTAAGTTAAAAGCTTTTAAATTTTGATTTTCAGCATCCACCAGATTTTACAATGTTATTAGATTACTTAAAATCCCAAGTTTTGGGGTTGGTTTTGCCTAGAAGCATATGCCTAAGAGCAGGCAATGTATGGAAAACACCTGTCATCAGGGGAAATTACATAAGCAGCAGCCAAGTTACAACCAGCATAGTTTTAACACTGTATCAGCAACAAGATGAATTGTACTGAACACCGAGCCAAATCTCTTCCCTCCTGTTGCAAAGGTCATATTAATAAGTGTATCAATCCATAACTTTGCCCAGTGCAAACCTCAAGACTTGTCTGTGGAGTATTCCCCTGGATTTCTAGTTGTTAAAGTTAAGGGCAATAAGAGGGGAAAAAAAAAAAGCTGTCAACAGTGCTAAGAAATTTGGCACATATTTTTGTCTTGATACTTGATACATTATTTCTTAGCTTATATAGTTGGCTCTAGGCTGTTCAAATTCCATGTCTGCCAGCTGACATTGCTTAAGGAAGGCTTCCCACGATAAAAACTACACCATGGGCAAAGAGTTCCACTGAGCTGCAAATTTACAAACAAACAAGGAAGAATAACACTGGATCCAAAACACAGGTTTGTTTTTTTTTTTTCAAACACATGAAATTTCCATGTTGTGCTATCATCTCTAAGACCTACAAAATAAACCACGAAGATGCTGCACTGGTGCTGACACTTGCTATCCCATCTCAGTAATGCACCATCAGCAGTACGGAAAAGGTAAGGAAGGCAGAGATGTCACAAAATCAGTCAGGCAGGGCTTCCAGAAACGATGGAGGGAGAAAGAGAAGGCACAGATGCCAAACTAAACATCTAAATTACAGAAGCTGCTTCATAAAACACATGTATTTCTAAAACTGAGGTTTACCACATCACTGGCAGACCATTACATGCATTTTACAGCACGACATCAGCAAAGCTGGACACCTTCAACTGCCACACACACAGAGGGGAAAACACAAGGCAAATGCTCCACCTGTCCACACCACTGGGGTTATTTTGATTGCTTTTTGATCAGCAGTGTATGTATTATTACCTACTCCTAATTGGCTGGTATTTACTTCATTACTTTGAAACTCTCATGAGTCACCTCACTACCACCCGCATGATCACACACTTGGTTCACCAGTTACGTTTAATGAAAATTTAACTGTTCAAATCCTAAGGCAGGCTTGTTTCAAAGTTCATGAAACACATCCACTTAACACACAATTAAAAGGAAGAAACGAAACAAAACTCCAACCACCAAAAAATCCAGCTTTGACCCAATATACCAAAATCATCCAAATGATAAATGGCTGCATGTTTGGAACAGAGAAGTGTTCTGAGTATATAGAGAAGTGGTAACAATATCAAGGTACACAGACAACCAGAGGGTAATTGCCAAGTCTGTCTCCTAATGAGAAAGGCACTGTAGAAGTAAAAATGGGGTGCAGGGTGGTGTTAATATAATTTACTGTCAGCAACCATACTTGCCCTATAGTTTTGGGGGAAAACCTGCAGAATCTTAAAAGGTTCAGTGCTGAAGAACAGAAAGTTACCAGTCAGGCACAATACACTTGTACATATAGAAAGCATCATACACACACACAGCTTGCAAAACTGCAAAAAAAAAAACAAACAAAACCAAACAATACACTCCTGTATTGTAAATTTTCTACAGAAGCAGGAAATCAGGATACCAACAGAGTTTATAGATAAGGGGGGGATGACAACAGAATTGCCATGTAGTCAACAAAGCAGAGTTGCCTGAGAGAGAGAGGGGAAGAATGTGAAGAGATGAAGCAGAAAGTAGGTTATTAAAGTAGTTGGAAAATTTATAGAGGGTGTTTTTCACTATATGTGGATCAGCATCTTCCAATAAGCTGTGCATAAGCCACCCATTTAAACCACCTTCTCGTCAACATCTCCACAAGAGCTTGAGATATGGTTTGGCAAAACCCCAAACAACAAACCCCCACTCCTTAATGGATAAGCTCATCTATTTACACTGGTTAATATTTACTGGTGCTGAAAGGAGGACTTCAAGGTCTCATTTAGTGTCACAGAAAGCAAGTGTTAGCACCTTTGGGGGACCCAAACTCCAGCTACCTTGACACTTACATTGCAGTTGGAGCAGTAAAGCACTGAACCTGATCTAAAACAACTACATCTGCCACTTCCAGTTTTCTCCATTATCAGCAAACCACCTAAACAACTTCAAAATACACATGGCACCAGTGCAAGACAAGCAGCCACATTTGTCTATCCCCTGATAAACTTACACATAGGAGAAATAGGATTTGATATTCAAAAGAAAAAAGAAAGCTAACACAGCCACCTATTACCAGCTCTGATCAAGAACCTGACAAGCAGATTATAATTCTGCACTTTCACTTTTGCTAATTACCTAGCAGAGCTTTTTAAAGAAAGAGCAAAATTTTACAGGAATTAAACCCTTGTGAAAGTAAGAACTATTAAATTAATTTATACAGTAATTCACAAAAAATGAGCAAGTAATTTGTTGCACACAGTTTTTCCAACAGCTAATTCAATGCAGCAGGTCACACACAGCTGTCCAAGAAAATTAGCATATTACAAATGACTCCATCAGACCCCCAAAGAACAACATATAGTCTACTGGATTCACTGTGCTAAAACACTTTTAAATACACCCAGTACAAAATAACAGCAAATTATGAAGTACTGACAAGGCTTTTCTTGCTGCCACTACAGTGAAGGATTTAAGTAGTATCACTGCATGTTAAAAAAATTATTCTAGGTCTAAATTCATGTGGCACAAAACTATTTCAATGTGCCTACTACTTGTAAAATACTTCTGTTTTTGTACAAACCTGTTAACTAAAACATTTTCTTCATAAATTTTAAACTACTAATATGAAATTTGCATTTCACAAAACAGGCACTGATCCTTTAAGTGAATGACTTCTGATCCTCTAAGATTCTAAATACTTCAATTTTCACTGTGCTCAACATTTGGTACAACGTACCTGGCATCCTGAATGAAGACAAACAGCAGCATGGCATTTGAAAGCTACAAAAAATTGTTAATCTAGGCCATATGAAGAGCCCATGCCTATCTCTGGATAAATCAGAATGTGTTCTGATTAAATCTGCCTGAAATTCTGAAAGTACCATAAATTAATTCCTTTGCAAAATACCATCTCCCTTCACTTTGGTCACAAGATATAAATCAGCAGCTCAGAATTAACATATCCTAAATATAGTACATTAAACCTGCAAGGGCAGAACTTGACAAGAAAAGCAAATCCAAATCTCACTAAATTTTAAGAACTAACAAAACATTCAGGTGAAAAGCATAAGTGCATTACCCACATTGCATTCTCAAATAATATAATCTTACTTCAAGAAGTTCCAACATCATCATGAACTTCAGACCCGTGACAAACCTTTCCAAACTAGTTTAGATTGTTTACATTATGTTTCCCTTTTTTAGTCATTAGCCACATTCTTAAGTGAAGCAGAAAGAGGAGTTAATTCTTAAGTTTCTGTTCCGTCACCCTTACGTTTGTCTGAGCTCTTCTTTAGTTTCATAGCAAACTCGGCAAAAGAAAGTTAATCTGAAAGAAAACTTATGTCCCCAACACAACTGTTACTAGGAGCATTAACAGGACTGTCTGCTATGGAACTCAGTATTTCAGAAAGTTCATTAAAATACTAGCATAAATCAACTTATACTGGGGCTTTTATATATATTTACCTCCTGGATCATATAGAAGGCACTTTCAGATTTCAATTGTTTTCAAACAGATTGATGCTGTAAAATTTAAAATTCAAAATAGTTTACAGTGTACTTACTTTAGCAATCTGTAGCAACACAATGCAGTGTTTTATTGATTCTACCATGCTCTAGGAAAACAAAAATAACAGGAAAAAAACGTTGTATTACTACCCCTTAACATTTTGTTATTGGTCGTATAGAATATTAGCTGAAATACTGGGTGAGAACTAAATGGACGCTCACTTCTCTAGAACCCATACCTTCCCTTCCCCTTTTTTTTTCCCCAGATACAAAAGCACAGCAGTAGAAAACTGAAGCTTCCAAAGGCCACACACAGCCCAGGCTGTCAGGGTGAAATGGAAGTCAGCTCCAGACTTTCAGAGCCCTGCAGGCAGGTAAACTGTCCTGGGGAGACAGGCCGAGAGAGGTGGGCTGGCTGAATCTGGAGAGGAAAAGGCTCAGGGAGACCTTATCCATGGATATCAGTATCTGACCAGGATGGCAGGTGAAAGGAAGAGAGAGCAAGACTCTTAGTGGTGCCCAATGACAGGACAACAGGCAATGGCCACAAATAGAAATACAGGAAAATCACCTTAAACAGAAGAAAACACCTTTCTTTTCCTTTAGGGATGATCAAACACTAGAACAGGTTGTCCACAGAGGTTGTAGAGTCTCCATCCTTGGAGCTACTCAAAACTCAACTAGATTTGCTCCTGGGCAACCAGCTGATGGTGCTCCGTGCATGGGGTTGGACTAAGACCTTCAGAGGCCCCTTCCAACCTCAACTATTCCATGATTTGAAAGTGCTGGACATAAATCTGAATACAGCACTAGAACCAGGCTGCCTCTACCACCACACCATTGGACCTAATATGGGTTCCCACTTTTCTGTAAAAAGTCTTTAAAAACTTTTCCAAGAAAATAAGGTGAATTTCAGAATCTATACATAATAGTTGTAAAAATTAAAGAAACTTACACTAGTTGTTTCTTTGAGACCTTCAATTTTCTGTAAAATAAAAATCAAAACAGTGTGGTTAAAGAAAGAATTTCCAGCATCTGGTTTGTCCTAAATACTGTACAAACACGATATTTTAATCTTACATTGGGGGAGGGGAAAAAGCCCTTAACCAGCATGTTAAAGACTATTTCCATATATAGACACAATTTTCGAGACAAGACAGAAGTCAAACTGATAATTAAAGCTTAAAGATGACAAGGCTAGGAATTTCTAAGCAGGGACATTATACACATTTACCCATTAAAGTCTACACTGCCTTTTTGCGTAACATCAAAAAAAAATGAAATGCAGCATGAAGATTCTCTCTAAGTTCAGTTTGTATCCTTATAAAGTGTACTGCATGGTGGTACATTTAACACTATTACATGAAATGACCATCACTCAAGCACAATAAACATATGCAGTTAAGCCCAGTTTAAAACAAATCACAGAAAATAACAGCGCACACGTGTTCTTGCTCTTTCTAAGCCTCCAGTAACAGTGCATCTGGAAAGCTGCCTGCTTAATTTTATCTAGAAACACTGGTTCATAAATATTTCCTGTGTAGAATTGCACTTCAGGCATACAAAAGGCATCTGCATGCCACTCTACACATCAGTGTGACCTGTTTCAGGAGCAGATGCATCCTGTTGATGGCCTTGGCTCTGTCTGCAGAAGGCAAAATTATTAAATTGGACTCAGCACTGAACCTCTATTAATGCAATTACATGACCTCTTTGTTTTGATTAACACAAGTGTCTCATGTGACTTGAGTCACAAACTTCTTGATTTTTGAATAATCAAAGTGTGTAAAGGAATCTTTTCCCTCACTAGGTACTGCAAGCCAAATTCTACATCATAAGGGAGCAACACACCTCTAAAAATCTACAGGAATGAACCGTCCCAATTCGTGGATTAAAAAGAAAACAAATGCAGTGACATTCTCCCAGCCAATCAGTTATGCTCTGTTCTCCATCTTGTCAGAAAATGCTGTACATTTTCCTCAGGATTAATTGGCAAGAGGTGGCCAAACAGCACCCAGCCTCAGACTTCCCCAGGGGAAAGACTGGACCATGCTGATCCAGGAAACTGCATATCAGGGATGTCACATCACAGAGTTATATTCTATTTACTCCTGTTGCTAGCAGAGAATATGCCAACAGGTAAAAATTCCTTTGCTTTTGTGTTTCAGGTCTCTACTGTACTTCCAGACCAAACTTCATGAACACATATCAAAAAGCATTTTAAACATGACAGCAGTGAAGTTTTGAGCCTTCTAGCATCAAGAATAGGCAAGGTACCCAAGCACACAGATCTTCCCAAATAAAAGATGATGCAGCTGAAGGAAATCATTCAGTCTCAAAGCTTTACAGCCAACTGCAGCAGTTTCGATCATTCTTTACCTATTTTTTCCCCCAACATGTCATAGAGTATTTACACACCAAATAAACTGTGATTGCATTGCCTTCAGTGAGATCATCTTTGCTGAAAATACGAAAGTGATCTCAGGCCACATGATGCAATCTGTAATGTTCCAAACAAGACACTAAGACATTGCTATTCTTACACACAGGTACAGACAAAAGGGTAATTTGTCCAAGATCACACAGAAGACCTGACATGGGAAAAACCTCAGGACAACCAGGTTTTCGAGGCCTTTCCACAAATTATACAACTGGTTTTTTAACACTATGGAAATGAATTCTTTGTGAGCTGGCCAAATTAAGTAGTAACAATACACACTGATCAAGTATTTTTCACATCTGTGCTCTACAACCACCTTGCAAGAACACAGCACATGGAACTGGAATATTGTGCATAAAATCATGAGAACAGTGCAGGCAAGTCAGACAGACTCAGCCCCTGGGAAGAGCCTTCTAAGTACCACCAGCCCTATTCTTTAGGGCTAAGCAAAGGCTGATATGGAAGTCCCTGGATTTTCGTGGCAAAGTGTTATTCTAGAACGACGATGGTAAGCAGGCACAAAATAAAGTTTGTGAATTCTGCCTGTGTGAGATCTTACACAATAGATATGACACTGATGAGGGAAAAACAAGTGGATGATCACGGCAACAAAACCTTCATGCTTACACGAGTGGTTGGTCTGGAGGAAAAGTTATGGGAATACTTCCATCCCATCTCGTCTCACCATTTGTACAGAACTACACAGCTATGTACACAACCCTTATAAATTTATTCTTATTATCTTTTGTTTAAACTTGTTTAAAGTAATATTGATAATTTAGACAATACAAAATTGTAAGCAAAATCATAACCAGGCAAAAAGTTATGTCGAAGATAAAATATTACCAATAAAAAAAGTAGTAAATAGTACTGTTTGATTATTTTATCACAATTTTCCCTCTTCAACATCCCTAGCCTTTGAACACTGATGAAGATAAAACTTTAATAAGACAATTCCCCTAGTTTTAGGTAATGAATATGCATATTCTCAAATGAAACATCAATTTCCCGCAGATTTACATTTGCAGAATGCAGTCACATGCCATATTTAATCTAATCAAACTGCAGGCTGCTGCTGCCAAAACTACTCCATCTATTTGCTGCTCATTGCACCTCCTTGACACCTGATTTTTTATGAAATCACTGAGAAGGCTAATTTTATCTCATTGAACATGATTTTTGCCTCATTCAACTATCATGTGACTACAGAGGGATCGGCTCATCCAGCACAGAGAGGCAGCACAGGCACACAGGGGCAGCTGACTCACGGCTGAAATCTGTAAGGTGCAACTTAAATCTGTGTGCTCAGCCTTGGATTTATTCACAAAAAGCACTTGTTTTGAACCAAACAGCTTAAGCAGGCCACACTTCCCTCCCAAATCCTGCTAAGCAATTCCAGCTCTATTCCAGCCTGCAAATATTCACCTCTTTGCTGTTCTCATGCTTTTGAGTGCTTTGCAGTTTCATTCTCCTGGACATGTGTGGTCAAGATCACTACATGAGCCCTGAACAGAAAAGCTCACCTGAGTTCCCAGCAGTAACACTGCAAACACTGTCAGAAAGCAAGGTCCTGTCTCCACCTTGAAACCAGTACCCTCAGCTCACACACCCTCCTTTCCTTCCTACACAGTCCGATATACATATTGTACCCCACCAGCAGACTGAGCAAAACTGGCAGCGCTGCAAGTTGTGTGTGATCCAGCCATGCACTGCTGGCTCTGCTTCTGCCAGGAATACAGCACAGGGAATTCATGATAATCCCTATACTTCAAAATCCATCAAGTCTACATCTCCACTGCCTTCTTCCAAGTTCAGGAGATCACCACGTCCCAGAAGGAAGATATCCAAGAGATCCTGAGGCGTCTCGGAACACCCATATACTACACCGTCATCTTTAAAAGACCAAATGTTCTTTAACTAAACACCAGCTCATCCAGTGCTCTGTGCACTTGAAAAAACAATAGCTCAGGTTTGAAATCCCTGGTCATAAACAGTTGCAGAACAGCACTCAGCTACTTGGGAAGCACTTAGCACTCAAATATCCAAATCTTGTTTCCTCAGAGGAAAGAACTACGGCTTGCATGGAAGTCTCCTGCAGGTTACACTCGGTTTATGATCAGATAGCTGAACCATACTTCCACAAACAAATAAGAAAACTGCTAAATGCCATATCAAAAAACCTCTTAGCTGCTTTAGTACAGGAAGAAACATGATCAGAGAAGTGCTTTGCCAAGTCTTTTTCATTTTTAATAGAGAATAAATGGAATCTATAGTAATAGCAACCCTCATCAAGATTTAAAACCAGAGGAAGCTGACCCCTTCTAAATGAGCCTCCTGCTTTCTCAAAAAAGTCATTCTGTCTGTTCCATAGATACCCTGCAGGGATAAAGAAAGAAGTCAGCACAACACGCAGAAGGTCCCCAGGGATTAGGAACACTGTCACAGGGAAAAAGAAAGTACTGACTGATCTGCAAAGTAGCATCTGGAGGGAGGTCAAAATTGAAGGACGAGTCTTTCCAGTAAAACACACCGAAGGAGAAATACAAAATCTTTAGATCTTACTCTCATGGTCAGCTGTCCACAGATTAAACACACTGAGAGGGGAGCACTTCAAAGTTATTTTAAAAGCCTGCACACGTGAAAGAATTCCCTAAGAATTCCCACAGAACACATCAAGCAAGATGGATAATACATGAAAGGTCACAAGCATTATAAGGAAGTAAACTAATCACAGAAAGCATCAAATCCTTTTCAAAACCGGAACCAAACACCAAGAGAACATCAGCTTGTTTTTCACGCAAGACAGTGAGGGAGGGCACTAGGATGAAATGCACCACTACTCTGTGATACAGAAATTACTGCATTTGCTGAAAGAAAGCAGTTCCTTGGTAATAAACCCTTCATAAGGAATTGTTAAATCCCTCCTCCACACCACACAAATTAACATATGAAACCAGCACGACACTTAGTGCCAAACCCACACCACCAAAGGTATGTGCTAGCCTTTCCTGAACAGTGCTTGAACTCAGGCCTACAAACCTGACTTTGAAATGGAACAGGAGGGGGTGCAAAATAATACACGACACTTTAAGGAATTACAAGCTCATTAAAAAAGTAGTGCTCCCCACTAGTACATTCTTGGCATCCTCACTTTATGTGAATGAATTGTGGTACTCTCAGACTTCCACCGTGTCATAGACCTACAAAGGATGCACACTGACTATGGGAAACCCATGATTCTTAGTATTTATATTTTTTTTCCAGAATACCTTAGTAATTCCTACCAAAATAAAACACTCATCCTTGTTAAACATTTTTTAAAAAATAGTCAATTTAAGTTAAAATGTTTTCTACTGTTGGATAGCAGAGGAGTAATTATTTCTGCCAGACCGAAATCTTTTTTTGATATTATGTCACCCATGTTACTAAAATTTCTGTTTTCAACCTATTCACGACACAAATGTTACCAGTTACTCAAATTGCTTTAACTGGTTGTGACAATGCAATAATTTTGAACTGTACTTTATATTTTTATAGACTATAGCAAATTGATGCACAAACCCAGCTGATGAAGCAAAACAAGCAATATTTAAGACAAAATGTACTTGCTTTTCTCTGTTCATCATCTTTGCAGTTTTGGAGTTTTTCATCAAAGAGCTGAAAGAAAGAGATACTTGTGAAAATACTGGAAGAGTTATTTTTTCATATAAAAACCCACTGAAATTTCAAAACCAAAAGCATTTAATAAGTACTTAAGTCATACAACTCTGGTATTACGATCCAAAGCAGTTTTGTTCTAATACCTCTTTACAGCATTTGTGATACAACAAATCTGTGACTCATTTTTCACATTACCCCATTCTGCAGGAGACCAAGTCTCACAGCTCAGCCTGGCATGATTCAACCACGGTTTGAACAAAAAAGGTGAGGTTAAGTAATAAAAGTGACACTCATCAAAACACCTCCAACTGCCCTTCTTCTATTTCAACAAAGGGCGTATGAAGCATTTACCAAAACAGCCTCAACCCCCATCAACCCTTCCAGGTACCTTGTTATACAGGTACATGATTCCAAACATGTAAGATTTGGACGCACTTCTTTTGGGAAGACACATAGTGATTTCCCACCATTAATTTCAGTTTATTTTCTTAAAAGTGGAATCTGAGGTGCAGCTAAGCAAAGTGAAACACGTTCTTACCGAAAAGCTTGTACGTGCGTTTAACACAAGCTGAGCCAAAACAGTTAACAGTTGACTCTGAGGTGCACACACAAGTAATCATGAAGTTGTTCAAGGAAGAGAAAAGATTAAGGGTAATGCTCCAAAGTTCGTCACATCCACCCTTGCTCGGAGAAGGGGATGTAATTTTTAGGAAGTGAGCTGCAGTTCTTCACTGCCTGCCTCAAACCTACTCATGTGTTCCCTTTCCCTTGAGGGCTGATTTCTGCTTCTAAAAAAAGACCGTGATCTTGGTCGCTGTCCATCATCAAATTGACTCTCCTTTCATTATTAATTAAATCCTATACCACTCCCCCCAGATGGCCTGAAATAACAATTAGAAGGTGTAAAGATTTAAATACCTTCTGTCAGTGAAGTGTGCTCAACAACTACAGACTGGGAGACCAAGGCAGCTCCTCAGAAAGTCTCCTCAGGGTAGCCTGGAATTCTGTTTGCATCTCTTTTCCCTGCCTTCATTTTTGGCCCTACCCTCCAACTGAATTTTTGCTGAACATCTCACATGCAATACTTGCACGTTATACCAGGGGAAAAAACAATCCAACCCAGCAGAACTGAAGCAAACTCAACAGCAATTTTAACCTGCTGAGTCATGGGAAAAAGTGTCCTAAGCACTGTTTTTCTCAAAAAGGTGAGTGCTGAAAGGTACGACCTCATTGTTCCTCATGTTCCCATCTATTCTTAAAATACAAAGTATAGAAGAACTGTGTTTGTACAACATTACTACAGAATGTTTTCTCTCAAGGACAAGGCACAGATTATCTGTCACTACTACAACGAAGTCTGAAACTATTTGCAACTGGAGTTACACACTACTTGACAAAAATTTCTCAAGATTATAAAATGCTGTGAGACACGCAATGATTTAATTATGTTTTCCAATTAAGCTTAGCCCGTCTTTGCCATTTCTGTAAAGGTATATATCAAACAGAATCTTTCAGCCACTGTAAACTATGTCATATAAATCTCTTTGAGCTATTCTGATTTTTTTACTCCTTTTTTCAGCCCTTAGCTCATAACTTTTAATTTTTACACCTACAGTAAAAATGTCTTTATTTCAATAGTAGTTAGAATCCATGTAACATACTAAGAAAGCGAAGAGGAAATAAAATTCTATCATCATCAGACTTCTTATATAAAAAAGGTGTGTCTTCTCCAATTCACAGGTCAGCCAGATGATCTCTCTGCATCCCACATTTACCAGAACATGTGCCAAGCACAAAACATGACTGACTCTCTCTGCTGAGCTTCCTTTCAACCTGACCTTGAAACCACCCTGGCGAGCAGACCCCCAACACAGTAAATACACCAGTTTGTCACCGTACCTTCAACTGGTCTATCAAGATCTGTAAATAAGCATCAGCCTCCGTAAGCTTCTTGTCGAAATCATGAACGCTGGGAACAAATCCCGAATCCACACCCTGGAAATAAGTAAACAAAAGAAAATCAAGTGTTTAATTAGCATTTAGGAGGAGGAAAAAAAAAAGTAACAACAATATGGTTTTGCCTGCCATGTGACTGAGAAAATGCTGCCTTGCCTCTCCTCCTGCCACGTGCAGACACAGGCAAACAGCTGAACAGATCTGGCTTCTATTTATTTGCAGTAGCAGAAAATTGCTCCACATTTTCAATGGGGGTATAATCATCACACGCCAGAGTATTTCATTACTTATGATTGAACAAACCCTCTTAAATTACACTGATTAAAGTTTCTTTGTAAGATATATAGGAGAGTTCAAGTTTTTCTGAAGACTGTCTTCTGATTCCATGTCCTTACATTTCAGTTAGGGAAGCTCAAACCATACCCTGTGGGATGTTTGCACTTTTCACACTTTAGACAGTATTCCTCAACTCCCAGCTTTTAGCTAAGAACTGCTAAATCTTAAATATGGACCCACCTTCGAGCTGAAAAGTTCAAACTTGTTACTCCTGGCTGCCCTAGTTCCTTTACAGCTGTAATGAGTTGCATCCTTATCACTGTATTTGGATTCCGAGATTTTGTTGCACATACACTGCCAAGGACAAAGTATCAGTGCCACAAGAATGCTTACTCTTATATTTTCTTGCTTGGAATTTTTTTTCTCCTGATAATATTTAACTCCAAGCACATTTCTGCATATAACTTAATCCCTACCTTTAAACTGATACACCATACATTTAAAGACCCAAATAAATTCCCACTGGGTTACCACACCTTTAATTAGAGGAGAGAAAAGAGAGGATTCTTGAAATGGATTACTTCTGCCTTCACGCACACATACCACCTAAACACGCTAAAGGTTTATTTATATAATACCTTTAGAGTAAATGGAACTGCAAAACAAATACTGAAGCACACCCAGCTTGAAAAAAATTGTACACAGTAAGATAAACATATACAGGAGGAAAAAAAAAAAATCCATGAAGGATAAAGAAGCAAACATCAGCTCTAACAGAAACATCACAGCAGTGACAGTTTTCCTACTGGCCTAAATCCTTGCACAGTACTCACACTGATCTCAAACGTGACACCTTCCCTTCAAACTCTTACGAAACATGAACTGTGCTGTTTTGACTGCAGAGAACATCAAGAGTCTGAACATGTAAAGATCAGCCAGTGGGGAAAAAACACTCTGTGTGGGGATGATGGGCAATCCGTATTTGTAAAATTCCATATTAGCACAACTTTTTGTTCGGCATTGTTTGCTCTGCCAGAACAGACAGTTTCTTTTCTTCTTGTATGATACCGGGCCATCATATTAAGAGCTTTATTTATGGCTCTTTAGAGGTGTGAGCACTTGCGTGAAGCAGAGGAATTACTTGCTCTACCTCCATCCAGCTGTGTGCACACTATCACACACAGCCTAAAACATAAACCCATCTACCGACTGCAAAACATACTCTTCACTCATTTGTCACTCACTTAAACTGTGCTGCAGACTAATACCCAGATCTTGACAACAGCTCTACATGAGTAAATCTATCCATTTAGTTTGTAAACCAGCATAAAGAAAATATACTTAACTCCCTATTATACAGTCCACACAGGACAAATTTTGAAATAGTATTTTGAAAAAAGGAAGAGGGAGGAGAAAAGAGGAAAAGAAAGCAATTGTTTTGATAATGACTAGAAATTAAGAAAAAACAGAAAGCACTCAGTGTAACAAGTTGTCAAAAAAACCTCCTAATATGCAGAAGGGCAAATCCTCTCAACCAAGCAACTTTTGACACTCTCTCAAACTAGTCAAGTTTAAATTACACTGAAACTATATCTGAAACCATACGAAATTAGTCTTCTATTTTCTTGTTGAAAACGGAATTGTCTGTACGGTCAACACCATCAGTTCAGCAAATGGTTTTGCAAGCTCAGTTAAAAATTCTGGAGGTCCGGTTTCGCATTCCAAACCCACATGAACTACACAGAAAATTTCTGCTGAAGATACTATACACAGAAATATAGTTTATGGTGCGTGTTACCTGTATGCTGCATCAAAATGCTGATATTTATTTCAGTCATCACTCTATGACTACTGATATGTAACTATCCGGTATTTTTAGTGGTGGCTTAAAGATAAAATGCCTTAAATTTCAGGCTCTTAGCAATACAGGAAAAGCCGATCAAAACATTCACTGTTACAACTGAGCAGATATCCACATCAAGCACAGAGTGAAAATTGTAACCTAAAAAGTTCTATTAGAAAGTTAAAACTTCACTCAACATAAGGAGCAAGCCATAAAACCAAGTATAGTGTCAAGCAGACAGAGCAGAGAGATGAAACATGAAAATAATTTTGAAAAGAAGAAAAGGTACTTAAAGTTGTACCACTTCACTAGTTTGCTCTTGGTTTGTTTAGATGAAATTTGATAAGCTAGTGAGCAAATTCATTAGCCTGTGTTATATCAGATGAATCATTTTAAGTTCTCACACAGTTTTAAAATTGAAAACCAGTAACTGGAGAGTTAAAGATATAAAGATGAGCAATAGCACAGAAAACCTCCTCCAATAATAGCAAACAAAAATCAATCAGTATTTCAAACCTAGCAGTAATTTAGACAGAGCAGACATACAAAGGGCAGATTTGCATAACAAATCCTTATTTCTTCATTATTTGGTCACCCAAAGACAGGGTAGAGGTAAAAAGGGAAGCCTTTCTCTTCTTCCCTGCCATGAAGGAAATGAGGCTTCAAAAGAAATGGGTGAGCAGGGTCAACAGAATGGCATTTAACAGCTTGTTAAACATTTAAATTAGGAATTTGCACATCTGAAACAGCAATCACATTTTTATGAGAAACTTGTATTATATGCTGTTCACCTATTTATAAACTGACAAAACAGGCTGCCTGCAGATATTGTTGAACTTCCACTGCTGGAAGGCAGAGTTCAAAACTCAGCTGGATTTGACCCTTGACAACCTGATCTAATGTACAAGTTTGTCTCACAAGGAGAAGGGGCCTTGGAACAGGTGACTTCCAGAGGTCTTCTCCAGCCAGTCACGCAGTCATTCTAAAATTTGAATTATGGAAAAGAATAGGAACCCAGACTATTTTAGATCTTCAGAAATACACTGATTCTTGCTCTCAGTACCTATCTGAAGTAATGTAACTTATTTTTCCACTGAATAACTACATTTATTGGTAAGTACAATTTATTTCCCTCCAATAATGACTCTGTTCATGTAAGTTTTAAAGAATCAAAAATTACCAGACAAAACATTTGCAGGAGCAAGTAATTTAAAAAACTTCTCATCTGCCCACCATCTCCCAAACAAGGTGTTTGGTGTCTGACTCTTCCCCATTAAGCCATATTGTTGACGACTGGTGAAAAGAGAATAAGGTATCACAGCATTCTCTCCCTCATCACTTCTTCCCTCCTACAACTTCTGCAATGTCCCTCCCTTTCAGGATATACCAAAAGCTTAAGGACCAGATTCTACAGGGCACATCTCAATCCCAATGTTCGTAGGTAGACAGGAGGAAGTGGAGCCCAGCAGCACACTGGGTTAGACCCCCAGTTAGAGGTCTCCCAGTGCAATCTGTGGGATCCCTAGTAATGCTGGGCTAGTGGACAGGATGGTCATCCTAGGAAAGGGTTTACATGATGGTCTGGGGTTGAGAAACATCTCTCATGCTAACAGTCCTGCAAAATTATTCCCTTCAAACACAACCTTTTTTTTGGAGGGGGTAAAGAAGAGGGCAACAACAAAACAGCACAATCAAAAAGACACAACATGAGCCTTATTTTCACAAGACAACTGGAAGTTTACACGTTGTTTCCTTGTCCTCCAAATTAGAAGTCACACATGCCACTAACGCATTTGTATTCAAAACTTGTCCATGCTGGAAAGTAATTCAGCCTAATTTAAACCAGTTCTTTCAAACTCGGATGGGATGAAAAGATTGCATCATTCTTAGAAGAAGCATACCAGAAAAATTCAAATACATTTCTCAAATAAAAGCATTACAATAATAGCTTTGCTGGGGGAGGAAGAGAGAAAGCAGTACAGAGCAGACTTTCTTATCTTTTTGAAGACACTTCTGCTACATTCTTCATCTAATTAGGATTCCAAGTCCAATTCAAAATTCTTGTGCAAGTTAGTTTAAAGAAATGAAGAAGAATGCTTTTCTTCCATCCACAGTATCTCGTCAAAAACACATCCCCTGTCTACAGCACCTTTTGTCAAGTAGGAAATTGCCTGTAAGGACCAACGGTAGAAAAATTACAAATCTACTCGTAAACAACTAAACAAGAGCACTTTTGTGGCAAAAACAACCCTATCTTTTTTCCTCTACTAGATTTTTAAGCAATATTTAAAGCTCAGAATGTAAATGTCTCAAGATCAGTTTAAAAGCAAATATATGGGTTCTGGAAAGCATACGAGCCCTTCCAAGAAGTCAGAATATTGCAATTCTTACAAGAAAAATTCTGTGTTGCAGAACACAGCATGTTTGGCAAACACTGTGTTGTTATAGATACTATCAGGTCTTCTAGGAAAATAGTTCAAAAAACAGAAGTATTTACACACTGATGTAAAATTCTGTCTTTAAAGCACAGGTTGCGATTCTGAAACCTCACAAATACTAAGTATATCCTAGAGTACCTTTTATTTACCTATAATCTATTCATTGATCTATAATCAAGAGAGACAATGCTATTTTCTAAGGTGCTTATCAGTAGTTATTTTGTTAGCAAAATCCGAAAATAGCAACATGCCTGCCAACACTATGCCCTTCCAGCAGCACTGGAAATACATCTATACTGGATATATTATTAATCTAAAAGAACATGTTCTTAGTTTTTTGCAAGAATTCTTGACTCACACTAGAAGCAGCATTGAAAAGCCAGAGAATAACTAATATAATTAAGAGAATAATACACTTACCTATAAGAAAGTTTTATTCTACCTTTCATTCTTGTTTGCAGCTTTTGAAAGGTCATAAAAAAATCCTGGTTAATGTAATACTAAGTGAACCCCTACTATCAACACAGTTTCACAAACACTTTACACCAGCATAAATGAAGGGGAAACAAATCAGTGCCCCT
This sequence comes from Oxyruncus cristatus, assembly GCA_013399855.1. Classification (NCBI taxonomy): domain Eukaryota; kingdom Metazoa; phylum Chordata; class Aves; order Passeriformes; family Cotingidae; genus Oxyruncus; species Oxyruncus cristatus. The sequence goes on along the minus strand of VXAY01004932.1, from coordinate 2,341,946 downwards.
GTTGTTTACTCTCACCTTTACTCTGCTCTTTCTTTCGAGTCAGCATAAACATTTACCTTGCCACACAAGCAACTCAATCTGGAAACTAACTGAGGTTAAAACTAAACTTGGAAAGGGAGCGCAGCAGGAAAAGTAGCTTTAATTCGTGCCAGTTCTGAGCCCAGTTCCAAATTCAGGTCTTCTTGCTACATTGCCTCTTCCTTTTTGCTAGAAGACAGGACCGCTTACAGTAGGAGTACCGACTCCCACACGTTGGGAAGCTCTGGTGTAACTTGGTGTTTGAGCCATTGTATCACTCTTCACAGCAACTATCACAGACCCACTTCTCAGAATAGTTTTCTTACCCTACTGTTTGCTACTGAGGAAGTAAACATCTTGTTTAAATTACGGAGCTATGAAGCTACAGAGCAATTAATTTTTATTTAAGTCCTTTCACTTTTATGGGGGTAAGAAATGGCTCAGCTTTGTACTGACAGTAATTTCAATTCCTTTGTCTGTACAGAGTCCACTCAGAGGCTGAAACAGTTTAGGGTAGATCAAATAAGAAAGGTACTGTGTTATTGTGGTCCTATAAGACACCAGTTATCTTCAAGGGGTTTTCATAGGGGAGAATTCCAGAACAAAATAGTATTTGTAGCACTAGGGTGCCACTTGAAAGACAGTGAGGAAAGCAGGATATTTAAACTAAACAGGACAACTAGAAGGATGTCCTGTCTGAATGGGACTGCTGGCTGACATAAGATGCTGCTGAGGAACTAAAGAAAATTTGAGGTATCTTATCACCTCTGCTCAAACAACAAACCTAAGCCACAATATACCTTTACCCTATGAACACCCTCCCCCTTATCTTCTGTGGGCACGAGGCAACTGATGTGCTGCCTCTGCAGAACCACTGGCTTGGTAATGCCTCAACAGTATCAGCTTGGGGGGATAAGGGGAAAACCACTGGTGGGTTCACAATGGTACTTCCAGTAGTATTGCACCATCTGTTCAAGGACTTTTCAACAGACAAAGCTAATACTAGATCAACTATGTGTATTTTTCGCAACAGCTTTAACATAAGTACGTACAAAAACAAAGCAAGCAAAACAACAGACTTCAGTTTCAAAATTCAGCCAAATTAGGCTACAAGGGTATCTGAAATGTTTCCTCCCTATTGTTGTTCCCGCTGGATACAACATTACTAATTGTCAGCCCTCTGGGCAGCTTGGTTCCCTTTATTCATTCTGTGTATTTATGACTCAGTTCCTTGCCTGTAGCTCATTCTTGCAAGTTTAGGCTTTGAGGAGCACGGGAGAAAGGGGGTGCAGAAGTGTGTTTTATTACATGTTTCAAAAGCATTTCTATTATAAAGACTGAAGGACAACACAGCATAACATTTAGGCAAAAATAAAATCAGCAAGACTAATCAGACTAGAGAACACGCAGACACCACTTCACCTTTCCACCTCGCATTAACTCGTAATCCTTCCTGATTTGGTTCACTTAACACACGAACCACCTGGGTTTCAGTACACTTTCTCACATTTCAGATGCGAAGCAAACTTTTAAATCTAACTTTCCAAATCCAAATACTCTCATCCCAGAACAGGCAGACTGAAAGCAGCCTGGAAATATGAAAAAAAAAAAAAGGCTCAGAAAAGATACATTATTTTGGACAAAACCAGATGCATAAAGAAGGTTTCGTCTGACAGACAATCACGTGTCTTTCTGTTTGCGACAGAAACTAAGAACCTAAGAAAATGCCCTTACAGAAAATAATCTCTGCCGCGGCACTCAAACCCCTCCATCCCGCTGAGCCAATAATCCCCCAAAAAAGCCGTTCGACTTTTTTTTGCCCAAAGCAAAAGGAAAGCGAAAGCACACGGAGCGCCGTTTGGTTTAAACGCTATTGAGGGCAAGGCGTGTTTGTGTACACGGGGCTCCTGTATCCGGCTGGGAGCATCCCTGGGGGCACACGGGACGCGCCGGCGCTCGCTGCTCCCGGCCCCGCCATCCC
>VXAY01004932.1:2311953-2339631 GCA_013399855.1 Oxyruncus cristatus | reverse complement strand
CGCGCGTCACGAACAAGGCGGCCGGAGATTGGCGAGGGGGCGGCCCGGCCCCGCAGAGCAAAGGGAGGGAGGGAGGGAGGAAGGGGGAGCGGCCGCTGGTAGAGCCCAGCAGGGCCAGGCCGGCCGTGGAGCCACCGCGGGGACTGTGCCTGGGTTTACCCCCGCGCTCGGCCCCGCAGCCACCCCCCGAAACTTCGGCCTCTGTTCGCTCCGCCTGCACGTCCCACCGGCACATCCCACAGCAACGGAGACCCCTCTCCCTAACCTATAAGAGAATGAGGTTTGGCAGGAATATGTTGCTGTGTTTCGTTCTTAAATCAGTGCCTGCTCAGCCATCTGTGAAGATGGCAATCCTTGGAAGTTCCCGAGTGGGGGTGTAACTGAACGCTGTTCCAGCTACTACACAAACAAGGGCCTCAGAAGCAGAAATGTTACGTGACCGATGAGGAAGGTTCATGAAAACGAGTGGTGAGCACACAGCACTGCCCCACAACACACCACATTCAATGGTAAACATATTTACGAGGGAGGAGGAGATGTTTCTTAGTAAGCAGTTCTGAACTTTTAATTATTCCCTTAAACATTACTAGATGATTTACTACCTTAGACTTTTTTATCCAAATATGCCTTACTCATTTGAAAAACTCCAGGAATGTCAACAGTTATGTAACGGGAAACAGTTCCATTATTAGCTACAATCACAAAATCTACTTCTGCCCGTAAAACTACACTCACCATTTCTAGAGAGTGTAGAAGTGTACATTTTGATAAAACCAACCTATACTCTGGTGTTTCAGTCCTGTGCTCTGTACCTCCAAGCCATAAAAAATCTTCTGGTGGAGGAAATGGCACAGATTCCTTTTCCTTCATTTCAGACCGTAAAACACTCATGTTAACATATTCGCTTTCTAAGCTGAGGATGGGGCAAGAGGCATCCTTTGGGAAGGGGCTCAGCTCTTCTACCTCCACATGTTGTTCTCCAGATAATCTCTGTCTCCTCACACCTGCTGCAGTCCGGGGTTCTTCGGTCCCTGGTCAGCTACCGTGTCCAAATGGAGAGATTACTTGTAAAATAGCCATGGCATGTTACTAGGGATACAAAGCTGATTGTCAAACAGGAATTCTTATCCAGGGATCTGCTATCCAGTAGAAAATTTAGAGTGGCCTTTTATAAATCAAAAAAGGTTGAAAGTCACTCTTTAACAGGCAAACTGACTGGGATTGCACAAGTGCCTAAAGTAGGATGGGACAAATTCAGGTTTGTTCCAACTCTTTACACTGGGCAAATGTCATCTAAATCTATCTTCTCTTTATGTGATATTGTAGCAGGGATTTTACTATATCTTTCTTCACACAGGGTCCATTGCTAAGAGATCTAATTCTCTTGCCATATTCCAAAAGCACCTCAAACCTTTATTCAACACAAACAGTGAATACCTACTTTAAGTTTTCTACACTGTCATCAGACACCTTTGTGGTACAAACAGAGTATGAGAAAATCTCTTTCATGAGAGTTTGGGTTTCTCGCCAGGGCAAAAATAAAGGTTTTGCAAGTCCTATAGAAATGTCCAGGCCTAGAATATTTCCAGCAACTGATCTTAGATCATAGAATATCCTGAGCTGGAAGTGACACACAAGGATCATCTAGTCCAACTTGTGAGACTAGAGAACTAGTGCTAAGAACCATCCCCATTGCAACTATCTGTCCTTAGGACCAGAAGACTACTGATATCCAGCTTACACAATGGATTCAAACACAAGCTATTCAACATTTTGTCATCCAGAAAGAGGTTCAGTGCTGCTGTCTCATTTTAATTTCAAAATTAGGTGATGTACAAGCACACACAGGCTCGACCTAAAAAGGACTAATTCCTAGTTTTATTCAAAAACCCCAAACTACATGTACAACGCTAAGTCTGGACCCTTATTACAAATATAAATTCTAAAAAAATATGAGTTAATGCTAACTGTATATATGATGAGTTAATAAAGGGAAGTCTTATATTAACTTCTCATGATAGTAAGACAAGAAAATAGTAACAGACTTGAACCTAATCTCAGATACCCAAACTGATGTTTTACTGTGTCTGATTGTATAAGCTATACAACAAGCAGGTATTATACAGGATTTGTTTGATATTAGCAGTTGTGCCATTGTATTTCATTGCTTTGAAAAAAAAGGAAGTAAAACAAGTCAAAAGTGAAAGCGAAACTTGCCTGAAGCTGGAGGGTATGGCGGAGAATGGTGTCCTCTAAAGCATGGATCCACTTCTCCCTCTCATCTGCATCTCGAGCTGAAAAAGTATCAGAAAGATATAAATTATATGTAGTCTTATATACTAAAGCCATAAGCAAACAGATCTGATATCCACACTAAATACAGAAAGTCACCAAGGGCATAATTTGATGTCTTAACATCCTGTTTATTCTTCAGTGGTTACAGCTCTGTCCCTTGTCCAGCTTTAGGGGCATACATACAGAGTTTGCACAGCCAGTCCTCAATTCATTAAGTCCTTTCTGAATTTTATTATTTACAAGAAGCTATTCAACCTGTAATAGATTTCCCATTAATTCTACTTCAGTGTGGACACAGTAACTTGGAATAAGTTAGCCTTTTGGGTATGGACTCATTAGACAGGGCAAACACCTCTAACAGGTCACCAGTGTGAATAATGAAGCACAAAGAACAACCTGAAGTATATAATAAACATTTTTTGAACTCAAGACAATCCTACTCTAAAACCAAATAGAACCTAAATTATATGTCAACAACACACACAAGAACATTTGCATACTTCTGCAATAGACCACCATATAGTTTTAATTAAGAACTAAAGCCAGGGTATATCATATACATAAAAGAATATTATGATTCTCAGTTGCTAATTAAGAAAGCAATATATTAAGTGATGATTAAAGAGGGATTACAGGACTGGGGGCACAAGGAAGAGAAGAGGAGCTTGAGGAAGAAGATGAAGAACAGATCAAAACAGACTAAGGACTATCATCACTTTTTTTTTACCCTGATACTACTTTTCGTCCCCCGCTACCTCCAGTACAGACACACCACCTTCACTTTACTAGTTTGAAAGAGTTCCATGTTTAAAAAACAAAGGAGCAGAGAGTCAGTGGACTCCAGATAAAGAAAGAAGAAAAAATTCCACTGTAAACAAACTGGCCTGTATATGGATTTAGAATAGTTATTGACAATTGTTTCTAGTTCCTCATTCAAATGGAAGGTATTTAAAAGAAACAGGAAGCCTGTTAAAAGCAAGGAAAGCTTAAGTGAGCTAGCACCTATTATGAATCAGAGGGCTGAGATTCCTATCGGACTTATTTGTTAAGGAGTTCAGAGGAAATATTTTTAGGTTATACTGAAATGTACTCTCCAGATCAAAATGCTTTGTTTCAATGTTCCCTTTCTCACTCTTATGTTTCCATTGCTTTTATTCTTTGGAATCTGCAGCTCAAATCTATCCAGGTTTGAGACCGCAGGTCTTCAAACTATGTAGATTTTTCTACACCCCCCAAAGAAAACAGTATCAAGATAAACACAGTGCATTGTTTACTTCAGTGTATATACACTAATTATGCCAAGTTAATAAAACCATCAGGAAAGAATTGACAAGGTATGTGAGAGATAGGCAAGAATGTCTTTTTGATATAGAAATTTGCTCCAAGCCTAACCAATGAGGTGGCCTCACAAAGTAGTAGGGAAAAACTTCCATTACAAACAAAGTGAAAGTCTGAAATCTGTCTAGGTTTTTTTTCCTAAAAATACACGTTTTCCCAGATACAAGTCAATCCCTACTTATTGTTCTTTTAAAATAGTAAAGCATGATCAATTGCCACAGGTATTCTGGTAACAATACCATTAACCTGCACAAATTAAAACTAGACATAAGGGAAAGTGGCTTCCCAAAGTGCTTTCAGATGCACAGAGGAAGTCTGCAGGAAGAAGTTAAAGTAATTAAATGCTACTTAGAACAGCAGGTGAATAACTTTTCTGCAGGGACTGCAGCAAGTATTAAAAAGCTGGATTTGCCATCTGTAATACTCTCAAAAGCTCACTAGAAAGAACTTCTAATTTACAGGGTTCTACCCACTACTGATTTGTACTTTAATTCAGAAGCTGAAGTAGGTGCTGAGGACAAGTGTATAATGCAGTGAAATCAGACAGGATGGAGGGACAGAGGCCCTGTGAACCTTGCCCAGTGACTGCATTAGGCCAAATACATTCTGCAACGTGCAAATTATAATTTTTTTCTCTTTATGTACACACACGCACACACAAACACCCTGCTCTTTTTGCACAGCATAGCTTACTCTTTAATTTCAATTACTGAATTAGTCAATTAGAATTAATTTTAATGCTTATTAGTTTCTTTGGTTCTGCTTACCAAGAACAGGCCACTTTGCTTAGTCCTGCCAGACATATTAATTAAGTTGATGCATCTTAAACCAGTCACTAAATATATAACATATATAGTTCCCTGTGTCATTAATCTATCAGCATTTGAGATGTAGCAATGCTCCAACTTTTCAAAGGTGTGTTCAAAGTGACAGTGGTTAACATATTTTGGTGTGTGTAAGGTTTCTTTGGTTGTTTTCTGTTTGTTTTTCTGGTTTTCTGTGTGTTTTTTTTTATCTTACGGGAGAACCAGGGTACCAGGAGCTCCTAAGTAACTCACAGGATACAAAAATCCTGTGTTGAAGGGGTTTTTTCCCACGATTATTGAAACTAAAAAAGAAACAATTAAGCTGCAGACCAGTGAATTAATCCTTGTATTGCAGCACGATTCCTGTGATCTTCCATACTGGCAGCAAAAAGAGGTCACTGTATTAGCTAAATACTAATCTCAATATACAGTAGCCCATTAATAAAGGTTATCACATCATGACTTGTATCTGAACCCGCAGCAGAACAGAGAGGCCTCACAGCACCAGGGGAGACCTACAAACCAACCAATCCCTACAGCTCAAACACGGAACTGACTTTCCCATGCTCATAAATAAACCACATTTTTGAAGCTTCTATTCCTCTAATGACCCCTTTATAGCTCTTTCTACCAGGGCTCAGCAGAAGGAGAAAAGCTGTATTTTTTCCTGATATACTAGACATTGCAAACCTCTGGCACAGCATGATCAATCCTTAGGGAGAACAACATGAATCTCATCAATCCTGCTACTCAGGCCATGATAAATCCAGGAACACTGCCACGGGAAGACTGCTTACTGCACAGAAACACACAGCATCAGAACCTTTTAAGCACTCTCTGTACAGAACACTGGATTAACTTTCAGACCATCTATCATCAACAGCAGATCCTCCTGGCTCTCCTCCATAGACTCTTTTAAGAAAACCACGGAGAAAACAGTAGGATGCAGTTTTTAGTAAAGCGAGCTGCAAGAAAAGTTATATTAAATCTCATCAAAATGGCTGCTGTGAGATTAGGTGCAAGTCAAAGCTCCCTAATGGTAAAAGCAATTTAGAACTGAACAGCTGCCAAAAGATCACTGATGAAAAAAAAAAAAAATCAATGGACATTCAAAAAAGAGATTAGGCAACACACTCAGAAACAATTTATGGGAAAAATCTACACACAATGGTCAGAGATCATTATTCACCCTTCTGTAGGGAATGCCAGATATCCAAGCTGGTTTTCATTTAAAGAAGGCAACTTTGGCCAAAGAAAAAGCTCTAATACCTTTTCAGGTAAAAAGTTAGTGCTGCACACAACAAAATATCCACTCTGCATCTCCAAATGCTGGAGGCTTTCTTCAGCAGGTAGGGGACAAGAACATATTTGGGATCAGGCAATTATTATCTAGTCCAAAGAATTACACTAGTAAATATCTGTGCTAAAAAAAAAAATTAAAAAAAAATAGAGGAATGATATCTGGTCCCTCCTGAAACAAAACTTCTAGAAAGAGAAGGGCAGGGGGCAAGAAACAAGTTGCTTTTCCCCAGGCTGACTCTAGAATTAAAGAGTATGACAAAAGACAAAGAAACACAGAGACATCTATGTGAGAAACAGTTGGCACTGAAAAAACATAAAGGTGCTAGTTCAGCTGTTTATAAGTGATTAACGTTTTTAATGCTAATTAGAAATTAAACAGAGGAGCCCACTGCACTACATGAATATTCATTGTGGTTCTTAGTCTGAGGGGTTAATGCAAGAGTTACCTGGTCAGCTGAAATTCAAGTTGTACTAGGGCATCAACTATCCACAAAAATAGCAATGCTTTTCTGCAGTTGAGAGGACACTAGCACTCCCTGTGCTTTTCTCTTTTTTAAGTGCCAGAGTTATTAATTCAGTTTTTACTGCAATTTAACAGTGAACATTTGCATTGGAACAAGCTAAATCCACAGAGAACTGCATAATCACTGCTCTGTGCAAGGGACTGGAATCATTAGTGGCTGAAACATTGCAAATTTACTGTGAGTAGGTCAGTTAAGCTATTTTTACTTTTTTTTCAGTAGAATTAGTATTTATGAGCTAGATTACAGTTTGTTCCATATGCTTAACCCCTCACTCCTCTGTGTCTGTGGTGCATCCTTTGAAAGGCACCTGTATAATTTACTGTGACATCTCAGGCATATGTGAGACAAACACGGGGTACTTAACATGATCACAGTCCTATTTATGACTAATTCAGTGAAACACACTTGAAAAGCATGTCATAGCATCACAGTGAGTTTGATAACAATATTCTTAAAGATGTACACTTTTTGTAATCTGGCTGAGCATATTCAAAAGATATTTTAACATCCATTTTATACTAAAAAAAAAAAAAATCTGAAGTGTGTCCTAGAGGTGCTATAAGGAAAGAAAAGCAATTATTTGACCAAGGAGAAAATCATAGAGTCAAAAAATTACTAAAACCAAGAATCATTGCTTCTACTGAGGAATTTCTGTAATTCAGAAAAATTGTGCTTTAAAACTCCCTTTTGTTTTACAAAATAGCCCTTTATCTCTGAATTTCCCAAACTGCCATGTCAGATACGGCAGGGATTGTAAAAAGTTCTATTCTATGAGGATAAGAAGGCAAATGAAATGCAACTACATTAAATGCTCTCTGCCTCTATTAATTTCCCAAATAGAGAATAAATTTTGTAATTTAGGGTTCCTATAATATTTACATTGCTGGGTAGAGATTACATGTGTTTATATAACGTATACCAAATGTTAAAGGACAGCATAAAACAGATTACTTTTTCCAGCCTAAGCTTGATGGCATCCAAAGATTAGATATAAACAAGTTAAACAACTCTGCTCCGCGATACAGCGTTTCCCACCAGCATTTCTAGGTCATGCACAGCAGTACTTGGAAGACAGAATAACACAAAACATATCACCTCAGAAGCAGCATACTGGTGCTTTTTTCTTTGTGTTCATCTACATGGGCATTAGGATGAAAGAAAAACCTCAAGAACTAGTGAAAAAAAAATCACTAGATTACTTACAAATACATCATACTGTCAAAAAATGAAATGCATGTTTTATTTTCATTCACTGTGACCTACTTACAGGCAGAACTCAGTAAGAAAAGTCTATTACACCCACAGAGTCAATAGAGTCAATTATGCAGCCTTCATTCTGAAAAAACTTCCACTGATTTGTATGCAAAATTCCTCTATTTTCTCAGCCAAGTGCAGAACTAATGTAGTATCTTTACACACAAATAACCAGATGATAGAGATGAAATTCTGGCTATGCTGAGATCAATAGAATTTTTTCCACCAACCTCATTGGAGGGAGATTTTATCAGTAGTGCTCAATGAGGTGGAAAAGTCACGCATCAAAGGACTGTTCCATGACTAAATAAATTGCTTTTTAAAGTCACTGAAAGGCCTTTCAAACCATAGAAAAACATGCAAGATGAAGCAGCACTTCATTCAAGCCTACCAAAACACTACAGTTTCATTGCTTACAAATACCCTTCTAACACACGCAGCTCCCACATCTGTCAGTAAGTTGAACCTTATTTCCTCTGTATCATAATTTTGGAGTTGTCACAATCATTATTCTCCTCCTGATGCTATTCTCCACTTACACATAAATTAACCTCCTTTTTTTTATACTATGTCTGACCAGTCTGATCTCCCCATCCCTACAGAAGACTCCTGTGCAGTCACAAGACACAAAGTCATTAGACTTGCCCAAAATAAAAGCATCAAAAGGTCTCCCGTGTACAATGCATTAGTAAGATTAATCTGTGATCTCAAGAAACCAACTAAACTGCTCTTTCACTGTCACCTAAGCTCAAAAGAGTTTTTAGCAAGCTTTATAATGAGCCCATAAACGTACCTTTGGGTGGAAGGGTATGTTTACATACCTTTTGTGTGACAAAGGAAATACACCACCAAGTTGCTACTAGTTCTCTCTGGAAAATCATACACAATGTATAATTTTGTGATTAAACAATTCTCAACGTGGGACAATCTGCAAGTATCTGTTTTTACACTAGAGAATAATATTTAAATATTAATCATAGTAACACTAAATAATATTTCATATGGCATATGCTGTGAAAATGGCTTTTAAGGTATGTTTGCATTTAAAAATCAATCACAGAACCAAAAAATGGCCTGGGTTTGAAGGGACCTTAAAGATTACATCATTCCAACCCCCCTGCCATGGGCAGGGACACCTTCCACTATCCCAGGTTGCTCAAGCCCCATCCATCCTTGAACACTTCCAGTGATGGGGCAGCCACAGTTTCTCTGGGCAACATGGTCCAGTGCCTCACCACCCTCACAGTAAAGAATTTCTTCCATTGCAGATCATATTGATAGAGCTCAAAAACTACTAGTTTGAGGTAGAAACCATATTTTGGCTTGAACTAAAAAAACTGAAATAGAAAAATATAGCCATTTTCTTAGCCAATAAATTAGCTCTCAATTTAACAGATTAAACTCAAGTTTGCTGCTACTTGGAATTTCTTGTTAACACCAAAGAATATGAGTGTTTAACTATTCAATATCCCTCCCCTCCTTATAGTGAAACCTTTTCTGACCATTTCTCCCCTTCCAAAATAGTTGCCACGTATCAATAGATATAATTGAGATAACGGACTCGTATTGATGCCAAAAGTTACAAGCAATAAATATACTCTTTCTTCCAGAGGAAGGAAAAGAGAAAACAAATGGATGCCTCACACAGACACTGTTTCAAGGTATTATTTCTTTGCTACTCTCAAGTTTAACATATATTTTGAAATCTGCAACTTGAACCTCAAGACATGGAAACCCAAGAGGTGTTTATATATGACCATAACAAGTGAGTGCAGAGGGTCCCATTAAAAAATGGGATACTCAAGGGATGATTAGAAAACAGGCAATTATAATGCAGGATAAGTGCAAGAAGGAGCTGTGTGAAGCAGAAAAAGCACAAACACGCACCGCCCTCTGTGCTCTGGTCACAAGTTCCAACTGCTCGAAATATCAGTGTAATACATCAATAGCAAAAAGGGGGTAGGTGAAAGAGAGAGGGAAGGACAGAAAAATCACTGCAAAAGCTCTGGTTTTGCAGTATTGCCAGTCAGTGGAGGATGAGATGCGGCCCAGAACTTTGTGCAGCCCAGACCTGCTCAGGTAAAAGGAGGAGGACAAGTAGCTCAGCTCTGGTGTAAACGTATGAAGAGAAGGCTGGAAGCTTTACTCTTAGAAGAGCTGCCCATCCTCTTCTGCAATATAAAAGCACAGTTGAGCACAGCATAGAGGAATTCACTGTTTCAGCATCTCCAGAACCCTAAAAGACCCTGAAAATGTTAGCTTAGGACAAACAGTGCGGTCACAGCACTAAACATCACCGAGGAAACCAGCACAGACCAGGTTTTCACACCAAAATCTCTCACTAGGTATTTTATTGCATTTTAGGCATTTAATATCAGATTAGAAAGTTCTCAAAACCTTTTTTGGGAAAAGGCTGCAATTTATGAATCGTTACTTAAATTGAGTAATGTGAGAGACTAAAGTGCCTCTTCATACCACAAGGGCAATCAGCTTCCTGTCATCTATTTGGTGGACAATGTCAAGGTTTTGTAAAAGACTATAAATATTGACTATTTCCCCAAGTAGTGGTGAAACACAGGCATAGAACCATTATAATTAATTTTGATCCAAATACTTAATACAAATACTTTAAATCACAAATTCTGATAGTGCTCAGCAACTAAAGCCTTTGTGGTCCCCAGTATATCCCTAATAATAACTGTCTCCCACATTAACAACAATTTCCTGCTTTTGTAACATTAAGGTCTCTTGTTGTATCTCCCTTTTTCATCAGCTGGGATGGTAGGCAGACACAAATCAAGCTAAAAACTGGGGAAGGATGGGAAAGAAGGTGAAATCTACCTTTAGCAGCTGACAGCTTTCATGTAACAGGAGAATAAGTTGCACAGCAACATTCATGCTTCATTTCTCAGATACTTTTGTGGCAGGCATAGGAAAGGAAAGACAAAAGCTAAAGCAAAATCATCTCAGATCAATGCACTGGACTGCTTCCAATCTTTCAATCCTTTATTACACAAAGCAGGAGACAAAACTGATTTGCCTTCCAAGGAACTGTACTGCAGGCTGTAAAAATAAGAGCTCGGTTTTCAGCTAGGAGTTTAAAAATCTGAATTCCTTTTTCCTGCACACAGTGTGCATTTTGTAAAGGATTTCAGTCCAAAGAAAAGCTATTATGGCTTCAGGTTAGACAGCAAATCAAATATCAGGGAGAAATACAACAATAACCTTGCTGGACTCTCTTGAACATCATGTTCCCACTCTTGAATTTAAGCCACAAGCATCCCAGTGAGCAGAAAGAACAGCTAAGTGATATGAAGGAGAGAAGAACTGAATTTCCAAATGGAAAGAGTTTATAGTTTGGTGATGATACGAAGATGTTAAAAGAAAAACCAAAACAAACAAACCCCCCCCAGTGTTTGAAGGTTATGGAACACGTACTACAGCAAGGAAAAATATATTATCAAGAAAGAGCTTCTGACAGGAAGGTAAATTAAACTAAGAGCATTATCCCAAATGTCTTATAGCAACTTGAATGGATTTTTGCATCTAATCTGAACAAACCAACGAGGGAATGCTTTGAGATCTGCCTAATTCAGAAGGCTTACAAGCAAACCATGAAACTGGATATACAGCTTGGGCAAAGGAGGACCAATCAAGAGATAAAATACATAACTTTTAAATACATTTTAAAATTTCTGAGGTCAGTCTGCCTCCATTCCCCCTCCAGTGTGAACAGGTATCAATACAGCTGTCCAGAACAATAAAATAAAGGGGAAAAAAACCTGCTGGGCACTCTGGCAGAGCTAAAGTTAAGCTGACAGTAAAACCAAAACACGCTGTTTGTTTTATTGCCCATATCTATTCAATTCACTTTTTTCCTTTATACCAGGTAATAAATATACGGATCCCATTTGGGATGTACCCAGTCATCATTCAAAACCTACATTGTATTTCTAATTTTTACTAATGTTCAATACAGGGGTGGCCACTAGGAAGCACAGTTGAGAACAGAAGAGAGGAAGACTGTCACAGGCAGCAATAAAATATGAACTATACACCAGCAAGGCTCAAAATTTATCATGATCCAGTGACAGGCAAATCTTAGTGGCAGATGCTGGAGATTTAGCACTTTGAAAATTCAGTTACACACATACGGGATCAACATCCATGTGAGAAGTTGATCGGACACTTTAAATGACTTATTTGCCCTTCACCTCATTACTTACATCCCTAGAGCATTAGTCAGATATGCACATTAAGATATAATCAATTAATCCTGTACTAAGGTTTTCCTTCTTTTCCCAAATTCCAACTCTATCACTGCCTGTCAGCAAAATTTCACCAATCAGTACTTAAAGTCTGAGTGAATGAAAATAGTTTTCTTTTGGAGCGTGAAAGAAAAATCATTCCACTGCAGATAGAACCCTAACTTAGATACAGATCAGCAAATCTTTGAAATTGTGGCTTTTTAAAGTTCTGGTTTTTTCCCAGGGACACTCGAGGTTGTTTGGATCCCTGGCTGACTTTGAGAATGAAGGAAGGCAGTAAGGAGGAAAGAAGTGATGGTGTCTTTAAAAAAGTTGCAATTTCTGCAGCAGTCTTTTCCTGTGGAAGACTTCTTTTGTGAAGGGTGAATGTATTTATAGCTATGACTATCCTGCAGAAGAAAGGCTCTATCTGGACCAGGTATAAAAAAAAACTTAGAAAGATATTGTTAGGAATATTGTATGTTTTCTTGGATTATTCCCAGAATCTATCCTCCATAACCTATGTAGTATCAGCATACATTTTGTAGTACTTACATTATTACCCATTCACCATTCACAGACTGACAGTGACCTATATTTTGCATAAGTTAAAGCCTATGTAACACTGAATTCATCTAATATAATGAAAAAACATTTTGCATAAATATGACATAGGGGTTGCATGAGGTGAGAATACATTTAGAGTGGCTGTAAGAACTACAGATACAGTTCTACAGAGCTTTTTTACATTGAAATGTCTCAGCACTAATATCTCACCTGTCTTTTTACATTTTTTGCAATAAAGCCAGATACATTAACACCATGCTTGTATAATTACAGTTTCCTGGATATCAGGGACGTTATCTTTATAATATGCTAACAGAAAAAGCATAATACAGAAAACAGTGTAAAAGATCTTAGCTGTACATTAAAAGAGCATATACAGATCCTAGGAAATGCAGAGAAATAGAGATTATAAAGCACAAGTTGTTATGTGACAAAAATTGGTGTTCAAAAATTATCAATATTATTGAGAGCAGAACATTACTTTTATCGTACACTATCAGTTTTAAGGCATCTGACCACCCAAAGGAAAATACAGCAAAAAACAGACGAGACATATTAAAAAAGGTCTATCTTAGTAACTAAAGAGGAGAGATTTCTAGATTTACCTGTATCAAGTTCTCAAATATTCAGCAGTATTTAGCTTCATAGTACTGAAAGACTGCACTAGTACAGCATTCCATTACTGCATTAGCAATTAGCTTGCATTTTATCAGCTATCCTTGGGAACAGTAGATTTAAGTATTACTGTGAGCTCAGCATTATGAAGATATGTTTACGAGGCTTAATGCAGTGAAAAGCCAGACAGCAGCAGCATTTAGGAAGAACTGTAGCACAAGGAATACAGGAGCCAGTGACAATACGGTGTACAATTAATATTTATCATTAGAAACAGTCTCACAAAAACAACAGTATTATTGACAACTCCCATTTGCAAAGCACTGATTTAAAAATATATACAGTACAACACAGGTTATAGAATTATTTCAATTTATATATTTTTTTTTTAATATGACTGTTTAAATTCAAATGTGCCTCTTGGACATTTACAATTTTCGGCTCCATGCAAAGCAATTAAATGATTTAGTCACGACATTTTAGAGGAAAAGCAAAAAGGACTAACAAATGTTAGCTGCAAAATATTTTCAACACACTTCCCCAGGATTTTAACATTCAGAAGGCAGAAGTTCTCCAGTCAATATTAGCACAGTATGCTGCCCTACAGCAGCAGATACAGTAATTTAAGGAATACATAACAATTATACAGGACCTTACCCTTTCTACCGGTGAGCCATAGCATGCAATGACGAAACATAGCAGTGGCAGATGGCATTGGTGTTAGGAAATGTGAATAAAAGGATAAGAGCAGAGAAATGGTGACTGGCAGACAAGACACAGAAATGTAGATGAAATGAATGCAAGCTGGAAAATCTTGAAGCAAAGCTCCACCGTTAAGCCAAATGTTGCCTCTAGTCTCCTCATAATTGAGCATTAAGTTCTATTTGGATACAAATTGCAACCTTCAGACCAGTCTTGATTCTCTTCATACAGAAATGCATAACTGTATCTTGATAACGAAGATCAGAAGCGTTTTGTAAGCGAAACCCATAATCAGAAGCACATTACTTTCTCCCCTTGAGTGATTTATTCTTTACATTATTAATCTCCAAATCCTGCCAGAGCTACAGTCTCTTTCTAGCACATATGTATCCACTGCAGATGTAAATCCCTGCCTAACCTGCAGCACCCCTGGATCCAGAACGTTCTCAGTGTGCTCATTCATGCTGTTCTGTTGCCAAACATTTAAAATCATCCATCAAATGCAAGAGGAATCTATTACAAGAAAAAAAAAAAAAAACAACAAACAATCTCTTCTTTCAGCTCACCCTGAAAATGGAAGGTTTTCTGATCAACAGTTATTGTGAAGGTGCTGTCGTCCTCATCGTCTATACCAATCACAGCTCCCTGTGAAACAAAGAACAAAATCCTGATAAGGCAAGCAGTGACATCAGCAGCACACACTCTATCACTACACCACTGGAATTTAAAAGGCCTTGACAAATTAGAGGCGAACTGAAGACAGTAAAGAGCAGAGAGATTCTCTGTTTAGTCATAGGATGCAGTCAGTTCTTTAAGATAATAAAATTTTAGTCGCAGAAAAAAAAAAAACAGTAAAGGGTCGTAAAGCTGATTTTCTGGATAATAACGTGCACCTTTTATTTTTGTAACGGAGGTTGCTTTATGCTGCAGCAGCTCTCTACTACATTTCAACTTACATTTAAAGAAGAGTGGGGAACAATATTTTATATGTACTTTCCCTGTATAAAAATAATAATTCATAGATACTCTACAAAAAGAAGCTCTTGACCTGATTTTATCTACCACTCTGTATTAAAAAATAAATCATTCTAGCAGAATGAATTTGGTCCATCACATCATGTCACTGGTGCACTGCATGATCTAATTTTCAGTCCCTAAGTAAATATTAACAGTAAGTAATCAGGATATATCAAAATCAACTAGCTTTGTCTTCTAATTCTTCATGAATTATTAGAAGGAAATGCAAATAAATTACAGAGTAAAAGGCCATCTGTGCTTATCTATTTACAAACCTACCCACATTTTCATTCCCACCCCCACGATTTAATAAATAACAGCTTCACCCAGGAGATGATGACACTGAAGAAAGAACCATTCCAGGCGTCTGACAACTCCAATAAATTATAAAATTTAATTCAAAAATCACCAGTGAGTTTACTCAGTTTCTCTTGTTCTCCAGGAGACAAAGCATGAGGATCTCTTACATCCTTCCCCCTCCCACAAAACAGACAGACATCACTGAAAGGTGCCCATATTTAAAGGGTAAGTTCTGCCCTCCGTCTCAGAGTAAACAGTGAGCAGTACTACCAGCACCTGTGAGTCAGTTCCAAGTAGTGCTTCATTTCACTCAGCCAGGTGTCACACAGCAGCTGCAGAGCAGGGGTCAGGTATCACCAGGCTGGCCAAAATCTAAGGATTCTTTTGATCCAGACTTGGTGACGGAGGGATCTGAGTCAATCTTACCCACACACATTCCTCAGAGACCTCACATGAGGTTTGTGGCCGACAGAACGAGCTCATGCATGGCTGGGACTATCACAGGCCCCACAAGACTGAGTGGCAGGAACAGGTTCTATTTAAAAACAGCTCCAATCATATGTAATCCAAGGTTACATAGCAGGAAAGGATAGCCCCAAACCAGTTTATTTCTTCCCTCTACTGACAAAAATGTACCAATTAACTTCTCCAAGAGTGTATTCCATGTAGGCTTTTCATGGACAGCTCTGTGTTCGCTATAAAAGAGGCCCCTAAAAAGTGTACCCAAGCCAGTATAATTCTGAATATTTTTAGTGCCAGGACATAACAACCACCAGATGACCAGCCATTATGTTCAGAGACTATCTGGTAACCGTGCAGTGTGCCAGCAACATGACATGATGGGCCAGATTCATTTTGATAGAATCATCTGGGTTTTATTAAACATACAAATACAAAAAAAACTGCCTGGCACTTTAATTACATGTTTTGGTATGTGATAAATCTGAAGATCACTGCAAGTTGTACAGTATCATTTTCCTCAACAGTTGTATCATAGAATGGCTGAGGTTGGAAAAGAGCTTTAAGATCATCAAATCCAACTGTTAACCAGCACCACTGTGTTCACCTCTAAATTATATCAGCAAGTGCCACACCAACACATCTTTTGAACACTTCCAGGGATGGTGATTCCACCACTTCCCTGGGCAGCCTGTTCCAATGGCTGACCACCCTTTCAGTGAAGAAACTTTCCCTAATAGTCAATATAATCCTCCTCTTGAGGCCATTTCCCCTCGTCCTGTCACTTGTTACCTGGCAGAAGAGACCAACCCCTACCTGGCTCCAACCTCCTTTCAGGGAAGGTCCCCCCTGAGCCTCCTTTCTTCCAGGCTAAAGATACCAAAAATCTGTAAGTCAGACACCAAGAACACGACCAAGATATTCTCCCCAGAGAATACAGGTAAAACTAATATAAGGCTAAACACAGACTAGGACAGCCAAGTCCTGCCCCATCCTAAGTGTGGGAGAAAACTGAGGAGCAAGGAGAGCTCTCCACAGCCTGTGACCTCAGCACAAACCTGCAAGAGGGGCATATGCTGCAGCTTCAACACTGAGGCAAAGGGTCTGAGTCAAAAGCACAGAGGATGCTTCTGCTGTCATGCAGATGACATGAACAAGAAAAACTAGAGTGCAAGTTTAAGTGTATATTCCAGGAAACTTCAGAACTTAAGCACAGTGCAGATGACACAGAATCCTCTATAAATGCACCTTTCTAAGTACACTATGACAGTCAACAGAATTCGAAGATGAAGCTTCAGGCCTATGATACGTGTATCAAGAGCAAAAAGGTGAGGAACAAGCTTTTAAAAATCCACTCAAGAGAAAAGGAAGTATTATAGCCAAATTGCTTAAATTACACGTTTGTTTATGTTCACACCTACAGTAACAAATCAACAATTACTCTAAACAGAAAACCTCTTTGATAGAATTTCAGACTGCAAAAGCCCATCTGTTCAGCTATCAGTATCACTGTCATCTGCCAGAGGAGCTGCTGTACAAAAGCAGAAAAAAGAAAGATTCCTTCTTCCCTCACAAAAAAAAGCCCCAAACCCCACACATATTCAGAGAAAGGCTGGGGGAGTCAGTAAGTCTTCAAAAAACTCCAAAGAATAATTTGTGATAGAAGAGTGGTAGATGGGGGAAGGTAAAGGGATTGTTTCATGTTAAATACATATAAAGATGGATCATGCAATATTGAACAGATTGTTCACTTTTAATATTTCCTAAACTGGCAGGCTGAGACCAACCTCCACACTGACAGGCTCACAGCACTACTAAAGCAGACATGGTTTTTCAGACCAAATTTTTCTGCCCAATGCAGAAAACATCCTCATGAATCTTTGGGAATGTCATGTCCTAGACAATGGTTTGAGTTTACATTACTCTGAGAGACATACTAAATTAAAATATCAATAAATTAAACAAGTGAAAGTGCAAAAAAAAGTCATCTGGAATCCAAGTGAATGGAGATTCTCTGAGTCTCAGAAAACTGCAGATACCCCTGTATTAGGGCCACAGAAAGACTAGAAAGGAGTAGCGACAGAAGGAAGAAGTAACTGGAAGATGCAGAGTTCTGCTGCAATACTCATCACAGGGTTGGTCACACACAGAACCCCTTCCCTAGGCCCGTCCTACTTCAAGACTCAAAATGCTCCCACTCACACCCATTATCCTCCTGACTCCTTCCCCCTGTTTACATCAGCTCTTCACAAGGTTGCTGCATGCTGGAGCCAGAGATTCCATGAGAAATGGGAAAAAATATAGGAAAAGGACTTGTGCAAGAAATATTTTCAGTGTGTGCATGACCACAAGATAGAAACTGGGCTTGTGCAAAGACACCACAGCGTTCCCACCACGCTCTAGCGCTGCCACTTCAAGCTACAACAGCAGCACTCAAGGTTAAATGTCCCAAGCTTAAGTGCCTCAAACAGGCAATGCTCAGCTTTCCCAGTCTGCATCTCTTTACCTCTTTTTCTCCAATCTGTATCCACCCCCAGCTGATATTGCAAAAACTTTGCCAGCAGTGTTGTCCCTTCCCTTTCCAGTCCTCCTGTGTTTCACTAAGCTCGAGCACAGTCAACTGTCAGGCCTAAGGAGGCAGGATGGAGGACACAGTAACAGAAGAAAGGCAAATCAGAAGGACACAAGGAAGCGGTTTCACAATGACTCCTGTAGCACAGAAAAATATGTGTATACATGTACAGTACATACACACCTCCACACACAGAGAAATGAGAACTGCAAGCAAAAACTTTTTCATAATGTGCTACTATTAACCCATCTTACTTTGTCATAGAATGGTTTGTAATATATCATACAATGTATAAGGTTTCTATACGCTATATAAATCATAGAACATAATTAGCCCAGCATGTCACTTGACCTCTTATGGTTTCTTTCTTTAAATACTTTCACTATTTCAGTATTTTGCAGAGTCAGGAATAGAGCCCAAACCTCAAAAGTCTCCTTGCAGTTGTCTCCATTAGGACATATTATACAGAGTAATTCATCAAGTACTGAATAAAACAACACTTACCCTGAGTCTAACACACCCTCGGCGTGAGCCTCTCATCATTTTGTCTTTTGACTGAAACAGGAAAAAAACCAGATCAGTGGGTTAACAAACACAGTAAGAAGACAGTTATTCAAAGCAATGGAGAAAAGGATAAAACATTTTTGCATACTGTTTTATTGACTGATTAAGTGACATGCAATTTCTGTTACAAAATAGGTTGGTTTTCCCACAGAAATGCACCACCATGGTACGGAAAACTAATCCTTAAAAAATAAGAAGACAATATCCCTCTTCAGGAAATTTTCTAGATATCGTCAAGAAATACTTATAAGATGCAGTCCCCACCTTTATAGAAAGTAGAAAGTAGTGAAGAAGAAAGGACTTGGGAAATACTAAAAAGGAGCAGTATACTGATTAACATCTTCCACCTTTCTCTCCTACTCTCAGAAAAGTGTCCATAAAAGAAAATCCAGCTGTGAAGGCAAAATTGTACAAATGGAATTATATTTGTCAGAAAGTTTCCCCAATTCACATCCCTTTTATGCAGATAAAATTTCCATTTTTAGACAGGTTTCTGTGCCTACCTCCTAGTAGTACAGCCCACTTTCATTACTACAGTTAGAAAAGCTATGTTCAAAGCAGTAAGAGCCCAGATCAGAAAACAGGATTCCCATGCCCATAACCAGTCCTCACACCTGTAGACTAACTTACCTTGCAGCTAAATTACTGAATATCTTCTTCAGTATCTCTTTGAAGCACTGACAAAAAAACCCTCACCCCCTCCCAGCCTCCCAAACAGGGAATTCTAAACAGCCAACCCTCTTCTAGCTTGAAATTGTGATACTTGAACTTTCAGCTATTCCCACCACTGACTCAGGCAGAGTTGTCAGTCAGTAACCATTGCTATTGGGCAACAGGGGCAAGCCCAAGCAGTACACAGACACAAACGATTTAAGTATATAAAGAAGAAAAGGAAAACATTTAGGTCATCCTAAATATTCAGTTTTCTGATAAACTCAAAACATCTGCTCTTTTTTAACTACACACACACACACAGAATTTCTGTTTTTTAAGTGATGTTACTTGCCATTGTAGCCTCATCTAAAAGGTAGTCCTGTCTAATACAACCCCTTCTCTCTTACCATCCAAATATTCAGACTACATTCTTTCAGGTCAGCAAAACAACAGCTGCCACTGTCATGAACAGATTCTCTTGCTATCATTTTCTGAAATACCCACTTCTTTCCAATAGTATATTAGCAATTCCATCAAGAGAACACATCGATATTATTATCACCAGACCTATTTTCACTGAAGCCGTTAGACAATGAAATATTGTTGACATCAATAGAAAAAGAAAAAAAAAAGACAGGACAAGAAGTATCAGTCTCAACAATAACAAATTATTCTTCATCTGCTACATACTTGAGATATAGCTACAAGGAAACCATGAAGCAGTCACAGCAAGTCCTATTTGCTAAAGATAATGTAAAAATACAGCACTCAGGGCTTCAAATAATGTTTTTGCTGATCTCCCATTCCATTCAGGCTCTAACTTGTCAGAGCTGTCTTCTGCATGTTAGAAACCATCAGTATAAATCTACTTGTTTTCACATCAATACAGGTTAGCTGGTTGAAGTGAACTGGAAGTAAAGACCAGCAGTGCATCCATAATGTATTCTGCAGATACATAATTTATTTTTAGATTTCCTGAATAAAAACCTGTATGTAGGGAAGACTTTTTGGAGGTCTTGTAGGGTTTTTTTAAAGCTCAAACCCAAGAAAGGATCTAGCAACAAAGTTTCTCCAATAATTTCCTCTCAGAAGCTGTGTATATTTGGGATATATCTCACTACAGTACACTTTTATTTTTTATATTCACTACCTTGAGAGTTCTCCTAAAATGGTAGGACACTTCTGAGAGCTTATCACTCCCTCTGGTGGTTTCTGAAAGAAATATTGGCATAATCCTAGCAGGAAAGAAAATATCTGGACTGAGGCTGCAACTTTGCAGCAGCTGCAAGAACCGGATCAGGTCTGGCTGCCCAGATCCCACATACCAGGCAAAGCCCTCTCAGCTCCCTGTGCTGGGCACAGGCAGGAACCACATCAGCAAAAGCAAAGGCAGCAGAGGAGACATTTGGTTTGGTTTGGTTTGGTTTAGACCCTCAACCAGGCAAGTGCAAGGAATTCCAGAGCTTGTCCTCGAGCAAGGGAAGGCAGCATCCCTACAGCCCTCATTTCCACCGTGCAGGCTGACTATCAACCCAATGCAAAATACAAAGTCAAAGCCCTCCTTTCTCTTGTACACCCCATTTTAATGGAATGGAAATTAAGTTTAAACATTACCATGATCTTTGTCTGCAAAAAGATTCACAAGATAAATCACAGGTCAGAGTGTGGGACTATATACTTACAATTTCACCAGACAGAGCTTTACATGCTTAATACCAATTATGATGAAGAGGTAAATCTAATTCATTTTACCTAACTGGAATAAAGCACCCATCATTGCAGTATCTGAATTCCCTGAGCACTAAAGCACACAGCTGTCATCACACACAGTGCTGGATTCTCTCACTGGCAGACAGCAGGTTTTTATAAAAAATACAATTCAAACAAATTTCAGCTTCCCCTTACTACCCTTTGGTTGAAATTAGGTTATCCAACAGGTCCTATATTTCATCAAGTATTCTTGGACAAATAAAGTCATCCCATAATTGTTTTGAGGAATGATTTCATTTCATTTAATAAAATTTCATACAGCAGAAGGACATCTCTGAATGGCTAATAAAAAAAGACACATTTTACTTTCTTTTTATATTTAAAGTTTTAATATGCAGCTATCTTTTTTCAGTGAACAGTTTTATAACCAGACAAAATTAGATTTTCCATAAACTTTCAACACACACTGTACTGATTTTGATGACAAAGGACTTGAACAAGTTACAAGCAGACAGCAATATGAGATAAATTTCAGCTGAAACTCAAATAAAAATTTGTAAAAATGAACAAAGCTATACAGTATTACCGCAGGGCGAATGTATGTCCCAAAATAATGTGGCCTTTATTGGTTCCTCTTTTACATCCACAGTGAAGCTGATCACATACAGAACCAATTTAGCATAAGGCATTTAGGGTACCCTCCAATGTCTTAGAGAAATGAAAACAATGTCTGGGTCTACCTAAAAAAAAAAAAAAAAAAAAAACAACCAAAACAAAATTAGAATCCTAACTCCCAATGGCCCCCAGCCTTCCTTCATATTTGGAAATTCTACTGTTTCTTCCATTTAAATTTTAGTTGTTGCATGGAAAGTTCAAGGTTTCAAATAAACCCCAGCTGCTGTCTGCCTCCAAAAGTTCTGAGGCATGAGCTCTGCCTGCACAGAAGTGCACAGAACTCGAAGAGGTGCATTTGTGACTCACACAGTGCTGTCATGGAAATCGCTAACATAAGTACACAGATGAGCAAAACCACTTGGGACATTCATTTCCTGTTATGGATGAAGAACCTGGAACAAGCTGTATTTATAAACAGAGATCTTTGCGGTTTAGCTACATCTACAAGAGAAGCTTTAATTTGGATCACTTTCCATAATAGTCATTTTTCTCATCTAATGCTAAGGCAACCCTCATTTTTCAAGCAGAAATAAAGCTCAACAATTTAAAGACTCTACAGGCTGTTCCCAGCCCCACCATTCCTTCAGCTCCCTTGCAGTCTCAGAGGAGGAGCTCCCTGAGCCCAGGGACAGCATCTCACAGCCAGGTTGTTTCTGCAGCTAAAGCTGGGATTTTTGTGGATGCAGACATAAAGCAGGAACCCGAACACCGCAGGGATAACTGAGGGTGCCACTGGGGCTCATTTAACCCCAACAGATGCCATGTATCTATAAAATAGGGAAGGCAACAATTTATGGGTCCTGGCACAGGAGTACAAACTGCTTAGAGAATTCTATGATAAATTAATACATGTGAGGCCTTAACTGAATAAAGGTGCACAATATCTCACAGTATCTCCAGCCTCTTCCCCAAAAAGCACAGCTACAGACTAAACAGCCTATAGCAACAACAGGACCAGATGTTTGATCACCAGGCTGACCTTTTCAAGTTTCTAAATATTATAATTGCTATTAAAAGATCATTCTGTATAATTCTAAGTTATTTTAAATGAAGCTTACTCATTAAATTGTCTCTCTCACATGACAATTCATCAGCTCATTAGTCTCAGCTCCATTCACACTCTGCATCAAGAACTTTTAAATACCTCTAATCTATTAAGGTTATAATAGACTACAACCATAAATTATAATCTAACAACAACAAAAACTGATCCTCTAGATTGCTAGTGGTTTTATTCTGCACACCTAATAAAGAAACTATAAAAACATGCAATAGATGAGATTTTGCAGGTAAGTGGACAGATTTATTACTGATCCACTGTTAGCACATGGTCTATACTCAGAATTCTGATTTGCCACACTGTGCCCATGATCTCTCCAGATCCTACATGAGCACCCAACTACATCAAATTAACGGAGCCAACAACAGGCTGGCTCTGAGGGGACAGATGACATGTGGTTTGGAGTGACAGTACAACATTAACCCATCAAATACTTTTGAACAAAATAGGCAAAATATAGTTATAGTGGGTGTGGATAGGAAATGCCAGTGTTTGCACAGCAAAGACCCACAAGCAGTCCCACAACCCAACCACTACAGAAGAGTCAACCACTTAAATGATAATCCTATAATAATTGTTCAGTGCATCAAAACCTGTGATACAAAGTTCAACCTACGTACAAAACTCAATTTAGTTTTGCATAATAGCCATCAATGTTTTCTATCCCATGCCCATAAATTCAAAATTATTTTTATTATTCCTAGTTTGCTTAAAGTTTTGTCTGTTTCTAATAGATTCACTGAGCTGTTCGCAGGGCATGTGACAGATCAAGTTATTACTGGAAAAAAGTGTCATTTGATCTAAGAATGAAAAACAGAGACCTCAGAAGGAATGTTCGTGCAAAAGCAGATGTATTTTTTTCCTGTTTTCTTGGGATTTTTGCACACAGCTGTTGATTGAGAAACTGTATTTGGAAAAAGCATTCAACTGAAAGTCTCTACCATAGGGGCACTGAGCCATGACTCCAGCTTCAGAGGCATCATTTGAAATCAAGTCAACAAGGTTTGTTTTTAGTTCACCACCGAAGATGCACAAAACTGCTCCAAAATGTGAGTCCATTTCCTCATTTATCTGGGTTGTACAATCCACAAGCAGTTCTTCAATAAAGTACAAGTACAGTACAATCAGTATTAAAGTTGCTAACTAATAATGATCTTTAAAAGCATGAGGGGAAAAATACTTTTATACTACCAGAACTACTTTTCCTAACGACTGTTTTCACACAGCTTTTGCTCCTGACAGCATTCACCCAG
This sequence comes from Oxyruncus cristatus, assembly GCA_013399855.1. Lineage (NCBI taxonomy): Eukaryota > Metazoa > Chordata > Aves > Passeriformes > Cotingidae > Oxyruncus > Oxyruncus cristatus. The sequence goes on along the minus strand of VXAY01004932.1, from coordinate 2,315,717 downwards.
CATATGTTTTAAACGTAGTTTGATGGGATGATTAACAAAAGACCAGCATTTAAATCGATTCTTTAGGCATCTACTGGGGCAAGAACCACTAAGATGATGGGAGGCTCCCCAGTTTGGTTTCAAGAATACACACTATGGAGCTGTCATGCACAACAATTTTTTTCTGGCAACCCTCATTCACTATGCAAGGCAGCTGTTTAAGCCTAAAACATTTTGATCAGTTCTCCTTTCAATATCACCGTATGTCAAATATCCACAAAGTTTTAAGGAACTGACCTTCCACTGTACTGGCCCTGGGTTTAGCACTGTTTGCACAGCTATGCTAGTTCTGCTTTCAATTTATTGTACAATTTAAATGTTTATTTAAAGAGTACACTTAAAGCAAGAATTTAAATCAGATTTTCAACGTTGAGTGGTTCTCTGGATTATTTCTGCAGGATTCCCAAGGGTTATCAGGGCTATAGCTGATGAGTATTTAAGACAGCACTTCTGCCAGAAAACACAAACAAAAAGCAAATTGCATTCAACTCCCTCTTCCTCCCTGGCCATTTCTTTGTCTTCATGCTCTCTTCCAGCATGTCAACACACGTTTTCACACTGACATGCACAAAACAAACAACAGAACAAATTCAGCTGTAAAAAATAAATCAGTACAAAGCTATTTTTCAGCTGGAATCCAGCTCATGGAACAACTTCACAGCTCCTGTGCCAGAAGAAGGCAGGAATGAGCCACTTCGAGACTTGTCTGCTAAATATTGTCAGTGCAGCCAACTACACACTGAAAACCCACCATGCTTCAGGAGACTTTTATTCGCTACCCCTTCAAGAGAAAACACTAGTGAATTCACAAATCAGAGAATATTGAGGAGAAAAAAGAAATACTTTGTCAAGCCATTGGTCAAGCTGATCCAAAATGGCATAATGTCATTTATTTCATATTTTGCTCTTTAAAAAAAAAAAGTGACCATTTACTGATATCACACAATAGTTTATTTTTGCAAAAACGTGTGAAGAAAGCGTTTGGATGACAAGTCAAAATCATACTCTCTGAAATACAGAATTCATAAATACCTTCACACAAATATAATTTTAAGCAAATTTGAGGATGAACATTTCTATTCTGAAAGAGCAAAAAAACAGCTGAATTACATAAGTGGGAAAAAAAAGCAAACGATTTGGCATTGTGAAAGGCCTTTGTCAAACAGCTCATAAACGCATGTGAGAAACATTTGCAAGTAGTACTACTAATGTTCACTGCAATACAAGTAAGTAGACAAGAAGCAACACACAAATCAAAACAGAAGTAAGTGCGAACATTAAATTCTCCTTTTTCTTTTCTGAGTCACACTTGATGTAAAATCTTTTGCCCTGCTCCTTAAAAGTTCTGTCCACGTCAGAAATGGATATTTAATTGAATTCATTTGCTTTTGCTGTATGTGCTTAAAACATACTTAGGTTACCATTTATTCATTTTACCAAAAGACAGAGCATACCCCTTTTTTTGTTTTTTCCCCAGAGAAGTGCAATACGATTGCACACTAATTCTGTTTGAATGTTTATTTTGCATTAAGGGCATTTTTCTGCAGCCTATTTTAAGTAACTACCAAAAATGACTAAATACAACAGTGCAAGGACAGGCCTATGAAGAAACATATTTGTGGATCAGGCTCTGATGGAAAGTTCAGCTGCATCAGGAGTTATTACCCTGAATTTTTTCATAGCTCCCCTGCCAAAGGTTAACAGGCTGTTGGATCTGCTGGAGAAACTGTTTACTGCATGCACAGTTTTTTGGATTGAAATGGGCTGAGGAGCCTGGAGAGGGGATGAGGAGGTTTACGCTGATCAGACACCTGTAATCCCTCCTACCGGTAAAACTGTGTCCAGATTGCATGTCTGCACAGCCAGGGTGAAACCATCCCAGCGTACCCCACCCATGCATTACAGTCATGGGAAGGGCCAGACTGAGGCTCAAACACTGCCCAGTTGCACTCACACAAGCAGAGCAAAGCAATTCTATTGCTTCAGCCTGAAACTGGCTCAGAGGGAACACAGAACATGGCCCTGTGTACCTGATCAGCCTTTAATTCAAAACACAGTGCTGCATATACAGACTCACAATAGGCTCCCTGCCCATATAAAAAAAAAAAACCCAAACCTCCTAACATTCCTAATTTATGTTGTTTATGAGCCATACAAACTACCATTCAGGAGTTATTACTCTAAAACTAAAGGTGAAGCTGAAGGAAACAGTATCCTACCACCTTCTCAGTGATAATATTAGTTCTTGTGAGGGGTGTGATCAACTGGGACTAAATCTGAATTCTCTTTCAAGCCCTGCTCCAGCTGATCCTGCAGCCCTGGGAGCACTCATGCCAGCACACACGAAGAGATGCAAAATCAGATCTTTTGGCAGGCAGTTATCAGCACCACACACACCCTTAGGTACAAGAATGACTTCAGATGTCTGGAGAACGGCATGATAAGTACTCCCAGACATATGTGCAGAAAAGACAGCACATGAATGAGGAAAGCATTCTAAAAGAAACGTTAACCGCAGCCACTTCTTAGTGGTAAAGGCACATAAAGCAGAGAACATGATTTTATTCCTTGAATCCAAATTGATTTTTTTACGACAAGTAGTTAAAAAAAGGAATTAGAAATTCTTATACTAACAGAGAACATAATAAATTATACAAAATAAAAGTGTAATGCATGTATAGGGATACCTAGTTATAGGAAATAATGAATTAGAAGAATTTTTATTAAACAACTGAAGTCCCTACAATGAAAATCAGAGCAATAACCAGGATTACAATTATACACACTAGTCATCAGCAAATGTTTCTATTTCTGTAGCTGAGCATTAAATGACTTTGCACCTTGGACTGCAACTTAGACCACACTCACTAATTCATCTCTGTCACAGAGCTGACATTTGAACAGATATTAATCAGCAAGTATAAAAGCACTTTCATTTCTCCATCCACATTCCAGGTCAGGGATTTCAAATGTACATGAACAAAATGGTTTGGGAGTCTGTAACTGTTTTATGCCAAGAGCCTCACAAACTCCTGGGTCTGGGTCTCTCCTAGAAATGCAGATTTAGGGACTAAAGTTTTATATGCTTCTGCATGAACATACCTTCACAGGCAGCAGAATACTTCAAGTTATTTGCTGTAAATCTATCACAGCTTACTACAGGTTTAATTTGTACATGTTTTATTCAGGCTGACACACTAATTGCTCCATGAGAAGAAGACTTTGGTGCATGGATGTGGCTCACCCAGTTAGCCTTCTCACTTCAGGGCACATCCTTGATAAAACGAATTTGTACCATTACAGTATCTGTAAGTTATGTAAAAACGTGAATTAAGCAGCTGAACAAGCCAGCAAGGCTAGATCTCTCAGGAGTTATGCAAAAAAAACAAAAAAAAAAGGGGAAAAAAGTTAAGGAAAATCTCGCCGTTTCTTAATACAGAGCACTTAAAAAGTTCGTGTTTGGAAGTGCCAAGTCCTGAACGGATATCAGGAAAGCCGATCCGACTCCTGAAAGCACCGGCCGTGCGGCAGCGAGCCCGCGGCCCCCCGGCACGAGCCTCCGGGGACGGGCGTTGCTGCTCGCGGGAAGGCGGCCCCGCCCTGGGCCCCCCGGCTGGGCTGAGCCCCCAGACCGGGGCGAGGACGAGCTCCCGCCGGACAGGGCGGGGAGCGGCGGGACGCGGCAGCCCGCGGCCAGTGCCGCGCACAGCTCCGGGCCAGCCGGG
>VXAY01004932.1:2285772-2311592 GCA_013399855.1 Oxyruncus cristatus | reverse complement strand
GGGGGAGCGGCTCGGCGGCCGCCGGGCGGGGAGGAGGCGGGGCACGCACCGAGGGGGCGGGGTCTTGGGCCACACTGTCGGGGGGCGGGGCTTGCGCACGCAGCGGGGCGGAGCTGGGGCGGAGCTGGGACGGGCGTGAGGGGAGTGGGGCAGTCGGGCGGTCCCGGTATGAGGAGGGGCCCAGGTTGGGGATTGGGGTTTGGGATTTAGGGGTGCTGCCCGAGGGATCCCACCCCCGAGGGAGCGCGGCTTCCCCTCGCGGCCCGGGAGAGGGCTGTGAGGCGGTGGGGCACGGCGCCCCGGCGCTGCGGATGTGTGAGGGCGGGTGGGCGTCACCCTGTCCTCTAAAACACTTGGAACCTCGTAGTTCCTTCTCTAAAGCACTTGGCACCACTTGGAACCTTTTAACTGCTCTCGCTGTTGTGCTTGTCCCTTTGCCTCGGCTGTTTCCTAATCAAAGTGCCTTAAGTGTTAAGGCAAAGTGGGCTTAACAGTGGGGTCTGAGGGTCTTCCTTTGAAGGGGCTACATGGCCTGAGTGTACAAAAAACATCCAGCTCTTGAGATAACCTTTGGAGGGTAAGGCTTGAATGTGACACAGCTTTCCCGTGAACTGATCCAAGAATGTGGAATGAATTCCCCAGGAGCTACAGACAATTGCAAATCTGTTGTTCAGTGTGAGGCATGGCTTTGGCACTGATCTCCTCTGACATGAGTAAAGAACTTGAGTTGTGCTTTAACATAAAAACTTAAAAGGACCTACAGGGATATTCGTGTTTCTTCCTAGGGATCAACAATAAAGCAGCAGAAATAGTGCTTTTACCGTGAGGTTTGTGTCATGCAGTCTTTAGAGACATATCCATGAAATAACTTTTTTTCCTTCCCCACAAATAGCCCTTCTTTATTATTTTAGTACAAAAATGCCTTTATAGTAGGACTGAAGGGGCTTTAGTGTCTTACAACACTGCAACTTTATACTAAGTTAAACTAAATTTAATAGAAAATCATCCCTTTTGTGAAAAAGAATCACTCAAAGACAGTGTGTTTGACTTTAAAAAATAAGAAATACTTAGATTATCTCTCTCTCTATGTAAAATTGTCTTGCCATTTTACAGGTCACATTGCTACTATTTTGTTACTGGTTGGTATTAAGAGCATTGACTTTATGATGCCCCTTGGAGTCACCTGGTGGTGTGTTTAGGCACAAGGTTGCCAGTTTAAGGTACCTATTACACAATCTGGTATTGAAACCCATCTTGTTAATTTAGATAACATTCCTTTTCAATCTGCATATGACCTTAGTAGTCTGTTTTGTTCTTTAGTTTCACTGACTAAACAAAGCCTGGCTGCCTAGAGATTATACCCAGGCAAGCAAAACAAAAAACATCAGATGGTGCCAGAACATTACTAGTGCTGCCAGTTAAAGCTGTAGCTGGAATGGAGATTTATTATCTCAGATCACTACTTTGGCTGTTTTATACCACAGGAGTTGAAACAATGCAAAGAGCTCCTGCAAAAAAACCCCCTCGGCTTAACTGTGTAGGCAGAGCATCTGCACTGAGAAATTCTCCACAGACGAGCTTTCTATTTACCTTGGTTTGCCAGAGGATGAATTTGCTGAACTTGGGCTGAATATCTTACTAGTTCTTTGTTCTCTTGGGCTTTTTTCTGAGGGGAAATATGCCAAAGATTTGTCTCCACTAGCAAAAACATGTATTTTAGTTAGCTCAATTTAGCCAAACCTTAAAAACCCTAGAGTAGATGGAAAAGTTGTGTTAACAGGTGTTGAAGGGGAATTCAACTCAAGATTTCTTTTAGAAATGTAGTGTGGATATTCTCTTTAGATAATTTGGCAGAGATCAGAGAATCATTGTTTTTCCAAAACACCCAACACAAATTAAAATAAATACATATGAAATTACCTATGAGCATCCAGGGTACAATATCATGCAGGTTTATGTACTTTCACGGCATGCCAGGATGCTCTGTCTTCTGTGTGTATCAGATTACACTCCTATGTATTGAACATGGATCATGAGGGCATTATTGAGGGATTAGGCTTAATTGGTTAGGTCCTTCTGATCATGATTCTAGGGGCCCATTCAAATTCTTTTGGAAGATAAGTGCAACCATTTTAGTTCATTTAAACAAACCAGCAAACTGAAATCAGCCACAACTGTGGTATAAGCTCTCTTTATATGCTTTGTATTTTAAATCATCAGCAACAACGATTTTGAATTAAAAAATTACTTCAAATAGGAGTTAGTGAGTAACTTCCTTAGTAGAAGAATTTATTTTGCTTCAGCATGTTCCATCAGAATCCGATCTGGAACGGTAACAAAGAGCTGTTATTTTCTGTAATTATGGGTAGTTTTATTGTGATGTTCTCCATATTTAACACAACTTAAATCAGACCAGTATGTCTCCCTCTGTAACATTTAGTACTTGCTGTCGTCTGAGAGAATAACGTACTGCAGAGATCAACAGAACGGGGCAGAAGGCAGCAGCTGTTACCTTGTTTCACACACTGCTCCATCAGCTGAAAATCTTGACCAGCACCATGCTCTTGCAACACCGAGGCCCCAGTTAAATGATCCTGCCGTGGTGTCCCAGCCATAGATAGATTTCCTGACCAGCCACAATGTTTAGCCCATGAAGTGGCTTCTGGAATACTCTGAGATATGCCCAGTCCTCCCTGTGTTTTCCAGGACATCCCAACTTGCATCCTACTTTTAAAAACTTCTTCTATGACCCTTTCCTTTGTCAAATAAATTACAGTTCTGGCCATTACAGTGTAAATCTATATGGTTTCTAGGCAAAAGGATGGTACTGCTGATTGAAGTAAATACCAGTGAAGGGCTGGGGTGGAGGGAATGGGAAGCAGGAGTGTACTGGATGTCTGATTCATTAAGAGGGAAATGCTTTTGTGCTGTAAATTTTCCTGACATTATTGCTGAACTAACTTTGAAGAACCTTTGTGATGAAGCTGTGGCTTGTGGGTTTCCGTAAGGGTGTCTGGGAGTGTGACTGGCAGCAGTGAAAGTGGCTTTAGGTTCTCCCAGCAGCTGCAATTGCTTGGGGTTTTGAGGAACATAAGGAAGCCATTTGAGCAGAGAACAAGTAACATTTTGTTTCATTTTCTTTTCCAACTTCGGAAATGTGCTGGTAGTTTAATTTTGTATTGCTTATCCTACCAGGTCACTGTGTGTCAACTACTGACAACATAATCATCATAATTAAGAAATTATGTTTCAGCCTGATAGTAGATGTTTCTTTTTTCTTGCTTGTTGGTAAGTAATGTCGTTTATTTGTTCATTCAAGTAAAAATTTCTTCCATTTTATTTTTTTTTATGGGTAACGAAGGCACTAAACAAGTACAATCAAGTAGAAGATGGAGCATTCTGTGTCATCTTCAGTCTCCTGCTATTGTCTTTTAAAGGTATTTTCTAGTCCCTCCATGCACATCCTGACTACAATAAGAATAAGAACTGTGTCAGAGCCTAAACAATTTTGATTTTATTTCTTCAGAATTATGTTTGGTTTAGGGGGTTATGGAGACGAAGATAGATGGGAGAGAATCACCTTCACCCTACAAGCAGTTATTCTTCAAAGAGGATAATTAAATCAAGTATGACAGTAAGTGCCATCGTAAGTAGATTTTCTGAATAGATTTATTACACTGTCACTGGTTTTAATACAAATGTTTATAAAAAAAAATCAGACAGTGGAAGGAACACAGTAGTTGTTTTCTGAAGCAAACAAATAGTTCTCTTGTGCTTTTCTTGCCAATTCCTATATGATTCTATGAAATAAAAGCCATTAGAAATAAATTTTCCCAATTCTTTCCATTTTCATCTAGTTTTTCGCTGGTCCTAATGAATTGTCATAGATTCCTTTAGGTCAGGGATGAGGTACCTCGTTGAGGGCTAAGCAGAGCTTAGCCATCTGGTCTTAGAATCCCTGCTCTGTTTCTGCTTGTTGCTGTGTTTAGTGTAAGTTCACAGGAGAAGGGACTTTCCTTTCTGAACTATTTAAAGATTATTAGCATTCAGATTCTCATCCTTTCATGACACATTTAGAGCTGCACTCGAAGGTGTTAGACTATTGGAGCCGTTTCCCCAAAACCCGTGGAATATGTTCAGCCAAAATGTGACACCATTTTAGAAAGGCCTGCATTTAAAATAGGTAGGGATGATTCTGAAACTAAGATTTGGGTTGCCTGTAGTTGTTCAATCCCCTCCAGTGCTGTGTGTCAGGGGGATGATGCAGCAGAGACGCAGCTGACTCACCTCGCTGGCACCGATACTTGATAGGACTGGGAGGAGTTTGTCAGATGTTGCAGCTCATGTTAAAAACAGGGCGTGAAGGTGTTCGGCTGAGCCATTCCAGTGACTCACTTAATGACCAAATCCTGTTACAAGGTCTGCAGGGAAGCACGTTTTAAGGACACAATAAAGTCGAGTAGCTCTGAAACAATAACAAAACTTGAATTTTGGTATGGTCTCATGAGAGTAAATTAATGTTGAAGTCTTGGAGGACCGTTTGACATAACAACGTTATCTGGGAGTCGCAGGAGGTGTAAACTGACATTTTGGGACTCAACATTTCTCTAAGAAGAACATTTCTGAACTTCCTGAGGGGCTTTGCCATTAAGAAATGTGGGTTTCTTCTGCACTCACTTCAAACAGAGGGCAGAGAATTCCTCCCACATGTTCCAGTCACTCTTGAGGTCTTTCAGTGTTCAGAGGTGAAGGCATTAACAGCAATACAAATTTAATAGGGAAAGCAGGTTCTAAAAAAGTCTGTAACTTCAACATAGTATAAGTCTAGTCCAAAAGAATTTTTAAACTACCCAGCCTTTATACTGAAGAAACAGTTACACAAGTTATTTTCCAGCTGAGCTCCAGTAATCTGGATATCAATCTAGCAAAGAGAAAAATGCTGGAATGAGTTTTGTGGGGTGAACAATTCACTGTGATCTTTATGTTATTTTATTATAAAACTTAAAACATCATCATTTACTCCTGAGATCCACAGGCCTTGGACACTTTTAAGACTAAGCTGGAAAGGGTGCTGTGCCATCTTGTCTAGAGTGTGCTTTTGCCAAGAAAGATTGGATCAGATGATCCTTGAGGTCCATTCCATCCTGGTATATTGTATGAGTCTATGATTCTTTGCTGAGTACAGGAGTTGAGGATTCACAGCATGCTGAATCCCATTTTATTGTGCTAATGCACTGCTGAGATGGGTAATGTCTCATCATTTGATTTAAGCGTCTTACCATCCTCTGGGCAGAATTCATTTAAAATTTAATGCAGAAGTCGCTGCTATTTTCTCAACCGCAAATAAGTGATTCCTACTTTAGCCTCCACAGAGACTTTGAAAAGATATGGAGGAATGCTGCTCAACTGGAATGCTCCCTTCACTGCAGCTGTGGTATGCAACCCACTGGTACAAAAAGAAAATAAGGATAATCCCTTTCATTAAGCTTTCCCTTTTATCATAGTGTTTGGCTTATTATTATGTTTCAAATAAGGTTACTTGCTCTTTGTTGTCAGTTCTGCAAGAATGCAGTACATACATCATCACCTTCTCACAAAAATTAGACTTTTACAGTAGAGTTTGATGTGTAGCAAATTCAGCAAGAGAAAGGGTAAGAACTCAATATTTTAGAGTGTTGTCCCTAATCATAAGGATTATATGCTGTGTTTATTTTTCTTTGTACAGGATATTTATTTGTTATTCATAGATACAGCAATATCAAGGGTAGTATTTAAAGCTAGCGTGTATCCATACACAATAGGTCCCAAAATATATGCATGATTGGGCTGTTATGAACAGTATCCATGCTGTCTGGTACAAAGTCATATTAAAGTCTGGAGGAAAAATATCTTTTTCCCTCTCTGTCTCTCTCTTTTTCTTATTTTTTGGGGGGGTGTGTGTCTTTTTTTTGTCTAGGTAAATAGTAGAAGTCTGACTATGATCATTTTTAGGCTACTAGGTGGGAAATCTAAGGAGACAAAAGGAAGGATAGAAGTAAAGTCAAGGAGACTTAGAGCTGAGCAACCCATCATAAAACACAAGTATATAGAATGTGTACCTCTAGTGCTCCTTTTATTTTCATAGCTGAAAGTATGAAAGGATATCTGTTAAAACTAAGTTTCCCCTGTGTCAATTTAGAATCACTTTCTGTCTCCTTCTATATTTTCTTCTGGAATTTGAGGTAAAATCATTTTTCTTTAGGTCTAGCGTCACTCTAGGATTTGTACATAGGAGGAGTCCTATATACAGTTTAAGCCCTCAATTAATGTTGCCTTCATTTTGGGATGCCAAAAAGATTTTTCTTTAAGGTTACTGTTTCTTGTGTAAGGATGAGAGACAAAATAGCAAGGTTTATCCCATCAAAAATTGGAGAAGGCTTTTTCTTCTTATCTCAGAATTAAAATATCCTTTTTTGAGCCTACTTGGAGGATTTACTTCCTCCTTGTTCTGATGAAAGCAAAAATGCAGAAATAATTTTTTTTGTCCTACTCAACTCTCTCTCTCTTCCATGAGAAATGAACAAAGAAGGGGAGAATTGACTTAGTAGAAGAAAAATAAGTAGCCACCAGAATTGGCAGAATAAACTCAGATTGCTCCCCAAAATCCTAATCTGCACTTGGACCTCGGTTTAGAAAGCAGATGGGTGCTTTGCTACTGTGACAGCTCTCGGGAGGTGTCAGGAGACTATTCCATCTAAGTGTGAAGAAACAGACTCATGCAGAATGCAGCTACATCTGATTTCCGGATAAGTGAGAATCAGTTCACGGCAGCACCTCCTGCAGATTGGTACCAGTAGGAAGAAAGCCCAGGTTCAAGGATTAGGGAAAGCCCCAGCACACCCTGGCTGGGATTCCAGCCTTAGCACTAGGAAGAGAAAAGCCTGGGACATGTTACAGGACACATTAAGCTGCTGTCTAGACCAAAGCAACCACTCACAACAATTAACTCCAGCTCAGGTGACTTCTGAGCTGTAAATCACTGGAAGCTTGAGAAGTACACCAGGGCAGTCTCACTACATTCTGCACTCCTACCATTTTCCATAGGTACTGGCTATTGTCACTGCTGGAGACAGGACACTGAGCTGTTTAGACTTTGTTTTTAGACCTTTGTTCTGAGCCAATACTGCTATTTTTATATTATGTTCTTATTTTCACTAAGGGAGTTATTTTTACTAGGGGACTATATAGATATCCTTTCAAGGAGGGTTTTGGGTTGTTAGGGGTTTTTTTTCCAGCAAAAGAGTGGGATTTCTGTGAGGATCTTTAATGATATCATAGCTTAATTTTACATTTCAGTAGTCAGACCTTATTTTGCCCATTCTCTAACATGAACAGTTTTGCTGACTTTTGCTGAAGCTGAAGTTTCTCAGAACTGTTGAAATACACCCAGATGTCATGGCCTGAAACAAAGGAAGTCCTACTCAGCTTGTAGGCAGCAGCACACACAGGGCAGCTCTGTTCCTCACTTTGTAAGCCAAGAAAATCCAGGCCTTGTTGCATTTATTCGCTTCCAAGTTTCAAAAGTTCAGTCTGTGAACTTCCCAGTGCCCTGATAAACTATTTAATTTGAGCAGTAACTGCAACATAACTTCTAAGCAAATGCTACAGTAACATTAATATTAAAATCTCTAAATGCTACTGGAGTTAACCGAATTCTCTGGACAGTTGGCAAAATGGAGAGTTACATCATTTGTTTTCCATTGCCCAAGAGAATTAGTTTTTGAAAATAAACTTGTGAGGAATGTACTTACAAAAAAGTCCAACTATAAAACTAGTGTACGGTGTACAGTGAAACTTTGATTTTTATAGGTAAGCCGAAGTTGGTAATATTTAGGATGTAATTTCTTACTGTTGTGTGTTTACTTGGGGTATACACAATAAACAGTTTGTTTTAATTTATTGGTCAACTGTGCAATATAGTTTGTAGATCAGCAGCCTTAAGCCTTTGGAAATAAGTTACCAACAAAGGAAAGCACAGGTTTAGTCAGATGTTTCCAGTTCAGGCTGAACAGGACAAAAGTTGTTCATACTTGTGTGCTGCTTTGGTGTTGATGTGGTTACCTGTACATAATGAAGAACAAAATTTATCACATTGACTTAGAGATTAAAGCATGTAAGTACCTACAGTTAAGCTTTGCTATCTGTATTCCATAAGCAGTGAGGAGGATCTGAGTGTTTCATTAGTGTTACACTCTCTGGTTTATGTTGACTAGTTCTAATTATGCTGTTTCTAGTCTGCCAACTAGGGAAAAGACGCAGTTCTTCTGAATACAGCAAAACCAGTAGCAAATGAGCCATTGTCTTGTCAGTCTTTCAGATTTTGGCTTACATATCTGACAATTTTAGACAAAACAAAATCCTACCCAGTTTTCCCTGATCCGACTGTCACTTACATATTGATAACATTAACCCATTCTGTCTGTGAAATGTTACATCTACTTGGCTTTGCACTTTTGGGTGGGAATTTAATCTGTTAAGTATCAGGGGTGATGTCTCATACATTTAATTGCTGCAGATCACTGCATTAAATTTACTTATTGCACTGAATTTCTAAAACACAAGGCTGACAGTGTTCTTTTTCTTATAATAGTGGACCAATCTTAAACCCTTTGTCTTCACTGTAAAGTTAACTTACGATTTCTTAGTGGTTTTTAGCTTTAGTCCTTTACACCCACAAATCCTTAGCTGTAGTATTGTGGTACTTCAGACATTTCAGGGGATAATCAGTGTGGTGGTGGTGGTGCAGTGTGAAGCACAGGTAATACTCTGCAGCGTGTAGTGCTTGGCTGACTGAAGTGATGGCTGTCATTTCTGTTCCCAGCAGCAACATGGGCATGTTCTGTAGTGTGAGTGCTCAGACTGTGTAATTACTTTTTGGAAATGTTCATGCACAGAGAAACTCTGCAGTATGAAATCTGCCATTCTCTGGGTTTTTTGCATGTATTTGATAATCCTGTGTCAGGATTCCCGATGTTAAGAAATTCAGGCACCTAGATACAGTTTTGGGACATGGACAAATTAATAGACATGTGTATATGTACATAGATATATGTGTGTGTGCCCTCATGGAAAAAATCCAGATGGAAAAAAAGGCATATATGGGAAAATCAAGACATATGGTAGCTTTAAATTAGATTTACTTTGCAGTGAAGGCATTGCTTAAGGCATAATAATGCCAGCAGGAACAATGCCTCCACTTAGGCAAGCTGTGTGCTGGGCAGGGAGTTCTGTGGAAAGGCTAGGAAGAATTCTCTTGTACCATGTATCAGATAGTTTAAATGGGAAATCAGTAGACTTTATATTCCAGGCATTTAAAATTATTTATGTATGCTTAAGCTCTTCCAACCAAAGCGTAAGTTAAAAAGGAATTTTGGTTTCTGAACCTTCAGTGTTCATTTCAACCTTAATTTTCAACCTTTCCTTGGCAACCTTAAAGGCCAGAAAGGTCCTATATTTTGCTGTTTTCTTGTCGGCTTTTTTTTAATTAAAGCTTTAATAACCCATGCAAGCTCTTAACTCCGAGGTCTGGACCTTTATTTAAAAAGCCAAACAAAAAACTGGAAAATGTTTTATAAAATCTTAGTAGCCGGTAAAACTGAATTTATTTTCTAGAGCAAGTAGACAGGCAGAAAATGAGAAAGGAGCATGTTCCAAGCAGATAGGCCTCGTTAATCTAAAATGGGACAAGGAAAACTTTTATCCCACTTCATTTTTACTTTTGGGTGGCATTTGAATTGGCCTTGTGTGTTTGGCAGCTCATCTGCTGAGCCGTCTGCTTCAGATTATGAATGCTCAGAGGGCACATTGCACCCAGGGATACACTTCCCCTGAACACAAGAAATTTGAATTGGATTTGCAGCTTAGTGATCTGTAAACATGGACGTGCATGTACATGTGCATGACACATCTAAATAAACTCTGTTTATTTGGGACAAATTGAAGCATTCATACAGCTGGAGAAACCTGAGGGAGGTTAGAAGTGGAAAGCCTTAGGCCATGTTCACTGTCCTGTGCCCCCTCTCGGGGCAAAACAAGAGAGAACCACCCAAGGTTCAGGAAATTCTCTTCTAGACTGAAAAGTTCTTACTGGACTAAGAGCTAATATATTAACCAGCTTTACAGCCCACTTAAACCATTTCTTAAAGGGATTTAAGGGTAGAAAAACTGCAATTTGGCTCCCTCGGTTAATGAATCATCCCTGGTGCCATCACAGTGCTAGAGGTGAACGGGGTAGTGAATCAGAGCGCTATAACCAACTAAGTACTTGGCCAGGAAAGAGGATTTGATCCATAAACTTTAATGGTGCATTAGGTAAATTCTGTGTTATTTATGGCATATTACTGGCACTTGTCTTTTTCGTATGTTATCTGCTTTGAACATACTTTTTTTTTAAAGAATATACTGCTTGTTCCACCCCTCCCTTTTCCTTCCTTTCCCCAGAATGCTGACTCAATTCCTTTTACTCTTTCAGTCAGCTTGCAGTTTTAGGCATTTCCTTGTCCAGTTTTCAGGGGAACACACTTTACTGCCCTCTCATCAGCACTGTGCAGCTCTGTTGCAGCTGCTGAATCTCATGCTGGCTGGAGATGGAGGAGATTTCTTTGCAAGCGGTAGATACCGAAATAAGACCATCTGCTCATCATGGAATTCACTGAAACTTTGGACTTGGGTAGCAGTTGTGCAGTTGTGTACAAGAAGCAAATTTGGAGTGTTGGAAGGAATGGCAAATCTAGAACCAGCCAGGAAACTGGAGGGATAAATGTAATTTTGTCACAGATTCTCCTTCTAGATAATTTTCTTTTTTTTGTAGGTTTTCACATTAGTCAACCCCCTAGACTGTTTGCATTATCAGAAGTTTGAGTCCTCTGGAGATGAGGATCAGACTTAAGCAATATAGTTTATAATAAATTGTGAACAGAGCATTTAACCAAATGCCGATGTATTGTATTGTTTGGGCAGATCTTATTCAATATGCATGAAGAGTCTTAGTTATGACTTTAGGTTGAGTCAGGTGCTTGGAAATATTTCTTCCTGCTTGAAGTGGCACACACAGTTCATTTAATCAGATAATTGCATATGTGCAATTAGATGTGTAACATCTAAAATTTTAGGAATTCTACTTTTTGTAATATATTTCATCTGCTCATCTGATCACAAATAGATCTTTATATTACATTGCTTACTCAAGTGTTAAGTTCTATTACTTTTTAAATTATTAATCTCAAAAGAGCTACAGGAATCGATGAACATTATTCCGTCAATGTTACAAAATTGAGGTGCCTGAAAGAAAAAGGAAGTCTAATGAAAATTTTTGAACCCTGTTGGTAGAATAAACGCTTTTCTCATATGAGCAATTTGTGAAGTGATTGCAAAGCCATAAGGGCAGGGGGACATAACTGCAGATATGTATGAAAGTCAAGCTGTATAATAATGGTAAAGGGGAGAGAGCCAGATTCTGTGCTGGTTTTAGAAGCTGCCAAGGACGTAGGTGCTGTTTTGGGCAAGAGAGCTCTTTTAGCCTAATGCCATCTGGATTCTTTCCTCTGTGCCAGTTGTTATACGAGCCAAGACACCTATCCCGCCTCTACCACATTTCTTGAAGTAGGAATTAGATTAAAAATACAGTAATTTCCAGTTACCTGATTGGAAACATATACATGAAGTGCTTTAGAAACCCAAGGAAGCAATCCAAGCTTCTGTCAGAGACTTTGATCAGAAGTTTCCTCATCCATGTCCTGAAGCAGCCTTTGAGTACTTTTCCTCTTTCAAGCCTCACTGGCAGCGAAAACTCCTGACTGTAGGATCTGCTCCAGTTTGTTGTCCAATGCACAAGTTACATAGAGTTAAAGCACACAAAACCCGTCCACACACCCTTGCCCAAGATCTTCTGTTTAATTCTTTTAATTAGTAACTAGATACCTGTATTTATAAATACAACAATATAGGTTTTCTTCACCTTGATCTCTGCAAGGTGCCTGTATGGTTTGTGTTTTTGGGCTGGCAATTGTGCCATCTAGCTAATGGATTTGTTCTGTAGTCCTGTATAGGAGACCCACAGCTAATTTTTAGTCTGGGATTTATTTCCTGCTTAGAAGAATTGAGTTAAATTAAGAAACTCATCTGTATATTCATTTTACAGTTAATTAAGTAGCTCTACTGATGAATTTGGAGTATTTTTTTTCTCATGCTCATCTGTATGTATGTAATTTACCATCATTAATGCTATCACAAGGAAAGGAGACAGAAATTCATGAAATCATTCTGTCCAGATATTTCTGTAAGGAAAATCATTGGGGTAAACTTGATTTAAACAGGAACAAAGTCTGTATCTTCAGTAGACAGGAAGAGAATGACAATCAAGAATGTTTCAGTTTTGGATGAAATTTGAATGCCTTTTGAATCACGGAGATTCTTTTATGAAGAATACATCCTCTATTTGTGTAAAACTCATCCAGCTCTCCGACCTTATGTTCCTTATATGGCTTCTTCCTCTGTCTTATACCTAAAACCTCAATACTTATCTCCTTTGGACCTCAGTGTTCATTGTGTCATTTTTATACCTCATATCTATTTGTCACATGAGCACCTTGGGGGGGTTGTCCTTCTGAAGAAGGTCGAATTTGTTTGTCATTAAACTGATACGGGAATCTGAAAAATCTTGGTGGTTTGATTCTTGTGCATCATCATCAATAATTTTGGTAATCTGGTGTAGATAGCTATACATTCTTCAATTGCTTCTCAGCTTTTGTGCATCTTATTTAAATTAATATTACCAATAACAGTGGGAGTTAACAGAGTCTTTCGGATTCTGTGGTGCATTTTTAAGACCAGAAGATATTTAAATGTAATTTTATTTGTAAACTGAGCAAGTTTGATTGAAAAGCAGTTGTGAACACGATGTAGTTTTCACAGTCACAGTGATTATTACACTGGAAGTATTTTCCATGCCTTTTTAAAGTGCTACTAAAACTCACTTAAAGAAACTTTTTTTATGCATGGTCACCAGATTTTCATAGCTGTAGCTGTTCTATAGCTATATGTCTTTATAGGTGTATCAGCTTCACCTGCTGAACAGGTGAAGCTGATGAAATATCTTTTATTACAGGTAACAGGACAGGAACATAAGGTGACACAGAGGTGAGCAAGTCCTTGTCAGCTGGTGGAGTTCAAATTCCATTAATGCCTTTTTGCATCTGACCAGACACGTGCACACCTTAAACTATTCCATTAAGGGTGAATCACTGTGGCATTACTTCAGCAACTCAATCTTAAAAAACCCAAACAAAACCAACCAAACAAAAAAAATCAGCCATTAAACAAATAATTTGGTCATCTTTAAGGATACTTTGTGTTTCAGTTGCATTGTGTGTTTAACCAAATGAGAACATATGTTGAATTGTGAACTATTTACTACACTCGTGCTTTACAGCAGTAAGAGAATATTCAGTCTTTGATATTTAGCAGTCATATTTATGTGTTTAAAACATTTTTCATAAAGGAAAATATTTTAAATTTTATCTCACCAGTCAAATTACATTCTGTTATTCATAGGACCAAACTGATGTAAAAGAACGAAAAAATACTCAGTAGTCCAAAAAACAAAGAGAAGTTTTAAGGCAACATTCCTTACTCTTACATGTTGACACCAGTGGGATTATATGTTTTGCACTTAAAGGAACATTTTGCCTGCTGGTGTTGTGCAATAGTTGGCCAAGTAACAGAAGAGATTCCTCTCCCTGCTACGGGGCTGTAAATCAAAAATAATCCACATGGTGGTTTCTCATTTATGGACATACAGCAGGATTGTGGTTCTGAGAAGGGGAAGTGCAGCAGAAGGTGTGTCTGTGGAGATTCCTACAGACTCACACCAAATTCCTTCTGCCTGCAGAAAGAACATTGCAATGTGGTATTTGATAGATTTCACAAAGTGCAACCTGCAGTCTCCTTTGTATGATTTAAGTTTAGAAAAATTTTTAACTGCTAGTGTAAAATTAAACACAAATATTTTGTTGTGTTGATTGTGTGTTTTGCTGTTAGAGCCTGAATTGTTGCTCAGCTGGAAAACTGGGTTCCAAGTTGTTGGTTACTGTGCTTGGGGATAATTAATTTTTTGTCTTATGACCAACAGTATTGCAACAGTGTCATTTTATTTTAGTGCTTCCCAAACCATTTACATTGTTATGACGGTAATTAAGACTAGATCAATATGAAAGAAAATCGAGAAGGTAAGAATATGTAAGAAGATAAAAATAATTAGGAGGACAGAAAAGGAAATTCTCAATAAGAAACACCTGCTAGTATCAAGATTTACAATCATGCCATAAAAATGGCATCATGTCATAAAGAGTCCTGAGTTTGTCTTACAGACAAACAATTTCATGAGAAGAAAGATTATCAAATGGTCAATAATGTGCTGGTTTACCTAATTGCTTCTTGTATCTTATAATTCTGAAATTATTTAATGATCTTTATGAAGTGCAGAGTGAACTAGTTCTAGGACAAAGGAAAGTTGGAATTCAGTATGTAGGTTATAATTTTTAATATTTGCTATTTTCTTCAAACATAATAATCCTAAAATTGTTTCAGAAAGGCAAGCCATACGTTCCCTGGATTTATAGTATAGACAACATGCCTACGGAAACAGGGAGCAGAAGAAACTGCTGGCAGGAGCCTTCCAGCCTTCTACTTCGTAAACATATTAGTTTTCAACCCTCATTTTGGTTTAATATACAGCACACACTACAATATTGATGTGTTTAATTTATAATGAAGACTGATGCTGTTCCAGCAGTGATATTGCTTGTTCTGTTTCTGTCAGAACATGTATTAAGAAGCAGCTCACTGTTCAAAGAGCAGTGAAATCTCCAACTGCTACATTAGCTGGACATCATGTCTAATTAATGCCTATTGAAGATTTTTCTGGGTTTCAAATATGGTCTTGAATTAAAAATGGCACTCTGCTGTCTGTCATCCAGCTAATTACATAGAGGTCAAGCTGACCTCTTGTGTACATCAACATTTTCTCTTATTCTTTTGCAGCATGAGGTGTAGCCCCATGAAATCAGCTCATATAAATTAGGTTGAGAAAATGTGCTTACAGTCTTAATGAAAAGATAAATTGTGTATGTTTTAAAATGGCATAGATGGGTCTGTACTGCTGCATTTTAGATTTGCCATCTCTTCCATCAAATGTAATTGTTTTGAAGAGATTCACTCAAGCCCTACTCAGGTTATTTTCAACTGTAACATTCCAATCTCTTAATAAAAATTCAAGATTGTTCTGGTTATCACAGTTGAAAAATAATTTTAGCTTTTGGGATTCTGAATATTTGCAGTATAAATTACATCATTTTACGTAAACAAAGAGGTACAATTATTCCATACTGTGCTCTGTTTCTGCCAGATGAAGAAGTTAAATTCAGATATATTCAAGTATTTCTGAACATCTGAACTGAAAACACTGTAGAGGTGAAGAAATATGCAATTACCTTAATATCCGAGCTTGTGCTTCTTTAATTCTGTTACAGTTTTGTATAAAATTGATCATCCCACAACCCACTTTGAAACACTTTCAAGGCAGCTAGAACTTTGAAAGTCTGCAAAGCACCTTAAGAAGCCAAGAGCACAGCACGAGAGGAATTAGCAGATCATTCCTCTACAGTTTTCATAATGATCACTATCCATACTCGAGTAACTGGACAACCTCCTAGAAGATACACTGTAGGACTCACACATTACATTATGCAAAAAAACTTCATAAATTAACAGATCTCTATGGAAGGAAGGTCAGACAGAGTCAGGCTATATGACTGTAATGTTCTTTTTTGACCTTAAAACATACTAGCCCATCTGTAGCCCTCTGTCTAGAAAACTTGCAGCTGCATAAAATGTGAAGAGCACATAAAGCATGTCCTGGGGTGATTTCTAGTTAAAGGCACGCCTGCAGTTGTGAATTCCTAAACCAGCTTGTGCCACTACTCCTGGAAATTACCCTGAGATTTCTAATAAAAAGTGCCTTCAGTCCAAAGGTCATCAAAGTTTTGTATGCTGATCTTCCTCGTTTCTCAGGAGGGATCTCTCAATAATTCAGGTGCGGGAAAATGCTGTTTGGGATCAGGAGCATGGGTGTTGCTGGACTCTCTGAACCCTGTGCAATGTAAGATAGTCTCTGTTTACCTGCAAGGAGGTTCCCTTGTGTTGTGTTCTTTGACCTTAGAACAGCGGCTCTTTTATAGGCCAGGATTTTGTGTGTTCATGCACATGGTTCCTTTAGTTCTGGAAAACTCAAAATGGTTTAATCCTTCTGACCTTTAGATCCCTGAGTCTGTATATGCAATGCTGGAGCTACTAATCCGCTCTGCCCTGGAATTCCAAAGGGCTGGGTATGTCATTCCATGCTCAGGTATGGAGGAGGCAGGAGTGAGTCATTCCTCTCAGCCTCCAGTGCTCAGGGGTTGTAGGAACACTTTTCCTAGAACGAGCAGAACAAGTCATACTAAATGCCTGTGTGATGTTTTGGGCTTCCTGTGTGCTCATCCATATGGTAAACAAGGCTATAAGAAAGGAAGGGATAGACACTTTTCCAGGGAAACCTGTGGCTATGATTAAAATGCTTTTAGGCATGTTTGCTTTACTAACAAACATACTTGATGATCATGGGAGATTTATAAAACGCAGAGGTCATGAGGATCTGACTCTGACTGATGTAAGGCCTTTCTATACTGTCTTGCTGCAGCACAAGTTTCAAATTCAACTGTACCAGAACAAGTTGCTTTACCCTCTTACAGAATGTCTTACAATGGGGATTTGTACCAAAGTGGTTATGCTGCTGCTGTGCTCTCTGCACTGCTGCAAGGCCCAGCCTTCACTAGCCATTTGGCTGGGTTTGATTTGTTAGCAGTCACTCGTCTGTCCAGTGTAGACATAACCTCATGCATTGTACTTCT
The DNA here is from genome assembly GCA_013399855.1 of Oxyruncus cristatus. NCBI lineage: Eukaryota > Metazoa > Chordata > Aves > Passeriformes > Cotingidae > Oxyruncus > Oxyruncus cristatus. The sequence goes on along the minus strand of VXAY01004932.1, from coordinate 2,294,607 downwards.
AAAGAAACAATAAAAATCACTGAGATTTGGTACCCATTTGTCAAAATCTCAGTGTTTAGAATCATAGAAAATCCTATCACACTTACAAATGTTAACATGCTAATACTGTTCTCCATGTCCTTTTGTTATCAAGTGTCCTGTAACAGAGGATCTTACAACAAAAAAAATCAACGTATAGCAGGTATTACAGAGCAAATTACAGATAAACAGATTTCCTGCAAGAGTATTCGTGTTGATGTGAAAAGATGTAAAATGAAACTGTTACTTTAAGTTCTCACACTTCGTTGATCTTTTGACTTTCTTACGTTCTTAACAAGCTCTCCCTGAAACCCAGCACAGAATCCTACCACTCCTTACACAATACTCAGTGCAGAAGATACTGCAAAAGGTCAATATTCGTGGGGTCTGTAAGGGAGAGACAGAAAAATGGGATTTCCATGGAGGAGTAAATGCAGGAGAGGTACAGTTGGAAAGTCCCCCAATTCCAGAGTTCAGGAGATCTGCCCTAGCCAAGCCCTAGTGAGCTGCTCATGGCTAAACCAGAAAGGCAGTTGGAGGGCATTGTTTTGCAAAGCTGCCAACAGATTTTAGTGGCCATAATTTTTCTCTTGACAGAAAATAAATATGAAGTCGTTTTATGATCCAGTGTCAGGTGATGACATTTCAACTCCAGCTTAGAAGCAGAGAGCTGTTTCCTTCTGGGATCTGTCACTGTAGATTTGTACCAACCTGCAGTACAATCATTTATTATCCGGAGGTTGACAAGTGCTATCGTAGTTGTTGCAGAGATATCTGAGGCTCTGAGCTGGTTGTTTTAACTCAGGTGGTTGGAGGCATCCAAGACAATTTGTCTGTGAGATGCACGGAATGATCAACAACAACACGACCACACTAATTCAACAATGATTGTATGAAACTCATTTTAATTTGCAGAGGCCATAGTGGTTACCATGAGTTATTTTTGCCCTCTGACTGTGTACAGAGTGGTCATGTATGATGATTGAAAGTCCACCTGTCTCTCAGAGGAGCCAAGTATGCTGTAGGCACTGCCAGGGTGAAGGTACGTAACCACATACCTGACACTGCCTGCTGAAGTTCCTAAGTTGCAAGTGCAACTGCTGCTTCTGCTCAGGAGAGCTCCACAGCAGTGTGGAAAGGGTCTCTGGAGCAGTGGACTGCTGCACACTTCACAGTTTGAGGGACAAAATGGTGGGGTTTGTTGTTGTGTGTATTTTCTAAGCCAGAGGCTCCAGGAAGGTCAGGCCCTCAGGAGCGTTGATTTGGCCAGAGCACCCTTATTCCAGAGCCTCGCTGCAGCTGAGGGTCTAGTCCTGCACTGGATGGGAAACACTTGATGCAATACCCAGCAGAGAGAAAGGGAACAGCAGCAAGAACACATCTGCTGAACCAGAGAGCCTGCCCAAAAAATCCTTCTCATAGCAGCTCTCCACATCAAGCCCCTAACTCCAGAGCCAGGTCCCAGGTCCCTGTTTTGCATTTTCCTTCTGTTTGCAGTGAGAACACGTCAGCCTGGGTGTAACTTCTCTCCTGAGAGGCCACCAGTCCCTGCCAAGCTGTAGCCGTTCTCCTCGTCCAGGAGAGGAGACTGGGAGGCTGAGAAAACAACTGCCAGAGCAAAGGGCACACACATGAGATCATGGGAGCTGACAGAAACCCTGGACCTCCAAATCCCTACCAAGGGGCCCCGTCCCAAATACTAATGGCCTCAAACACTGCTGTCCCCACGAGACAGCTGTAGTTTTACTATCTTCCACTTTAATTTCCAGGTATTAATTATTGTGGGATAGTATTCCTATTTTAATCAATGAAGAGAAATGTCAACCTGGAATTATAAAAGCCTGTGCTGTTTTCTAGAGATTTTGCTTAGGAAAGAATAAGTGTTAGGTGGAGTAGAGGTATGACAGTGCATACGTGAAGAATGATGTGAATATTTTTATTTCTATTCTGTTTGCTTTTTATGTTCTTCCCCTCCATGTCTTCTTTTGCTTGCTGAAAAAATGACTGAGAAGCAGGTCGGTAAAGCAGAACTTTTATAAAACCTTTATTAGGGAGTAGGTGGGAAGGAGGGATTCCACGTGTTTCATGACAGATGATGAGCATTAGCAGCTCAGGATGACTGCCAGCAGAGGAATGATGGGATGCAGAGGTGGGGCATGAGCATGCAACTGAGCTGAGGAGGACAAAGAAAATGCAGTGGTAGAGAATTAAGAACAGGGGAAGAAAACAAAGCATGTCGGGAAACCTTTCCAGTCATCAAGTATGACTTCAGGTGATTTTCTCTTATTGTTCCCAATGCGTATTTCAAGTTTAAATTTGTGCCTAATCCATCTTGGGGTGAATTATAAAAATAGGAACATTTTCTTTCCGCCCTCGGTGACTGATGTGTGCTGTGGTAGGGCAGAGCTCAGAGTAGAAGTGAAATATCCAGTGTGTGGGAGTGAGCAGGTACAGGAGCAGGAGAATAAGTGGTGACACGAGTACCACTTTCAGCCAGTTCATGCACCATCATTTCTCACAGGTTTGGAGAAGATGGTGCAGTTTGCTCCCCACTCCAGCTTTCTCCTTGTTCTCTTGCTGCCTGTGTTGTCTCAGTCTCTCCTGTCATAAGGATAGCTCATCCCTTTCTTCTGGTTTCCCCTTCCAAGAAGACCCACTGTTCCCCTGAGTACAAACAGTCAGGAGAAGGACATACACAACCAAGAGTTGCCTGGGCAGGCATCTAATTTCCAGTGAGTGGAGGGAGGCTGAGCCCAGGGCTGCTCCTTGCTGCTGCAGAGGCAGGAGAGGATGCATCGGGTTAGGACATCCTGCTGGGCTCACACACCGCTTCCTCCTGGGCCCTGTGCCCAAAACTATTGCAACCAAGCCCAGACCTGGTGCGCCTCCTGTTTTGGGACTTCCCCCACCTGTGTCATGACTAGACTGGAGAACTGTAACCGTTCAACATGCTGGAAGCACCTCTAGCAGAAGCAGGGCCAACTGGGAAGGTAAGGGCAGGCCAGGAGCGGGGACGTTGGCCACCGTACCAGGTCGAGGATTCCGGCTCCGGGTTTTCGCTGCAGCCGCCTCGAGCAGGCTCCGGCTCCAGCGTCCGTGCTCCGCGCCCGGTTTTGCTGGTGGCCGCGCCGCCGTGAGCCGGCGGGGGAGGCTCCGGCTCCGTCCGGCGGGCGGGCGGGGATCCGGTGCCGGGATTTGCCCGGGGCCGGCTGGGGAAGTTGCCGAAGTTGAGCGGCGAGTGGCGGGGCCGCGGCGCGTCCTTCCTGCGGCCCGGCCGGGGGGATGGAACAGCATGGCCGCGCGCCTCTCCCTGGCACAGGTACCGGGCACGGGGCTGCGGCCGCGGCGGGGTGGGACCGGCGCGGGGCGGCCCGGGCTTTGTGCGGCCNCGTGTGTCGGAGAGGGAGGGAGAGAGGGAGAAGGCGAGCGAGGGGCGAGAGGCGGCGGGCGGGCGGGCAGCCCCGAGCCGCGACCCGGGCGGGGAACGAGGTGCCGCCCGGCCGCAGGTGCCTGTGCCGGGGAATAGGGAGACCCGGGCGGGAGCGGCCCTGGGCGGGCACAGCGCGGGGCTGCGGCGGCCGCTGTGGCCGCGGTCCGTCTTTTGTCTCCGTAGGACACCGGGCGCTGGGTGGGAGCGCAGCGAGCCCGTCCCGCGAACCCCGAGCGCGGGCGGTGCTCGAAGGCGATAGCGCCGGGCTGAGGTGCCCGTGTCCCTGTCCCTGCCCCGTGTCCCTGTCCCTGCCCCGTGTCCCTGTCCCTGCCCCGTGTCCCTGTCCCTGCCCGCGCCCGGGGCAGCCCCGCGGCCGCCGCGCTGCCCTCCCCGCACACCGGCACCGGGGCAGCGGGGACATGGGCAGGTCAGCCCGCGATGGACAGCCTCGTTCCTTGTAGTCGCAGAAACGCTCCTCCGAAGATGCTCCTTGGAAGTCATTTTACCGTTTTTGGTGTGGGGACACCGCTGTCACGTACTGCCCGCACAGGTTTCTCACGGTGAAGAGCTTTGCAGGTGATGGCCCTAAAACTTGGAGGCTCTTGGCAGCGTTTCGTGCTCGGGTGATCTCACATCACCTCAATCTTTGTTGATTGCATTTTTTCCCCCACGGTAATAGAATCGCTTCACGCAGGTTATTCTATACCGTTAGGTCTGTGTCTTATTCCCTAGAGCCGCGATAGCTAATGAACTGCACTTTTTGATACTTTTTAATTTCATTTAGCAGTGACATGAGAAATTTTCACTCTTACCTGACATAAGCTTGAGGCAGGCCTGTTGGTGCACCCTCCTGCCTTGGGATGCTTCAATCTGGGAATCGGTTGTGACATTTACAGAAAGTAAAGCTGGTACATAAGCATGAATTGCTTAAGGACATGGAAGTTGGCAGCAATGCTGCTCAATTTGCAGTTACTTACTTATGTAGTTGACTTTCGAGAATATTATCAACCACTTTAAGGAAAGGAAGGAAGATAGTTCAGTGAAAACGTGAGCTTCAAATATATGGAGAAAATTGAGTAAGGGTCTAAAGGTACAGAGTGATGAAGTATAGTAGGTCTTGTGAGAGCTTCCTTTAATATTAGAATTGCTAAGTTAGCCTTGTCTGAGTCGGTCTTTCAAGAGTCTTCAAGCCAAAGAAAAAAGTTTAAAACATCTGCTTCCTGAAGAGGACAGAAGTTTTCACAGACCAGCAGCTTCGGTCTGCTGGTCTAAATGGGCTGTTCTGGCTCTTGTTTTGGGGAGAGGAGCGGAGTGTCTGCTCTGGTGTGTTCTACAGCAAGACATTATTGCTTACAGGCTGTATAATCCTTTCATTGTGGAATTTATTTACTTTTTTGGTCACATGGAAGGGGGACTAAATACAAATGTGATAATGTTGACAGAAGCAGAAAAATCGGCAGTATCCTTAAAACCATTGTGACTGCAGCTTACATCAGTGGTTATACTGAGGAAGCTATTTCTGTGTGTTGACCATTTGTGTAGGGGTTTCTTTTTTTAGTTTGTTTGTTTTTTTTCTTCTTGCATTGCATAAGACTCATCTTAGAAAGTCGAGCAAGCCTAAAGATAATTTTTCTCAACATAGGTTCTAACTTGTGGAATTTCAGGGTTGTGGAGAGTCCTAACAAGTGGTGAAGTGTCCTGAATCTGTTGAGATGAGCATAAGGAAGTGAAAATGCCACCATGGGGGTGCGGAGTGCAGTGATGGCTGCACTGATATCAGTTACTGACACCAGCAGTACAAGTGTGCAGAGCAGTATGTTCCGCTCTACATCACAGACAGAGAGTAAGAGGAACGTTAACCTGCACTCAGGCTCACAATTATGTCCGATTTTCTGTTCCCTTTCCCGTGTTTGGTTTGACAGTGCTTTAGCAGGGCTGGGACGTTGGGTATTTCCAAATGAGAGGAGGGTATTTTCACATGACTTTGCAGCTGTGGTGTCTCTGAGGGCTGCACATCCTTTATTTGAATAGCAAAGCTGTAATTTCACTAGTTTGAAACTTTTTGGTGCTAATTGTGTTCTGTTGGCTGATTAGTAAAAATGCTTCAGGACCATGTAGCTGTAGTGAAATTTATTACACCAAGTATGCTTGAACCAGGGTTGCAAACTGAAGGGGATTATCTCCCCCTCCTCACTCCAATTTATTAGTAATCTGAAGTATCTTTTATCTCCCCAGTTTGAACCCATTTTGCAACATCTTGTTGCCACTTGCATGTGCTCAGGGAGTGTAATGCTCTGAGCATGACTGTGAATTTAATGTGGAACTTCTAAGGGAACTTCTGCCACGTGAATGTTTTGTTGTGGTTGCCTTTAGTTTGGAAACAAGCAAGCACCAGCAATGAGAAGGAACTGTCCTATCTCACAGATTGTCATTTGTTGTTGGAAAACTCAAATTAAGCTGGAAGCAATATTGAGAGTTGTATTTTTTGACTTTCCAAGAATGGTGTCTGGCCTATTTCATGTGGGGAATTTAGGGAGGAAGAACAGAAAACTGAAGATGCAGAAAATGCATGTTGAGAGTGGGGAAGAGATGGTTGTTGAAAGGTGATTTAATACAGACATTCAAAAACTTCTTGTTACTCTTGAAAATTGAACTTGTGGTTTATTCTGAAGAGCAAACTGTCCGTGTGTGATTGAGGGGGAAGCTCACAGTTTGGGGAAGGACTGTAAAGAAGATACAGGGAGAACAGGAAGATAACTTTTTGTGTTTGTCTTCCTGATGTCATGAAATGCATTTGGTGAGAAATGTGATAGTTGTCTTCAAGTTGTTGTGAGATGCTTTGGTAGGCAAGACACAGTCATGTAATATCAATTTGTATCCTAATTAACTGCAAGTCTCGTTTTAAAGTTCAGTGTTGCGTCGCAGAGTCCAGAATGCTGTGCTGTGTTGTTGAAGGGAAATATGGAGTATTACAGCTGAGGCTGAGCTGGATGGATTCCTGTCCCGTGCACACGTTGCTGGGATTAATGTCTTGTTACTGGAATACACAGGATCTAAATACTTGCAGCATGAATAGTACCCTCATAGTAATGTACATGTTATGTACAATGTAGAGCCAAAGATTTTGAGGTATCTGGCAAACTTCTGATTGTTTTTTTTAAGGAATCAACGAAATTATCAAATTAAAATCTTAGTTTATTCTTTTTAGTGGAATGAGGGACCTGTCGTTCCTCTTTCTGTCAAGATGAAGAATCCTGAGTTGCATGTGTGTGTTTAAACCTGCACGTAGAGGAGGCTGACTGCTCCTGAAGCAGATAGAGCTTAAATTTTTCTGACTGGTATTGCATCCACCATGTTGGAGGGTGGCTGCATCTGAAAAGGCAGTGGAGCTACTCTTTCATGTTATACAGGCTTTGTTCAGTACTGATTAGAAGATGGTGGAGCTCTTCCGTAGCAATTTGAAAATTAAATGGAACCATTTCTAATTATGCAGTGACAGACATCTCTGCAGAGATAAGACAGCAGTCCTTGTTCATGCTTCAGCTGTTCAATGGGAAGGAAGGTGCTGAATTTTGAAGCACTTGGGAATATTTGCATATAAATTTATAGTAAATGTTTTCTTATTTTTACCTTTGTTATTGCTGTAGAAGATGTTTTTGGTTATATAATTAGAAGTGGTAGAAGGCCTAAGCATGACATTGGAAAGGGCATTGTGAGGAAACCAGCTTGCCTTGAACTTACCTGTTTTTTGGCTGGCTGACTACATGGAAAACATTTATGGCCGGATTATGTTGTTTGTCCTGGAAACTCTTAAAATGAGTCCTAGAGCTTTGTATCGTGATAGAATACTGTCTTTTGGATTTTAATCAAAATAGAATAGCCTGTTTCTCCCCATCTATCTCTTTGGGGTTGGAAGGGAAAGTTATTCTTGTTTTTCTCAATGGAAAACTTTTGTTTGTCTGTTTGTTTTTAAACCTTTCTGCGGAAGGAAGGTTGTGGCTGGATGGGATGGACAGACTGGTAATAGTATCTTATTACAGCTAAATGCAAGTGTGCCAGAGGGATGAAAACGTGGGGATAGAAAGGCTTGGTTGGCAACAGAAGATGAAAAAGAAGGGTGTCCCTGAAGGTGTTTTTTATTTCCTAGGTTAGCATTGTAAAGTTCATAGGTTTGTATCAAAGGTTGTAATTACTAGAACACACGTTACCCTTAAGAAGTGATCAACTTTGAAATGGAGTCATAATAATGTCTTGCTATTTTTGTATGCTGTGGAATCTGACCTTTTCTCCCTCCCTCCTTTTTGCATTTAAAACAACTTGAATTTACTCTGCAATTGGTTGTTACAAACCCCATAATAAGAGTTCTGCCAGGTATATTCTATGGCAGCACTTGGAAAGGTGTTGAACAATATTTTTCTTTTTATCCTGGAAGAATATCCTATGTTTGCATCTGTTGGTTTATTGTGGGGTGTGTTTTGAAGGAAAAACAAGTCTGTTACTAGTAAAATAGTCTGGGAAACCTTTTTACTATTATTATTCTATGCAGCATCACAGGAAATTCCAGTTACTGCAGTGATACTGATGTTAAAATTAATATTGGAGACACCAGTGAAATAAATAAGAATTATTGGCTCTTACTCTTAAGTACTGAGTGAGAAGATTATTTTGCACTTGATGTTTTCATTGCAGGACTTCAGCACGATGTTTCCTGTCCAGGAGTGACAGTGATCAGTTTGGCTGTAATAATGAAACATTTGGCTGAACAAAGGGTGATATTGGGCAAGAGGGATGATGCACGAGAATTGATGGTTCCAGTGTGTGCACTGGCCAGCTCTGTTCTAGTTTTCTGCTCAGAGCTTTAATTCTGTGCCTAGACTTTTACATTCTAACAAACAGTACTTAGTCAAATACCTGAATGTTTAGGAGAACTACCCCTCTAGGTTGCTGTGCAAAGTTGGTAATTAGAGCATGGGAGGTTTAGGTGAGAAAATGCAGCCTGCTTTGGAGTGCTGAAGAGCAGTTGAAAGTTGTTTGTTGTATTGGGGTTATGGTAGTCTGAGGGCTGTCAAAACTTGAATATATTTTGTCAGGCTGTTTTAAGGGCTGTGTAAATGCATGCTTAGTTGTTGGCTGAAATAATAAAAGTCTTCGGGTACCAGAGCAAAGTCAGAGCAAGGTTAAGCTATAAAAATGGATGTATTGCAGTGAATACCAATGATGGTTTCCCAGCATATGTAATTTTTCTTGTCTGCCTATGCGAGAGGTATTTCCCACCGACCCCCCAGTACACAAATAAAACCTCACCAGTTGTGTGTCCCTGTTGTCACACTCTCAGCCCCCCCCCCCCCCCCCCCCCAAAAAAAAAACACACAAACAAAAAAAAAAAA
>VXAY01004932.1:2237767-2283999 GCA_013399855.1 Oxyruncus cristatus | reverse complement strand
TAATATTAAATTTAATTATTTTTTTATAAATTTTTATTATAAATATGAAATAATAAAATATTTCAAATATTCTGCTTTAAAATATAATTTTGTAGTAACTAACTTAGGCCTGAGCTATATTGGTATAAATTTAATCTTGGTTGTAAGATGACTTAGTCAATTTGCCAGGGAGCTGCAGGCGTTATGACATACATCACTTTACAGTTCTAACAGACTGTGAGCTCTTGGAATGGAGTGAATTCTGGAAGTGCTGTATCGTGTTCTTTGTTCCTTTTCCCAAGTGAAGCTGAATTTCTTGTGTTCGTAGTGCAGCATCATGTAAGACTTGCATCTGTCTTGGAGTATCCCCAGAGGTGCTTACAGGATGTTGTAAGAAGTGAAATTTGGATAGAAGGCCACCAAATGCAAAAAGAATGCCTGTGGTTATTGCAGCTTGACTCAATAGATACAAATATTTTGGCTTTATAGTGGAAAAATAAAAATACATAGAAATAAAAAATAAAATAATTTTTATTTATCACCTGTCTTTTATATTTTGGCCCAGCAATACTAAGGTGTCTTAATTCCTATAAATACATTGAAAAAAACCCCAGCTCTTTTCACCCACTTTATAATAACAATATTTTTTATCATGTGTGTAATGTACTTAATTGTACAAATATGATATAAAAAAATTCAAGGAAATGTAAACTACATGACTGTATAAAACAATTAAAAATAGGGGGGTTTTAGTAGATCTGATGAGTAATCAATGAATCCTGTAAAAACCAACCTTATAGGAATTTTTTTTTTACTTTTTGCAACTGGTAATGTTCCTATCTGTTTGTCCTAAGGCAAGATACAGTGTATATGACCTCTTTATTTAGGAACTTCTCTTGGGTGTCGACATCAGAATGTAAGCTTATCTGTTGGGGAAGAAACAAGACCATGATTTCTATCCATGCTCTATTTTTGGATTGTGTTTAGAGGATTAGTCCCATTACCAAGTGCATAAAGGAGCAGTTAAAGTTTATGATGCCTGAAAAGTTTGAGCTTTCCATTGTGTTTTAATAAGGGATTTTCTCCACTACAGGAGAGTAGCAGATTGGACGTTGCTAAACAAGAAGAGAGAGTTTACCTTGCTCTAAGTCCAGGTGGCTCCTGGTGGCTGAAGGAGATTGTATCGCCCTCACAAAGTTTTCCTTCAGTCTGATGGACAAATCCACTGTGTGTTTATCTCCAGGCATTGGATTAAAAGCCTTAGGAGAATCCCGTATCGTTATAAGATGATCATTGTAAGGGCACAAGGAAAGGGAAGGAACTGATTGTTTTGCACATTAGGTTTCCTAGTCAATACTTTTGACTCTCACTGTCATGTACCACCTTTACCATGTGCCTGTCTGTCTCTTCCCTTCTGACTACAGTTGTTTAACCACTGAAGTGTGAAGCAAAAAGTTGGATAAAGAAACTGAATTGAAGCTCAAATGTGATTCTGGTTCCTAAGTCACTTAGCATCTTCCATTTGTTGGAATAGATAGCCTGGTGAAACGGGAGCACTGTTTGTTGTCCAGCAGCCTCAGCAGAGTACAGGAATAGGGATTCCTTAAACATGATATTACTCATAGTGAAGTTGTGCCAATGGATTTGTTTTCCAGAGGATTAATTTTCTGACTTGCTCAGCTGAACTCTCTTCTGCGTTATCCTGAAGAGGAGCTTCAGATGTACTGTGCCCGAAGACTTTCAGTTGCGCTAGAGAACTTTTGTCTTTCCTTCCTCAGATAAGGAGATGTCAACTTTCGGAACAGAAATGTTAGAAAGACATTTCCCACTTTGTCCCGTACTGCTGGTAGAGTGGGTTCATTCTTCAGTAAATACCAGAAGTACTTCAGAGCATTCCATGCAACATGAGAATCAGTTTATCACCTGAAATAGCTCTGATGCTGAGTACACTTCCAGCTCTGTCACAAACTTGAAGGAATTCATGTGGCATAATGTGTTGTGCAATGGGTGCAAATCCTGGCCTTTGTACTTAGAATGAGATTGGAATCTCAACCTTTCAATAGGGACAGTTATCTTTCAAATAATTATTTTTCTGTTTAACCTTTTCTAGATTGACTCCCAAAACAGCGTGGGGTTAAAGAGTGAATTTAAATACATGTCAGAAAGCAGTAGGAAGTTACTTAATCACATGATGCCGTGTGGCAGGAAAGCAGTGTGCCTGAGCTGCTGCTGAATTCTAGATGAATCCTGACCTGAAGTACTGCTCACTGTAACCTTGTGGCCTGATGACATCAGGTGTTTGTTTGTAAATTTTAATAATTTCTGACCCTACAAAAGACAGGGTGCAACAAGGAAATTGTTGGCTGATACAGCTGTGAAAACTAAGTTTCGTATATCAGGGAAAAAACTCTGCCAAGTTGGTGTATAACTGACAAACACCAGCAATCTTCTCAGTGCAATATTCAAACATAAGTACCCCCATCCCAACATTCAAGACTCAGTAATTTGTAAAGAAATTGAAATCAGCCCTTTTAAAAAAAATAGTTACTAAAATTTAGGTAATAAGTTGTACAAAAAGCAACTATATCCATATTGGGTTAAATCAGAATCCTGCTCAAATCCCTTAAAGTCACCTTCCTCTGGGTTGGAGGCAGGGAAATAAAAAGTAAACACAGCTGATACTGTGGTGTTTTGTGACTTTTCTGAAAGAGAAGTCTTGGGCTGGAGGTTTTCTGAGTGGATGCCAAGATTACTGTGCTTACGTGCAGGGTTGACTCCACTACTTGTAAAGGGCATTTGATGCAGTGTCGTGGCAGGTTTTTGCCTGTAAGATGAACAGCTCTCCCATAGAGACTGAACTGTATACTTTAAAAATCTGAGAGTTAGTACAGCCTAACTACGAGGCTGTAGTGCTTGTAATTTTATTGCCCTTATCAGGGAATCCTCAATTACAGGAAAAAACCTCTCCTAGTCAAAATCACACTACTTATGTTGAAAACAAAAGATGTTTTCACTTTCGTATTAAACGATGCTTTTGGGATTGCTTTCTGAGTGTTTTGTTCCCTTTCAGAAGTGTCTACGGACAACTTCGATCTGCTGCAGCGTTCTTTCCAAATGATAAATTCTCCAGGCTTTCACCAGCCAGTTCTAATCCCCTCTTTGGAAGCTGTTTGTTTTGAGCACCTTGTGAGTGCCGCACCTGTGGACTTGGGTAGTTGGTCTGACGTTCCAAGCACAATATTGAATATAGTCTTTGTTTAAACACAAAGCTGTGAGACTGTAAATGGTGGAGCGCATCATCATCTTCAAGCTACCTGTGTGATATATTAAGGGCGACAGTTTGAATTGACTGAAGATACCCTCGAGTTCTGTTCTCCATACTGTGCCCTTTTTAAGCATCTTTTTGCTTTAGGCTTTCAGACTTGGAGCTTTTCCTCTATTTCCCTTGTCCTTACAGCACCACGTGGGCGATGCAAGTTTTCCTGCTTGCTTTTTCCACTCGAAAAGTTTTTAGGTAATAACAATCTATTTTAATGATCTCCCTATTGATCCAGGGAGAAATGCATGCTGGTTGATAGTCTGCCAAAACTGTCACCAACTTCATTCTGTAAATGAGCTTCCCTTTAGGAAGTATTTCCCTCTGCTGGGGTAGTAAAGGTGTCTTCAAGCAGAGCCTTTTTTTCAGACTGTAACAGTAATGAATGCAGAGCTGAACAATGAAATGTTATCAAACCCTGGGACATTTCTGTCCTTACAAGTCAGATTTTTTGTAGGAATCAAGAAGAGAAACCTGTGATTACGAGGGCTAATTAGATAGCTCAGATGATGGCCTAATGTGAACAACCTTCCCTATCTGCTTGAGAAATTCTTGGGCCTTCTGCTTTAAACTTAGTACTGGAGACCTTGAAATTCAGGCATAAACGATGGTTAGAAGCTTAGAGCAGTGAACACTTGATTGCTTGCATGTGCATTGGTGTGTTTTTACCAGTTTTAAGTGGACTTAATCTAGGGCTTCAATGACAACCTGTAAGATTTATGCTTGTATTGGGGTGTTGGCTTATGACTTGAGAGACCTGGGTTACCTTCCTTGCTTCTGCCTCAGACTGAGTCATGCAGCAACATTTTTATCACTCTGAGTCTTAGGATAAAGTGTATTTTTCTGGACCATTGTGATGCTTAGATACATATGCATAATGTATGTTAAACTCAGCGGTGTTTAAGATACCAACTTCCAAAGCCTGCCTATAAATGTTAAATCTGGTGCAGCTAGTTCAAAATGTCTTAATTTCAATGTAACATGATTTTTAATGAAAGGTAGATTTTTCTCTTTACAAAAAACCTGAAGATTGTTCTCAAAGCAACTGTTAACTTGAGCATTCTTCATTGCTAGCTTTTTGAGAGCCTCTGTAAAGACATCAGTTCAAAAGCTAGTTTGTCATGTGAGGTGTTTGTCTTCCCCAGGTTGATTCTGCTAATGCTGGAAGAGTGCTAGCTTCTGATGCAGCTGTTTTCTTGAAAAAGTCTGGATTGACAGATTTAGTACTTGGAAAGGTATTTAATGACAATTATTTAATCATCCTGTCTCTTGCTTCAGTTAGTATCCTCTGTAAATTAAAATATTCAGTGGTACTACAGGATACATGATCTTCCCTAATGTTGTTCTATCCAATAGTTTCCAACTTCAGTATCCTTGCTTATTCTACTATGTACGTAGCTTGTGGTGGAAATTAAAACAATATTAAAATTTGTCATCACAAGTAAGTGCTATCCTGAAAGTTAAGACATGAACCTTCCTCCAAGAAAGCGTTGTTAAATAGAGTGAGAACTTGCCAGCTTCCTCTCGGTGCTGTGAAAACTTTGTCTCTGTGATTTTTGTGTTTTAGATTTGGGACTTAGCTGATACTGATGGCAAAGGTATCCTGAACAAGCAGGTATGATTATTTATGTGATGTGTGAGTTTACTCTAACCGTTAGAAAGCCTTAAAACAAGGTAAAAGTTAAGATTAGTGGTTCAGGCAAGCAGTTTTTCTGACTGATTTTCCCCCCAGATTTTTCGAATTGAAACTAGCTATGTAATTCCCACCTGAGTGAAAGCTACAATAAATGAAATAGCCTTCAGCTGCCTCATCAGCTTCTCTTCAGGTCATAAAACGGGCTGCTGTGTAGCTGTGCAGTACAGTATGCTGAGAAGTAATTCAAGATTTAATGTACTGTATTTACTAAGAAGGTGACTTTTTCCTTTTAATCTTGGAGGAAACAATGCACAAATTAAAATTCCAGTAAAATCTCCAAAATTCTTATTTATCTAATTTTGGTGGACTTGACATGGGTACATTCTGTTTGGAGCTGTGCTTCCCAAGTTGTGGCAATGAGCAGTGTGGAGGCAGACTTTACATATCAGTGGTGCTACAGATGAGCTCTAACGTGTGTTGCTCTTTGATTTAAAGTGTAGTTCTTTAAATAACAGCCTGTGGAGAGGGAACTGCTTCATCCCATGGGGGCAAAAGGAGGAGGTTGCAATGTCTGCCAAACAATTTCGGGGGTTTTGGGGCTTCGTTTTTCTGTTTTCCTCCCCTTCCATCTTTGGGATCTACTCAGTTCCTCAAAGATAAACAGCTGTAATTACACTTCAGATTTTCACTGTTCTGTCATAGAAGAACTGAGTACTGAGAACTGACTGCACTGGCCTGGAAGTTACCAAATGCTTGGAAAATTAATTACAAACTTTACCTCAATGGAAGAATCCCGGAGTTGCTGCCTGTTGCTTTTGTTCATTGTCTGACCCCCTTTGGAGCCATTTGCAACCCTTTGTATAGATAGCAGTACTAGAAAAGCTCTTAATTCTTCTGAAATTTTAATATTTTCATATAATAAATCCTTCCTAATTCCATCTTTTTCCTTTAGGAATTTTTTGTGGCTTTGCGACTTGTAGCGTGTGCACAGAATGGATTGGACGTTTCCCTGAATAGTCTTAACTTGCCTGTTCCTCCACCAAGATTTGTAAGATTTCTCTTTTAACTGAACATATGAACCCATTAGTAAGAACTGCTTTTAAGTGAACAATTAGGAAGGTTTGGTATAAATACCAAACAATTCAAGGGGTGAAGTTGTAGGGCAGTGGGGGGGAAATTAAGCCATGTGGAATAAGATGATACATGTTCTGGTGGAGATTGTGATATAAAGTTATGTGTAATTTGAAAGAAAAAATAAATATATGGTATTTGTTCTATCGGTGTTGTTCTTAATGGAAGAAACATTTTGAAGTTTTTACTCTAAATTTTTGGTATGAGTGACTAAAATGCAGGTCTGGCTTTGAGAAGCACCTTCTCAAATAAGGGAGTGGTATTTGCAAATTCAGAATCGGGTCTCTTTTAATGTGTTGGGTTTTTTTTCCCCTGTTTTTCCTTAGACTGATACCAGTAGTCCTTTGCTACTCAGTGGAGCAGCATCAAGTGATCTACCATGGGCTGTTAAGGTAAACTGAATATCAGACCATTACCAAGAACTATTATCTGGTTTGCAAGAAAACATGTCTTTCTGAGAAAAATTTAATGCTACTGGTAGTTACAGTTTACAAAGTATGATAGTTACCATGCATGTCAAATCTGTAATTGGGCTAGAAGACCTAATTTGATAAGAACACTTGACCCTTGGGAAATCTCTTCATGTTTAGAAACTTCAAATAAAGAAAAAAAAAGAAGAAGGAATAGTGACCTGAAGCCATGAAAATAATTGAAGGAGAAATCTCCATGGGTTTTGAATGAGTCTCTAGCTGATTTTAAAATAATACCTTTTTCATATTTTCTTATAAGCATTGGGAACTGCAGTGTGTGTTTGTTAAAAAAGAAAGAAGTACTTTTGAAAGAACTGCTGCTTCTTAGGCTACGAGTGTGACTGTTTGGATAAGTAATATTTTTCTTCTGCTCCTGCAGCCAGAAGACAAAGCCAAGTATGATGCTATTTTTGATAGCCTAAATCCAGTGAATGGACTGTTGTCAGGAGATAAGGTGAAACCTGTACTCCTTAACTCAAAACTGCCAGTGGACATCTTAGGACGAGTAAGAATATCTTTCTTCTTAAATGTTAATTCACAAATAATGCCTGTGCTGCTCTCAGCAGTATCTGTTTTTCAAATTGAAGGTTTGTAGTAATGAGCCTATTAAATTGACTCTTAAACTATTAAATGCCATCTTATGGAGTGGCACACACATGCAACTGTGAAACTGAAAAATTAAATAAAATTTCTTCTGATATTTGGGTAGATCACCTCTTACTACAGTCTGTCAGCTGTGTGTACTCTTTGAACGCTTGGGGCAGGGCAGGTGCTTCTGCCTCCAACTGAAGAATCTGTGCTTTTGCGTGGTTTATGTGAGTTTATGTTGCTCACTGAAAACTAATGCTGTTAATCTCAATAGAACTTGGGATATGGGGGAGGGAGGCCGTTCTCACGTTTGTTTTTGATGAGGTTTTAAATAGGAAGATGCTGCAGTTCAGGCAAGCATCCCTACATTCTGCTTCTTTTTGGCAGGTGTGGGAATTGAGTGACATTGATCGTGATGGAATGTTGGACAGAGATGAGTTTGCAGTTGTAAGTACCTTCTGCCTCCTGGGATTTTGAAATACTGATGGCAGAGTTTAAAATAGATGCCTTGTGTATTAATTTTTGACTGTCTTATTCATTTATTATCCTTATTTGGAGACCTTAATCAAGTTTTGGTACTGTTTAATGTTTCTGTCAGTTTGTTGAATGTCTCTCAGTGCACAGCAGTAACTTTCTTTGAGGGCTAAATGAGCCATTAAAAACTTACACCTGAGATCTGCTGTCCCATGAGACACTGAGGGTTTTCACTGAGGAAGTTTTACCTTAACCTTCAGTATTTATAGAACTTGAGTGCCTCAAGGTACCCTTGAGGAAAATTTTTTGTGAAGAAATTATATATAAATTCTTCAGAAATTCATAGCAGGTTTGAATTTTAACACTGTTTATGCCAGGACTGATGAAATATGAAGTGGTAAATTAGAGATGGCCACAGCAAAAGAATAGGTGCTAAGTCGAGCAATTCCTGGGGAAAATGGTGGTACATTAAAATTAAGTATTTGAAGTCTTCTCTCAAATAAAATTCCACAACTCGTGGTACAAGCCTGGTAATATTTAAGAGAATCATTTTAATGTTCTAAAAAATACTCAACCCAATTTGCTAAGCACTGAACTGAGATGAAAGTAGTACTAAGACACAGTCAGAAGGCAGTAAGCTGCAGTTTAGTTGAGGGGCTTGTAAAGGAGAAACACAATGAAAAAATTATACAAAAATATTTGTTAACTAATTCTTTATATATATATATATATTTCTTATATATTTACATCCACACACCTTGTTTTCCTGTTCAGGCCATGTTTTTGGTGTACTGTGCTTTGGAGAAGGAACCAGTGCCAATGTCCTTGCCTGCAGCTTTGGTGCCACCATCCAAGAGAAAACCTCTTAGTGTTCCAGGAGCAATGCCATTAATTCCATCTTCAACATCCACCAAAGAGTCTCATCAGTCCTTGCCACCTGTAGGCATTTTAGCTGCCAAAACACCACTAACACAGGTATGGTTTCTGAAGTTATTGATGATTAGAAGATTTCTGTTCTTAATTTAAGATTTCTGCTTTCTAAAGACTGCCTGTATAAAGAGTCTTGCTACAGGTTTTTAGTTTGCTTCTTGCCCTGTTGATTGGTTGATGAATTTTGGGAGGCTGTTGAGAAGACCAGATGGTGAGGTGTGAAATTTATCTTGTTCAGCTTTTCCTAGATATAAACAGTTGGATAAAAGAATATTATTTAGTACAGATTTTGAAGATAATTTTAAAATAAATTATTTCAAGGCATCAAGCTCAAAAAAAAAATAGTAGCCCAGGTACACATCTGCAGAGCAAAAGTCTTCTGGCTGAAGACTGATTTGAATACGGACAAGTTCTTAAAACAAATTGTGGCAGGCATGTGTGTGCATGTGTGCAATTTGGAGAAGACATGAAGGGAAATGGAATAGATAACACAAATAATGGGAAAAAGAAGCAGAAGATCTAGCATGTCCACCTAAACTCAGGAGATTTGATGTTTGTTCTGAAGGGGATTATTAAGAAGCCAGATGCCTCCCACCCCCCGGGGCATTTTATTTACTCCTCGTCTTTTTAGACTCCAGAACTTAAGAAATGGCTTTCCAAGAAGATTATAATTTTGTCATTCCAACAAGATTAGAGCTTGTTATATTCCAACTAAGAAAAAAAAAAAGGAGATCTAAGGTAAGAGCTGTAGTATTTAATGCATCAGATGCTGCTTGAACACTTGGGTACCCATATTTGAGTAATCAATAGGAAACTGGCATCTTAATTCTGGAGATGCCAAGGTTTTCATCTGGCAATCTACTTGAGTGATGGTAAGTCTTGCTGTATATACTACAAAGCAGTGCCATTCTGGGGGAGTTTCAGTGTGTTTTGTGTACAGCACCATTTGGGAGTCATCTGCTAAGTGTCCATGTGTGCTGAAATTAATTAGCATTCATACATGCACTTGAAGCCATTTTCACTAAAAAAACATTTTTATAGTAGCTGAGTGTTGTGAAAAATTGCTCAAGTAACAGAAATGGCTCTAATTCCCATCTTTACCATGTTCAGAGGTAAATTCTACAGTTTAGAATGTGCCAGCTATTAACAGGCTGGGCTTGAGCAGCTCTCCTGTCCCTCCTGTCCCTCCAGCTGAAACTCTCCAGCTGTGTAAAGGGGAACAAGATTGATAGAGCCAGACAGTCGGCAGGACTGTGACTGAGCACAGTGATGAGGGCTCAGCCCCATGCTGGGAGGAGATCAGGGCTCCAGGGAATGCTTTTATTGTGTAAGCAAAGAGGCAGAACAGTTCCAACCAGCCTTGGTGCTTCACTGGTGTAAATACTTTACTTCTGGAGGTGCTTGTGGATCTCTGCACATCTCTATTTTGGAGGATATAACTGAACTAGGCACCCATATCACTTTTTAAATCTGTGCTGTAGTTCTTGAATTATGTAACTCTGAAAACAGAACCGACTCTATCTTAGTGTTGTGGGTTTTTTTCCCTTCCATCCTCACCCCCCTTCAGTGGGTTGTGTCGCCTGCAGACAAAATTAAGTATGATGAGATCTTTGTGAAAACTGACAAGGACATGGATGGATTTGTGTCAGGTGTGGAAGCCAAAGAACTATTCTTGAAGACAGGACTGCCTTCTGCTCTCCTTGCACATATCTGGTAGGTTTCTTTCCGTGACAGCTGTTTGGATGGTGGCATGGTTCTCGCTTCTTGTTAAGGTAACTTTTTTGGGAAGTAGAAGTTACTTTTTGTATATAATAGCATGGCCTTTTTATAATCATTGGTAACTTATTGCTTCTGCTTTTGGACAGAAATGGGGGAAAACAGTTATATGGTATGCACCATGTCTTAGGAGAGGAGGTGAAGTGCCTGAACACAGATTTTTACAAATACTGCACTTCAGCTACCCCATGTATTTAAGAATCAAAGTGTTGCTGTGTCTCTAATCACTGATACTACCCATATACTGGTAAAAGGAAATCAGCTGTATAAAATTCCTAGCATGCAAGATTTATGTCCCATCTCATTCTACAACTTACTTTCCTTACAGCTGTACATTCAGTCCAGCATTACATTCACTACAGCAATGCATTTATTACACTCACTGCTTTTTTAATTCTTTCCCTACTATGGGCTATTGCAGGGCACTCTGATAGGAACAACCTTCATTTTTTCCCCCAGGTACAGCTAACACATCCTGTAATGTAGGAAAATTTAGATAAACTTATGTTGGCCATGGAAAGTTCTTTAATTTAGGGGGACCTTAGACACTCAGGTATTGTTAGTGACCTACAGCCCTGATTCTGCCTTTTACCAGGCCAGAGCTGTGGGCCTCAGCATGAAAACAGAAAGTGGCTGTGTGTGCTTGAGTGATGTTTCCTGTTTGGTACCATGCCTTATGTCTGTGTTGTTTTCTTTTAGAAGAGATGTACACTAGCAAGTTTCACATTTTTAAATGACAGCAAGTACAATAAGCAGGGCTGTACTTGCAGAAGTGAGGATTTGATTTATTTTGTGTGCATCTCTGTGCAGGACTCTCTGTGACACCAAGGACTGCGGAAAGCTTTCAAAGGAACAGTTTGCCTTGGCTTTCTATTTAATTAATCAGAAGTTAACAAAGGGCATTGATCCACCTCAGGCTCTGACTCCAGAGATGATTCCACCTTCAGACAGGGTTGTCAGTTTACAGAAGGTAAGGATGTGCTTGGCATCTTTGGTATATATCTCAAACAAATAATGTTAATTTCAAAGGCTATACAAGAAGCACCTCAGGTACTGACATACCTTTAAATTTATCATAATATCGAGAAGAAAAGAAGTTTTAGGTGCAAAGAATTGACAAAAAACTTCCATCCATGTTTCAAAATCAAGCTGTCATTTATTATGCCTGCCAACCAAGCGGAGAGATCTTGTGTTGAGAAAGCATTATTTTCTCTTTTGAGAGAATAATCCCACTGCTGCCTATTTAAAGAAATTTCAGTTTGCACCTGAAATGACATGCGCAAGTTCAGTGTTTTTCTCCTAATGTGTTCAGTTACCTTTTCTACATTAATCTTTTTTAATACCTTCGGAAACAAGGTGAACTAAAGGTTTAGAGTTATATATTTTAAAATTTTAAAAGTAAATGCTCCCCCATTCAATACTTCACAGATGGTTTAGGTGCCTTCATAGTCATAGGTTGCCATCTATCTTAATCCAGCAGTAGACTGTACCTCAGCAGTTCAAGTTGTGGTTATTGGAATGGTAGTGGTCATCACAAATTCTTATGTGACTTACACATCATGAAGTCTGATGTGAGTTACCTTTTCTTGGTTGTGCAAACCATTGACCCAATTCTACAGCTTTCTTAAACAGAATGAAAAATTCGCACCCTGAAAAAACGAAACTCAAAATTGGGCGCTACTTTTGAGTTTCTCTAACTGGTATCTAATTCGTTTTTACATTCTGTTTTTAAAAAGTAATTTGCTTTATTTGCAACTCTACTAATCTTTTTTGTATGTTTGCTTTCCTTTCTATGTCTCTTTTCTAGTTTGGACTCTTTTTTCCATTCTGCACCACTCTGCTTTTCATCCTTATTATTCTGTCAGTTTGTTAACTCTGCTTTCTCAAGGTTAGAGAATCTTTGCTTTTCTAATATTTACTGTCTGTTGGTTGAATAATGAACATCCTTCTAAGACTCTTCATAGTCATTGATTATCACAACACTTCTCTGAAGTTTCACAGTGTGTTCCAATCTCAAGTTACTGCTGATTTCTAGTGTTGTTCATCTGGAAGAATCCTGAGGTTCTTCCTTGAACCTGGACCTCTATGGCTGTTCCGGTTGGCAGCATGTGCTGTTTAAACTGGAAAGAGAAAATGCTGTGTCTTACACTGGTGAAATTGCTGGGGAGGTGGTGACAGAGCAGTGGCCCACTGGCAGTTATCAGTAGCACTAATAACCGTGGTTTTACTGATGATATTGCAGAAAATTTAGTGATTAGAACACATTAGATGAGATCAGTGTTGCTTACTGCTATTCTGTGTAAATTGATTTTATAACGCTCTCAAAGACCTCAATGTGATTTTCCTTTTCCTTACTAACATAAATGATAAGACCGTTGTGAAAGAAGGTAAGTTAGCTCTCAGTTAGCTCTGTAAAGCCTCAACAAGAATTTCTTTTACTAAATTGAGCTGAACCTTCAGCTGACCTTGAGCTTTTTCAAAAGAGATGCTGTCTTGATATGAAAGAACTTTTTTGCCCAAGATTATTGCTCAAGATTTGAACTCAAATCATAAGAGCAGTAGGCAGAGATAGGCTTTGTGCTGGTTTTCTTGACGTGGTGTGGCTGACATTGTGAAAAAAAAAAATCAAAAAATCAATTTAGGCTTTGTCTTCTTCATTGACCAATATAAAGGTGGTAGCAGAAATATCAGTATGTAAAATGTATTCCGTTGTGGTTTTGAAATAGGGCAGGTTAACTTGTGATCCGTGATAGGTGTTTAAATTGCATATATTTGTATGCTGCTCTTACCTAATGTTTGGTTCCCTTACAGAATTTTATTACCACAGTAGTGTAACTTTTATTTCCGTTTTGAGGCCTGAATGCAGATCCCGTGGATGGGATACAGCAGCAGTTTAACACTTGTTGCTGTGTTTCTTTGCCTAGAACTGTTTGTAATCACTACTTGCATTACAAGCCATAAAAATTAAGCTTCCGTGCAAGGTCCTCTCAAAGAATTTTGTCAGGAATTTTCTGTTATTACCATTTTGAGTTAAAAACTCAAAGTGTTGTTCCATGCATGTTGCAGTGTAGTAAATGGTAGCATATAGTTCTATAGTTCTGTCTTTGTTATCTTCTATATTGAAGCTAAAATGCTGGCTCAAGTCTGATGCTGGTGTGAGTGTGCAGGATTTCTTTTAACTGGTTGTGAGAAGGAGACCTGGAAAAAAATTGTACTTGTAGCTAATAGTTCCATGTCTTCCTTTTGCCCCTGTCCTCGAAGTAAAAACTTTATTGGAATGCCATGAGCAACGCTGCAAAACTCCAGTGTAATTCCTTTAGAACAGGATTACTGTCATAGCTAGTTTGCCCATCTGAGAAGCTGTACACTAACCAGTTTAAGAATAGCTGTATGTTTGGAAGGTTTTTTTATGTTATTCACAATTCATACCATTTGTTCTAGTAAAATATGCATGAATAATCTATAGTTTTGCTGAATAATATTATTAGCCGCTGTGTGCTCAGATTTACTGTTTAGGTCTTTTCTTGGCTCTCGTTATTCTAGGTTTTTTTCCAGAGTATAAGCTTGAATAAACACATAGTTAATAGCACCTTGACTTACCTGCAGAGGAACTTCAGCATTTAAAAACTTCTGTGTTATTTTAAGAGTATCCCTTGCCTTTTTTAATTACATGTGTATATTTTTCCTCTGAATTTTGTGTTTGACTCGGAAGACTTTATTCAAGACTTGAAGGAATTAATGTGTTTATGGAAGGTAGTTACAGTGACTGGCTTTCTAAACATCTTCATATTGTGATAAGGCACAGTAGAACAATTTCAGCGTTTGCTAATTTGTGTCCTCAGCTTTTGTTCTCTAGCCCTTTAGGTGTACTTTTTTGAAACAAATAGTTTGTATTACAGTCATTGTGTTACAAAGACATAAAGTAAATGGAAACTCATGGATGTAACTTACCTATGACTTTGTATTGTCAAATTTTCCTTCAGTACTTTGGAGGTTCATGCTGAACTGTACTCTGCAACATGAGGGTCACTGAGATGAAGAAATAGAAATATAAAAAGTAGTAAATAAACCTTTCTGAACTGAATGCTAGGAAGCCAGCTAAATGTTAACTGTAAGATAAATCTCATTTTAGAACTAGATTGTAAGGGTTTGTATGACCAAGTTGTCCTGTGCTTTTGTGCAAGGTGTCTTCAAGGGTTTGCAGGAGGCAAAGTCTTTGAAATCTCTGCGTGCTTTGGCCGTATGTTGTGTTCTGTTAATGTAGCATCTGTACTGTTTTGGGCTTTCTGAGGTTGAGTGTTTGAAATACAACGCTACCAACAGTTGTTACAAGAGGATAGCTCATGTTGCCGCAAAAGTGAATATAGTGGTTGGAAAGCATAAGCTACAGACTAACAGGATTTATTTTTTATCTTTCAGAATTCTCAAGGACCGAATTCTGTAGCAGATTTTTCTGCAATTAAAGAACTTGATACATTGAACAATGAAATTGTGGACCTGCAGAGGTACGTAAAGGAGGAATAGTCATAGCTATCTTAGATTCAGTTGTGCTATTTACTGTTTTTTAAAAACCAATTCAATGCATAAAAGAAAAGCAGGTGGTAATAGTCTGCTTTGCTGAAATAAATGGTTAGCATGTCTGTAGTACTTCTGCTCTTGGTTCACTCACATGAGTGCACTTAATGACAGCAAGACAGTGAAGGGTCTGTCCCTCATGCCCTCAGGGCATGTTTCACACAGCAGCATATCTCAGCATCCTGAGGTGGAAATATTCTCTATTCTTCATCTTATTTGGCAGATGTGAATGGAGCAGATCTTTTGGATGCTGGAACCATAATATAAATTGGTATTGGTTGTCTTTGATTTGTAGAAGGAATTCTAAGGACTCTTTCTAATGGCTGTAAGGAAATGAGATGGAAAAAATGAAGTATGCAGGGTGGGGATTGGGAAGATGACTTTGTGTATGGACCTCTGCTAAGGTCTTGATGGTGGTAAAGATGGAGGTGCTTATCTTCTGTTTAGTAAAATAAACTGTAGCACTGAGAACAATTGTTTTGATATCTGCAGACCCTTGGGTTCCACTGGTTATTTCTAAGGTAATTAAGATGACTAAGTGACTAAGAAAATCAGATTGATATATTTTCTGTAGTCTTCATCATACTCTTCAGACATAGCAGGTATTTTTCTTCAGCGTTTTTTTTTTTTGTTACTATCATAAATCTACTGAAAATTCTATGAAGAACAGTAAACTCTCCTATTTTTTAAGTGAGGGTGCTTTGTCATGATGAAATCTGCCTCTCTAATTCATGTCACTTGCAGGAATGATTTAATTTGGCGATATGTCAAAGCACAGTCTGTTTCCTAAATGCATAAATGTTTTTCACTTCAGCTGCTTATTCTCTGTCTTATTACTCCCACTGCCTCCTCACTTCTCCCTGCTCTGCCCTCCTCCATCATTTAGGTTATATTAATTCCAATTTTGAACACTTACATTTATTAACCTGAAATATGATTTACAACAGTGTATATTTGCTGTTACTATCTTAGAGGGAAATAAATTGTTAGCTAGCATGAATTTTTAGATGAGGTTGGTTTTCAGTAGGTGGGCTTGCAGCCTAACATGCAACCCAGACTGTTTCAGACTTGTTTTCTTTCCTTTTCTTGCTGTGAGGTGTGAAGGAACCATGGCCTTTAAAAAGTCATTGCTTTCATTTCTGCAGTGGCAAATACACATTGACAACATTTGGCACATTAGAGTGACATTAGATTGTTGAAGATATGGTAGGGCAACTATTAATATGTATTTATCTCTAGAAAGGGGAAATTTACTTCTATATGATTTAGAGGTTCAGAACAGAATGGGATTAACAGTGTGATAAATGTAGGAGACTTTTTATCTTTGGTGAATCCACATTTCTGTTATAAGTGGTGAAGTACATTCTCAGACTTCATAGTTGTCTTATAAAAATGTAATTTACACGGAAGTTATTTTTGTTTGTTATTAAACAAGATACATTGTTCAGCTGCTGGACTTAATGTATAAGAATTCTAGTCTGTGATTGCATTGAGAAGTATCCAAGAGAGCTGCATTTCTGAGACCCAGTAACAGAAATGGAATCTATTTTTGAAGTGCACTTCAAAAAAAAAAAAAAAAGGTAAAAGAGGAAATGGCCAAAGAATGACAATGTGTGGAAAACAGCTTTTGGAGAGACTGAGCAGAGAACACAGAGGTGATGTCTTTGTGGCTCAGCAGTTTGTGTGGGCAAGGTTTCTGGTAGCCAATAGCTTTGTAATCTAATTATATAAATACAATGTCAGGAAGTGTAGGTTGAGGATCAGAGGAAGAATAAAATGCAGAACACTTCCTAGTGAGGATAATTCCCCTCTGATGGGGGGAATGATTTGCCTACGGACCTTGTGGGGTCTGCATCATTCTGAACCTGTTAGCACTGCTGTTTCTAAATTCTGTTTCAGTTGCACTATATTTTTAGAAAGGTATTTGAAGCTTTTTTTGATCAGCATTGTGGGAGGCTAGACCAGATGTTCTTAATATTCTTTTTTGAGCCATAAACCTTTTTCTTCCCCAGCAAACCCTGCTTTGCAGTCATGCAGTCATGCATTCAAAACTATCTACTGCCCACAGATTGCTGGTATTTCTTCAGGCTTTACCAGTACTACATTCCCCTCTAAGCATGTGAAGTAGTTGAGCTTAACTTGGGACATCTCACCAGGAGTGCCATCCTTCACATGTGCTGGATAGCAGCACTCATATTGTCCTGAATATAAACCAGGTCAAAAGGGCCATAAAGCTGATCTACATCTTAGCCAAGCAATGAAAGAATTTTAATGTAGGATCGATCATTTCTTCTAACCTCTGGTTTGGAAGAAACTGAGCTGTTACAGCTGTGAAGTTTGAGGGAACAAAGAGTGGAAGAAAGAAGGCAAACCCTTGGCATTTTTTCTGGCATTACCAAACAAGTACTGCTACATTAGGGATTCCCAAAATTACAAATGTATGTGAAAATGAGAAATATTGGGCAACTGTGAGAGTAGATGACTCTACCAGCTCTGAGAATAGTCATCTGTCTCTTATTATGGAAAATAACTTTTTTTTTTTGCCTCTGTAACAAAGGTGATTTTAGGTGTTGGCCATCATTCAGCCTGGCTGGGCTGAGTGGCTTGAATGCCTCTGCTGACACAGGGGGACTGCAGTTCTCAGCTATGACAAATATTTGTGATGTGCTGGCTCCCATTTATAAATTAGTCCATTCACAAATTAGTATTAAACTTAAGGATTTACTAAGATTATTTGATTGTAAATCATGAAGCATCTGCATGGGAGAAACCATCATTGCTTTTAGTTTATTTGATATGAGGTTCTCCTGGCCTGACTACTGTTAAAATCCATAGGGAAATTGTATTGCTTTCAATAATTGACTTGAATTGGTTACAAGTGTCCTTTATTGCCAAGACCACAGTTCTTTTTGGGCTGGTTTTGGGTTTTGTTTTGTTTTGTTTTTTTTCAAGTGCTGATGTGTTAAGGGATTTTATGATCCAGGAAATCTGTCATATCCAGTAAATCAATTTTGTGACTTGTTTTTGGTTCTTTCAGTTGCTGAGCGTTCCTACAGGGGCATACCAGATAGTTTGTAAAAGAAATGGAGGCATTCAGAAGAATTAGTGAATTAAGTAGGTCTGTGTTGTCTTTTCTTTGAAACAAAGAGGCATTAGCGGGGCGGGGGAGGAGGGGATGTGTGATGTGTAGACTATATACACTCAGCTTGTTTTCCTTTGCCTGAGACTGCTGCCTAAGCTTTTCTTTTTCTGCCTGACAGTACTTCTTTCACTTGATTCTTTCCATTTCATTGTTTGTGCTCTGATTTGGCTCATGTAAGCTGCCTGTGGGTGGGTGTTGTATCCTGTTGCTTAGTCCAGATTTCAAGGGTTTAGGTACCTGGTTTCTGTTGAAATAAAAAGGAGGTGATCTGCATCTCTGACAGTCTCTTAGGCACATCAGTGACAGTAATGTGGAAAGGCTGTGTAATAAGCATACATACCTTCTTACAATTCTATTTCTTGCTCAGTTTTCACACCCGAGTAGGAAGAATAACAAGTATTTATTTTCCTAGTCGATTATTCTCTTTTATCTTCAATCAGGATGAATATGTCTGAATGTCTGCTGTGCTTGATGGGTGTTTGAGGGCTAGAAGGTGTTTTTCAGCCTGACTTGTATGTAGATCTGTGGAAGTGCTTTACTGAGACCCTTTGTTCATGGAAGGTTATGGAAGCAAGAGCAACAGAGCTTGTTTCAACCCTCTGTTACAGTGCTTTAAATATCTAAGTACAACTATGCTACAGATACTAGTTTATTGAGCTAGAGGGGTGTGTTATAGCCGTGACCAGGAAGGTGAAGATTTGTTTAGAATTTCCACTTTCTGAGGAATGGACAGTGAGGAGTTTCACAAAACTTGAAGGATCACACTCAAAAAAATAACTAACCTTGTTCTTCAAAGTTCCTCTTTCCACATCTTTCCTTTTTCTTCCGTTTAAACCTTCCCTTTGGGCATAATCAGGAAGTTGCTCTTTAATCAGATACTGAGATAGTAATAGCAGAACATAATCTACAGTAATTATTTGTCAGAGCAAATGTTCATTTGAGATCTGACATCTGGATTGTTCTTATTTTCTGTTGTACTGGCTTAGCACTAAACAAAAATTCCTCAGCCTGTATAAAGAGAACATAGGGTAGACTTGCTTTACTTCAGAGACAGAAGTACTTTCTTCTGTATTAAATAGGAGTAAACAATAAAATAAATAGTTTTAGATTAACCATCTGCTGCTATTAAAATATGAAGTTACCCAATTTCAGTATGTACCAGTAACGTAATTTGATAGATTTTCATTGGGATATTTAATGAAATGCTAAGTTTATTGATCAAACTCTAACTTTTAACGTGTGTGCTAATTTATTAACAACGTTTTTATGAAAGTAAATATCTATCTACAGAAGATAATATTAAAACCATAGAGTTTAATGTTTTTCTGCATCTGTGAAAGGCTAAAAGATTCCATATGCTGTCTAGAGACAGATACTCTTGATTTTTTTAACAGTAGTAACACTTGTGAGGTGTATGTTGGGTTTTTCCCTTTCTTATTGTTATGTCAGACTACCAAGAATTCGTTGATGATAATTCCCCTGTCATCAGTAGTCACTTTTAAACTTGAATAAATGCCTGTAGCGACAGGCTTGATATGACACAGCAAATCACTACGTGTGGAGTCTCTGAGCAGGTCGCGATTCCAGCAAGCCAAGGCAGCCTTCCTGCTTCTCCCTGAGCTTCCCAAGGGAAGGATCTAAAATCTGACAGGCAAAGGGCATCAATCAGCTCGGCGGGCCTGCTGGAAACGTTTCCTAGCCGCTGTGAGCATAGGCATTGCTGTGTTTGCAGGGGTTAATAGACGGAATCTGATGCAATCCCTCCCACTTTTCCTAGCAGTTTTCATTAGACAAGTGCTCCATAGCAACAGTGAGATCACTGGAGACAGTATTTCATTGATTTCTCCCTCCCGCCCCCTTCCATTTTTGAGCCATTCTTATCACTGGAGTGCAGTTGGTGGAAGGACAGGGGGGTTTATGCAGAGCCCTTTTGTGGGCTTCTGTCTTGTAAATAATTTGGAAAGCAGAAATCCCTTACATCTTTTGTGTTTAATGTTTCACTATGTATTTAAAGAGAGATACAGGCTTAGGGGGCTGGATAACTGTACCTGCTGTAGCTGATGTTCTTAAGTATTCTTGCATTGTTTGCTGGTCTTCTAGGGAAAAGAATAATGTAGAGCAAGACCTGAAGGAGAAAGAAGATGCCATCAAGCAGAGGACAAGTGAAGTCCAGGTAAATAAAACACTAAATTATTGTTCAGACAGCTGATATTGCACCATGTGCTGCTTTAGTGGCAATGGGATTACTGAGTCTTTAAATCATGTCACTTATCCAGTAAAAAGAAAAAAAAAATTGTGGCTAAGAAAAAGAATGTACTTTGAAGTGTGTTTTCTATAGGATTGTGGGTTGGTGTCGGTGTGTATATTTATATAAATGTGTGAGCTTCTATAGTCTGCATGGAGTTTTAAATGAAAAAGATTACAAAAGAACAGATTTTTTTTCTTTCTTTCCCTTTTTTCTTTTAAAAGACTATCTGCTGTATAATTAAAACTAAAGAGGACACAGTAGCGCTGTAAATTAATTAATAAACTTAAGTGGCTCAATTAAAAGGGCTCGTGTATAGGACTGCTTCTTATGAGTCGCAGTAATTACCAGCTTGGGAGGAATGTTGCCTCAAGTTAATTTTGCGTAATATAAGTGAATTTTAAAAAGAATCTGTTGATTTTTATTTAAAAGGATGACACTGTAAAATTTAAATTTGCAAGTGTTTTACAGGCATTAAAAATTATACAGTCAGCATCAGTGTTTAGGGTGCTGACCAGTCTAGCCAAGCTCTGAATTAAGTACTGCAAAGCAATATTTCAATTAAATTTTAAGTTGCTCTTTAAAAAAAAAATCTTCAGATATCTGACCACTTATATTTATTTCTAGATTTATTTTAGGAATCTGCAATTTAAAATAATCTTTATTTGTTTAAGAGCAAATAGTGCAAGTGATCTCCGCATTTTAATTTCGGTTGGGCTGAAAAGGAGCTAATGCGTTAAAACAGTTGAGAATTTTGTGTTTGGCTATTTAATATCTTTAAGGCCTGGATGATAATTAATAGTCTGATCTCTCTGGAGATAGTCAGGTGCTGGCCTGTTGGTCATGCTGGAAGGCAGCTTCAGCAGCTGCAGGAATTCGTGCAGAAGTTGCCCATGCCTGTGATTCTGTCCCTGTGTGCCGCGGTCATTCCCCTCCCCACCCTGCAGACTGCCTTTCACACTTAAAAATCCCCGTGGATATTCCTGGTTTTGCACACAAGATGGTTTTGTTAGTGTATGCTGGAATCTGTGTGTGTGCATGTTGAGTTCTCTGCTGTCTTTGCACAAAAGGTACCTGAAGGTAGATAAAAATCTTACCTTGAATGTTACAGTGTCATCCGTGTGCCTTCAAGTGTTTGATAGTCAGCAGCCTCACAGAATCAGTCTGTTGCATCAAGTTAAGCCTTTGTATCCTTAACAGTTATTTTGGAAGCAACTGTCTCATGTTTTTAACCTCTTAGTGATCACACAAGCTATTCAGGATCAAAAAGGAAATGGCTGCAGCATTTATTTAAGCTGGTGGCCCTTCATCTCTGGTCCCTTTCTTGCTCCTGAATGTTGGAGGACCTGCATGTTTCAACAAACTTTCCAGGACTTCAGAGAATAAATGTGGCAGACTAAAGATATCTTTACCTCGTGTTTTTTTTGATTTTGGTTTTATTCTAATGGTGACATTTCAAAGATGGTGTACAAAACCAGTGTTCTCTGACCTTCTGTCTTGGTTCAAGCTAGTTTTGTGGCATCACACTCCTGAATTTCTGATACCAGAATTCCTTCCACGGACACCAACTATAATGTCTGTGGTCAGTGATGAATCAAACTGGTTTGTATAGGAGGAGAGAAAGAATAACAATTCTTCTGTTCTATACTTTTTCTTCTATAAAATAATTTATATACTATGTAAATACCTACTAAAAAGCAAAGACAGAGGAAGAGTTTTAAGGAAAACATAGCATGCTGATGTGTTTCAATGTGCTTATTAAAATATCAGCCTCCTTAGTAGCAAAGACTGAGGGGTGATGTTTTCTTGAAGTTACATGCTCCAAATACCCCTCTCAGCATTGGAATTTCTCTGTTCTTCATTGCCATTGGAAAGTCAGTGAAGTTTAACTTTCCTGTCCTCTTTGAGTCTTAACGTTCTTGGCGCATGAATTGTTTGGGGAAGTACAGACTGACAAGCAATTAAATCCATTGTCTTGTCTGTGAAAATACGGTTCCCTAAACTTCCCTTATCTTACACTACTTTAGCACCAAGAGTTATAGTGACCGTAAATTTAGTACAAGGATTACTGTCACCATCAGAATGCCAGTTTGTACCACCTCCAATATGTTCATGTTTTTTCCATGAAATCTCATTCAGTGCTTGAACATTAATTGCTGCTTCTATGCTGAGGGTGTTCCTTGAAATCAAAGCTTAATTGGAGCATGGTTTGCTTCATGAAGAGGTATCTTTGAGTATTGTACCCATTCTGTGTATACCCCAGCCTTTAATTTGAACATATGTGAACAAAAATCCACTGTGGGTTTTGGGTTTGGTTGGGGTTTTTTCCTTCTTTTCTCTTTTGGGGGCCATCAGGCTTAGTCAGGTCTCTTCAGTGCTTCTCTACTGCTGTACCTAGGACAGACAAGAGTGGAGGTGACCTATATTTAGCTTATATGTATGTGAATTCTTGCTTCCATGCACAAAAAAGCAGCTGAAATCTCTTTAAGCTGTTACTTTTTCCCCCCATTGCTTGCGTTAAGTGTCAGCTGATACTTGCTTTTCAAAGCAGTGTAAAAAATGAATGGATCAAGAATGTCCCAATTATCCAAGTCAGTAGCTGCTGTAAGAGCTTTTTGTTTGTGTGCTGGTTTGTCTTTCATGGATTAGAAATAACCAGTAATTCACTAAGTCTGGCTGCTGTGCACCAGTTACATACCCTTTACTGAACTTCAAATTTGATTTGGGGGGAGGGGGTTTGTGGGAGGCTTTTGGTGTTTTATGTTTTGGCTTGGGGGGTTTTTTTGCATGATTTTGGCTTTGGCTTTTTACATAAAACCATTTATCATGTGTCTTCCAGTTGTCTTGAGGTTACCTAATTCCCTAGCATCTGACTGCTTGCACCATATGCCTTTCTATTTCTGTCTGGCTTTTTTGTCCTCATTATGGGAGGTGTTAGCACACATGGGTAAACTACCCCCTCACGAAAAAGAACCCAAACAAAACACCCCTAAAAAAGGACAGCAGGATCGTAGCTTAGACTAGCACACAAATGTTTGATCTAATCAGAATTTCATGTCTCTTGTTTTCCTATCCTCCTTAGTTTTATTTATCCCTATTCATCTTTTATTGTTGTTGATGATTCTTCCTTCAGTTACCATATATTCTCAGAAAGGCTGCAATATTCTCTTTTCATCCAATATTTTTCCTTTTGTATTAATCCTTTTTGATCTCCCTGTATTATCTCTACCTCTTGACTTTGACGATTCTTTCTTCATCCTAATTTCTTTTCTTGACATGTTTTTCAGTGTTATCTCTCTGCAGCTTCTTGAAGTATAACCATTCTTGTTGCTCAGAAATGAACTAATTGCCACATGATGCTACTTAATGTACTTAGAACACAAGACACATACTTGCTGCTGTTTCGTAAATCAAAAGATGCCATGTTGTGTTGTGTGAAATGTGAATTCCTGACCAGTCCTGTTACACGGCAAATAAGTTTTTGGCTGATTTTTGCAAAATTAGAGGCATGAATGCCCTGGGAGGCAGTGTGTTTGGGTTAATAACGCACCTCTTTCACCATGTCCCTAAAATCAATTCCTAGTTTTGGCTATGTGTTTTTGAAGGGGGAAGGAGCAGAATAAAGAATTTCTATTATCGTAGAATCACAGAGTGACTTGGGTTGGAAGGGACCTCAAAGACCATCTTGTTCCACCCCCCTGCCATAGGCAGGGCACCTTCCACTAGACCAGGCTGCTCAAGGCCCCATCCAGCCTGGCATGGAACGCTTCCAGGGGTGGAGCATCCACAGCTTCTCTGGGCAACCTGTGCCAGGGTCTCCTCACCCTTCCAGGGAAGGATTTCTTCCTGATATCCCATCTAACCCTGCCCGCTGGCAGTGTGAAGCCATTCCGCAGTGTCCTATAACTCCATGCCCTGATAAAAAGTCCCTTTCCAACTTTCTTGTAAGCCCCCTTTAGGTCCTGGAGGGGGCTCTAAAGTCTCCCTGGAGCCTTCACTTCTCCAGGGTGAACAACCTCTGCTGTTTCAGCCTGTCTTCATAGCAGAGGTGCTCCAGTCCTCAGAGTACCTTCATGGCCTCCTCCAGACTCTCTCCAGCAGGTCCATGTCCGTAATAAGGAACTCGGCAAAACATATTGCTGAAACATGGGACAGAGACAATGTAGCAGTCTGAATAAAGCCTACTTCTAAATTCAAAATGAATCCCTGCTAATCTGTGTTGATGCACGATCCTCAGTACTTCAGTGAGATTTTTTTTCACTAAAGAAAACACAAATAACCTGATTATTTTTATGTCATAGGATTAGAATTTGAGAATACTTGCTTGTCTGACATGCTGTCAGTCCTGGCTTCTGAAGGATAATTTGTTGATACTTAGATTTCAAAGTTAGTACTGCAGTTTGTGCTGCGGAATTTAGTGGTTAGGAGAGAGGGAACAAATGTAAAGCTGATCTGTTTTATTACAGGACCTACAAGATGAAGTAAAGCGGGAGAGCAGTAATCTGCAGAAGCTGCAAGCTCAGAAACAGGAAGCCCAGGAAACCCTTAATGATCTTGATGAGCAGAAGGCCAAGTTGGAAGAGCAACTTAATGACATCAGGCAGAAGTGTGCAGAGGAGGCCCACTTGGTAAGGTCTGGTGGGCAAGGCCCTTGGAAGAGTAAATGCCTTGTTTTGAACAGCTCAGCCTTTCAGAGTTACGATTGTTGGGACAGGAGAAAAAGCTTTAACAGATAAATAGCCTGAGTGTCAAGGTTTTATGAGCAACAGAGCATAGGAAATACATCACTCACTTCAGTGACCTCCTAATTTAGTGTCAGTGTAT
Organism: Oxyruncus cristatus; assembly: GCA_013399855.1. NCBI lineage: Eukaryota > Metazoa > Chordata > Aves > Passeriformes > Cotingidae > Oxyruncus > Oxyruncus cristatus. The sequence goes on along the minus strand of VXAY01004932.1, from coordinate 2,258,913 downwards.
CAACAAACATATTGAGATATACCTGCACACAAATCAAGTTAGCAAACAAACAACGCAAAATTATAATACAATATAAATGTGATTAGAAGCACTAATTACTGGAACTGATTGCTCAGTGATTAACAGATTACATCTTACGTAATTTCTTTTCCTGACATAAAGGTGTTATATTTCTTTAAGGTCTAAAATTATCTTTTCAGTGTTAAAAATATCTGTGCTGGTCAGAAAAACATTAGAATACACTGTTCCTATTGAGACCAATAGAAAATTAACTGTCCATTCAGGTATCATCTATGTCAGATCTAGATCAGGTATTATCAGGTCTGATCATTCATTCAGGTATGGTCTATAATCTCTGCAATAGCTATGAGATTTTTGCTTTTTCTGGTCATAAATAATAGTATTTAGATGTATTTGGAAGTGCTGATTGGTTTTTTGAATGCGGGGTGTTTGTGGTTTTGGTTTTTTTTACTTGAAATACTGTTCATGCTTTAGATTGCCATGCTGAAGGCTGAAATAACAAGCCAGGAATCGAAGATTTCAGCATACGAAGATGAACTGACCAAAGCCCAAGAGGAGCTGAGTCGCCTGCAGCAAGAAACTGCAGAGCTTGAGCATTGCATAGAGTCTGGGAAAGCACAGCTGGGACCTCTTCAGCAACATCTGCAGGATTCACAACAGGAAATCAATTCAGTAAGGCACTGTGAAAGACCCACCCCCCCAAAAAATAGTTTGAGCTGCCAACCTTTAGTGTGGTTTGTCTTCAGGGGAAGGCGTTGCTTTCTTTTTTCTTCACTGTTTGCTCATGTCTTCAGTTACTTATACATGTGTTCTGTGGTAGTAGTTGTTAGGATTCTTAGAGGCTGATTTAAGTCACTCAAGACGCTTCATGATTTTTCTCCAAGGTTTGTTAATAAAAGGGATTAATTTATTTTACTTCATAAATAGTTTGTCCTAATGTAATGAGTGAAAAATGGATAACACAGACTTAAATCCCCTGTGTCCACTGGTTATTTAAGTTTTCATCCTCATCCGTGGCCTGGGGCACATTCTCACCATTCTTTAATTGACGTGAAGTCAGTATAAAATTACTGGTAACATTTACTTAGTGCACTGTTGAAGGGGGAAAGTAAAGTGAACATAAGAATAAGTTGGGCTGAGATGAGATACTGAGAAGCAGAGAGCTGGCTGCCCTGGTTTTCAGCCCTGTGCTTTGAAGTGTCTGCTGTTGTGTGGAAGACTTTCAGTTTCTGTCTGTAATCAGTGATTTGTTATTACTTCAGTGGTGCATAAGCTTGCACACCCTTTCCTCATTGTTCTCCTCTGTGTTGCCACCTGCCTAATATATCAGCCACTCTCGTTGTTATCAAGTTAAAGACAAAAGGCAAAGCCTACCTGTGAACTTTGAACCCTAGAAATGCCTGACTTTTCACCCAACTCATGTCTGTAACTTTCTAGTTTATTTTTTAAAAAAACTTCTACTGCTGGAGTTCATGCAAGACCACTTTCTTCTGTTGAAGAGTCTTGTAACATTCATCATTTTTAAATTTGGCTTCTAGTTTTAGAAACTGAGATTTTGCCATTGTTTCATCACAGGTAGAGGGAAGGTTGTACTACTTCAATGTTTATATATTGGTAAGAGGTGTTTCCAATGAACAGATTTGAGACAGATGTATAAGTGGTTATGCTTGACTGTAATACAGATTTTTTTTTAGTAGGTTTTATATCAGTACTCCTAATGTTAATTGCTCTTGGCTCACAAATAAGGAACAATAGGTGCCTTGGTGCTTTAGGCAAGATTATCTCGTGGCTGGTCTGAGTCAGTGTGTTTGAAAGACACCTGGTGTTGTCTTTGCTGTCACCTGACTTGTGGCACATGCAAGGCCATGAAAACTCTGTTAGGTGACTGACCTTGCAGAATTCAGTGGGCTTTAGGCATCTAAATACCTGAACTGCATTCATTCTTCTGCATAATCTGTCAAGTCCAATAATTCCTTCCTAACTGGCAGGTTGGATGCAAATGTTTGCTGTGAGGCACTGCATTAAGTATATCACTGAAATAATAACACTGGAACTGTCCGCTTAGGAAGTTTTCACACTTGGAAAGTCATGTGGGAGAAGATGACAAATATGTAATTTTCCTTCTTGGAAGATGAGAGTTCTAATAAAACAAGATTTTAATTTAGAGTTTAAGGTAGTTGTAAATACATAACTTAAAAAAAACCCAACACCCTATCACCAAAAAAACCACAACAAACCAAACAAAACCCCAACCAAACCCCCCCAGCAAAACTAAACAAACAAAAAGCCCCTGAAAGCTTTACCACTTTTCTTATGAGTTTGAGTAGAAACCAACTAATCTTGATGTTGCCAGTGCTGCAGTCTGCTTCTTGGCAAAAGGTGTGTCCTTCAACCACATTGCACCTCTGCTAAATGAGATTTCTGCTTATGCCTCACACTTCACACTTTGATTGAAAGAACAGGGGGATTATTATATTGGCTTTTGAAAGTAAGAATTTCAGACATAGCATTAATGTTCTATTTAAGAGGGGATGGTCACATACTGTCTTCTGTGTGTTGCCAATACTGATGCATATACATTTATTTCTGTATACAGGTGCAGGCAAAACTTCTTGAGCTGAAAGAACTGGAAAACAACCAATTCAGTTGGCACTCCCAGCCACACAGTACACTTGTTAATGGGACTGTGGATCATTCCAGTCTTAGCAACAGCAGCAGTGAAACTGCAAACCTTAATGAGAATGCTGAAAGGGAAAGTGTAGCAGAAGAGGAACAAACAAACAGTGTGTCTCCAGTGAGTAGTGTTTTGCCTGCTTGTTCATGATGCAACGCAGCTGTGAAGCTGGAATAAGTTAAGAATGTATCAAGATTGATTATGTTTTTAAACACTTGCACAAGTGAAATTTCAGGGTATTTTTCTGAGGGACTGTGTTTCCACAGTCTGAAAGTTCGTAAGCGGAAAAGGAGACAATTTCAGCTTGCCTGGAAAGCGACAACAATTTTTTTTCCTGTATTTATTTCCAAAGCAAATATCATAAATTGAATAGTAGAACTAACATTAAAGGAGAGCAGCTGTCTCCATTTGATGGAACAAGAATGAAATAAGGAATAGTACAGAAAATCTAAAACTGTCTTGCTTTACATGTTCCTCCTTATGTCTCAGTAGATTCTTGATTGATTTATTTTTTTAAAACTTTCACAGGGTTTATGGAACACTTCAGTATGTTCTATAATAAGTATGAACCTCCTGAAGTATGCTTTAGTATATTCTATGATTCTGTTTAATACTTAAAATTTTTTTGTGTAGTTTTGTATTTACTTATTTATGGTGAATTGCTTTTGTCCTTGTACAGATAAGGAATAGCCCTGAAACAGCAGCCTCTGTTGTAGAAGAGAAAGAGACCCCGACTATCACCAAGAAAGTGAGTTTGTTCAGGTTTTGGGGGAGGAAGAAATAAGTTTAAAAAAATCCTGGTTAAGCTGTTTCAGGCTTGCATCATGGTCATGATGAGTAAATAAGTTGTTACTTGTTATTGCTTTTATTTAGAGTGTGATGTCATGAAAACATTTTGTCTCCTGTGACAGGCAGGTTGTTGAGAAATATTTTGGCTCTCTCCATTGATGAATTATGAATTCCAGCTGTCTCTTTGCTTTAAGCTGTAAGAAACCACTAAATGGTAACAGGAGATGACATAAGTGTCTTCTGTCCTCCAAGTCTTAAAAATTTAATACCTTTCTCTCCTTTTGTGTTTGCCAGGAAGATCCATTTGATGCTGAATCTCATCCCTTGCCTGATCTAGTTTCTGAAGCCAGCTTAGAGTTCTTCCAGTCTGACCCTTTTGTTGGCAGTAAGTAAATGTTTCTCTCTAAGTGCAGACTTGTAGAAACAGGTCTTCTGTGAACACATCAGTCTCATCCTCACCTTGAAACTGTTCTTTATAGAATGAATCTGAAGACGTGTGAGTGACAGGAGTGTGGAGTCAGTAGCATTACAAAACAAAAATGATAGATACGACTGTTCTGGGGTGTTCCTCCTTCCTTCATTTGGGCTTTCTAATTAGCTGTGAAAATTGCTCCTTTTCCTCACTGCTCTTCCTGAGTGCTTCTCTTACCCCAACCCCTCCCTCCCCCTGCCCTGGTGGCTTTTTGGCCTTCAAGGTGTGGGCCTTGGTGTGATTATGTGTGGTGGCACTAATCTAATTTACAGCACAAATCCACAAACGGGTCACTGGAGGGTTCACTGAGCTGTGGTGTGGGGAGGATGTGGGTGTTGGGAATGAATGGCTGTGGCCTACTTATGGTGAGTTTGGCACTCAGGAAAAGGTAATGTGGAACTGCACCATCTGTTCGTCTTGGGGAAGTGCTCGGCTTTATTTTAAGAACTTGCCACTGACGAATGCTGTTGCTCTGCTTTTATTTCTTACGGAAGAAATGATCTGCCTATATGGAGCCAGTTGGAGGAGGGGAGTTAATTTGAATTAACTGCTGAAGCAGATGTTTTCAGCCACATTAATATGATTTTACACGCTTTCAGAATCAACATGGTCTGATCAATTTAGCTTGTGTCGCTTCGAAGGGAAAACAAGCTAAATTTGTTTCAGATCACTTGGCTTCTGAAAGAATGTCAGTGCGGATTTAATATTTTCAGTGAGCAAATTAAACTAATTTAAAACAGCTTGAATGTTTCTGTGTAGATATTGCTTGATCTTCGTTTAAGTTGGAGTGGTCCTACTTATAGCATATGACAAGGCCTTTCTTTCAGAGGAGAAAGGGCTGTGTGTTAGTAGCCAATTTTTTGGGCTTTGTGTGCTCAGAATGTTCAGGGTAGATACCTACTGCTAAGAAGCAGTATATATGTCTCTCAGATACAGATGAGGAAGTAGAAATGATGTCTTTGGAATCATGCATCCAGTACAGAAAGGAACACTTAGGAGCTACAATCCACAGTGCCTGTGAGAATTAATCAAAACTGGGACTTGTACCAGTAGTTAGCCTTGATTACTGCAGTGGTAAATACTGCCTAATGTGGGTTTTTGTGGACAACAGCCAACAGAAATGCAGTCTTGGATGGCTACTTTTGTGTGCATGTGGTGATTGTAATAAGCTGCTTAATGAATATTTGCCTTTTTTTTTTTAACAGGTGATCCCTTCAAAGATGACCCTTTTGGAAAAATTGGTAACTAACTTTGTAACTTCTAACATGTTTGTTTTTTTCTAAATGGTTCCTACTGGAATGAAACCTAAATGGTTCTTATTAGTATGTGGGAAAAAGTGTCACCACTTTCAGAGGGGAAAAAAGGGTGGAAATGTCACAAAAAGCCACTATAGGATATATATGGTAGTAGCAGCTGGCCACTTTGTTAAAGCTTTTCAGAGAAGCCCATTGCCACTTTGCTCTTGTTGTTGGAGGTACCCTTAGCTGGGATTTAAGTATGTGAAGGTGGTAAACAGAAGGCCCCAAACTCTTGCTGCCTGTTTTGTATGCAGAAAAGTAGGACTGTGCTCTTTTACAGGCTCTTAACCTACCAACTTACTTTAGAACTAAGTACTGAAAAGGTGGGAAGTCTCTCTTTAGACTGACTTTATAGGCAATGTCTTTGCATTGTTTGCTGAACCCTGAATGGAGCTTTTTTGCCACCTGAATTGATGGCAAAAAAAGCAAAATAACCAGTGGGAAGGCAATAACAAAATAGCGTTGAACACCAAGTGCCAGATAAGACATACCAATTGTGTCTGGGGAATAAAGGAGAGGAGGGCAGGAGAGTTCTGATAATTAGGTTCTGTAAAAATGCTTCATTGTTAGGAGATTCATTAGTGAACCTATATGCTGAGATGATTTGGGAACTGAACCACTGTTTTCGTGACGTGCAGAAAATGTTGGCTTGTCTAATGTTTTGAATCACAGAATACAAATTATTCACAGATGAATTTCATACTTCAAAGGTCCTTGCTCTTAAACGTGTCACTTTATATTGGAGTATGAAAAAAGCAATATATTGTTTAGTTTTTAGGATATCGAGCTAAGGAAAGCGAGCAGAAATGTTAAGGAGATGTTTACTTTTTAGATCCCTTTGGTGGTGATCCCTTCAAAGGCTCAGACCCTTTTGCAGCTGACTCTTTTTTCAAACAATCCTCCACCGACCCTTTTGTGACTGCTGGCACTGATCCATTTAGCACTGCAGACAACAGTAATAATATCACAGTAAGTTTGATGTCATACCTCTTCCTTCGTTCTGTATGTGATTTGGACAAAATAACCTATTTGGTACATTCAGACGTGCCTTAAAAAATTTATATTCACCAATCATATAGATAAAGGTTACCTCTGATCCCCTGACTCTGTCTTGTCTTTTTTGTGTCCTAGTTTCTAGAAATAGTCACAGATGAAATAGACGTAAAAATAAAAACATTTTAAAAATGTTTCATTGTGGAGCTTCACTGCTCCACAGCTAAGAGCATTTGACAATAATGAATTAAGCTCAGTTGTAGTTGGTGGAACTTAATAAACATGGAAAGAAATCCAAGATTAATCTCACCACGTCGTGTTGAGAGACTTGACTTTGCCCCCGTACCCGGCAGGATCAAGAAGTATGTTTTGTATTTTATCTGAAATCTGATGTGGTATGGGGTTTCCCTGTGGAAAAGCCACATTGTTCTGTAGCTGTATGTTTGGCGTTTTTGGGGGGTTTTCTAATGAGTGTCACTGAAGCCCGCTCATAATGTGGAGCTTCTTGGTAAATGTACCTCTTTCAAGTGTACTTCAGTGTAACTTCTAGCTGTCCACATAGCTGAGCAGTTATTGAATAGTCTTGAGCCTTTAATAAGGTAGAGTTGGGCATAAAACCCTCTCGGGTGTAGACTAGAACTTAGTGAATATATAATATTTAAAGCTGATAGACACTCCCAGCAGCTAAAATTCTGCATGTCATTTTTTGTCTCCATTCTTTTGCCATCTCCTTTCCTTCTCACTGCTGTTTCTGTTCATACCTCACTTCCAACTTTGTGTGTGTATAAAATATGCATAGACATATATAAAACTTAGATACATGTTGATTAGAAAGCAAGATAAGTGCACCCACAGCAGCCATGAGAGTGAGAAATCCCTGCACCTGACAGTGGTGGTCCTGTCCCTCCCCATGGTGTGCACCTGATGCAGATCTCAAGGTCATATTACACACCACAGCCTACACCTCCAACCTTGAAAATTAGGTTACAAGAATCTTCAATACTTGGCCCACTACCCTTTTCAAAGTCTTGATATTCTAATATAACCAGTTCTTGCTCATATTACAGTCCGATAACAAGTGAAGTACAAAAGAGAGGGGGGGGGAAAGGAGGTCAGAGCTGTGGGATTACCTGTAGATTCTTGAGATCTGTACTTCTGAACTGAAATGATGCATTCATCCTAAATGCATTACCACACACCTCTGGAGTGTTGTTATCTTGTAGTTGTATCTTCATGAAGATAGCTCTGACTGTAGAAATCTGAGACCAAAAAATGAGTGGTAGATATTCTTAACTCTTGCATTAGTTGTTACCAGGTATGTTGCACATATTGTACCTTTTTTCCATCCTGTGAAAGAATGAATCAAAACAGTGAGGAGGAGTTTCTGTTAACAGACTTGTTTTCTAACGCTGAAAAAAGCTACTTCCAAAATGTTTTATCTTAAAACTTCTAAGCTAAAATAAATCGTGATTGTATTCTTAGATTGAGGAATCTTTTAAGCTGAAAAACAAATTTCCCTCCAAAGGAATTTTTTATTTTAGACAGAGATATCAAAGAAGAATGACCCTTTTGCTCCTGGTGGAACAACTGTTACTACATCAAATGATCTAGGTAAAAGTAGATTATACGCATCAGACTTCTTGGGGTTTATTTTTATTTGCTTTTATGTATTTTTGTTTTTTAGTCTTATAACTGAATTTGCAATGAAGCATTTTAGGGATTTTCTGTGTTCTCTGAGTTTTCCTATAAAGTGTGACAGACATAAGGTGCCAGTTTTCAGAGGGGTATTTTTATAAACCGGAACAGATATCTCTAGCCTGTATCACTGAAGACAAAAATGTTCCTCTGCTTTACCTAAAGCTGCTACAATATCCTGATCTAAGTGTTTGAAGTATTTGGATGGTTTGTGCTGCTTCCCATTAGGGTTGTTTTCAGAGATTTCTTGATACTTTCTGAGTAACATGCAAGATAACTTTGTACTATGAGAGGAGATGTGGGATAGAGTAACTACTTCATCAAGCATTTTTGCTGCTACAGTTTGCTCCTTCTGTTTTGCTATGACCCTCTCTCATCTGAGGGCTAAAAATGTTCTGGGGAAGACTCTTGTCTCCTGTTTTCCCAAGCTGCACTGACAAGTGACAATCCAAAACACGAACCCACATGTGATTTTGTATTGTAAACCTGCTCAGTTTAATTGTAGGGGAAGATGGTGTCTCCTAGAGATGCAGAAGTGAGTATGGCTCTTCCTGCTCTACAGCAGGTAGAATAGCAGTTTGAACGTATTTTGAGGCACATGAGAATGAAAGGGTACTGCTGAATTGAATTGAATGAGATAAGAGGTTCAGATACTTGGTTCCATGAGTGGGCTTGCAGTGAGAAGTGAGCTCTTGTTCATGTTCACATATATATATATATATGTATATATATATGTATGTTTATGGGTGCATGCACACAAAAAATCCCTTTGTGTGTAAACATACATGTATCTCAGCAGAACATCCAGTAGTATAGTTATCTGATACTTGCAGTGGAATTTAACTTTTTTTGATGTAGGAAACCAGAATACCAGTATTTCTTGTGAATTACTCCCTGTTCAGGAGATTTGTTGTTCTGAATTGGAAGGTGACACTCGGAGTTTTTGTAAAAACTACTTAATAACCCCAAGTGCTCACCTTGTAAAATACTTCACTTGAATTAGTCTACATTGCAAACTATGTAACAGTTGCTACTTTGTAGGGGGATTTTTTTTCAGTGTCTTTCATATTTAGCTTTTAATCTCATTCCGTGTGCTTGATTTGTGTGTATTTAGCTACAGACCCCTTTGCCTCCCTGTTTGGAAGCGAATCCTTTGAAGGTGGCTTTGCTGACTTCAGCACACTATCAAAGGTAATGTGAAGCTGCTGCTACCATGGAAAATGCATGACACTGCAGTGACAAGACAGAGCTTACACTCTCTACCAAGAGTTTCATTACAGTTTTGCCACTACTAAAAATTTGTAACAGCTAACTTTCTTGAAAAAGAGGTCTTGGTAGTAGATTGTCTTGTCCTGCAGTTCCACTGTGAAGAATGCAGTGGCTTTATAAGTGTTTTCTCTTTTTGAAGCGATACTATAATTTATGTATTTGTTTTTAAATTTGCTGAGCTTAACTGCAGAAGTATTATTTTTGAATGTTTACTGCATTCAGCTCTGTGTTGCTGTACACACTAACCGTTCCTGATTTTTCTTTGTTTTCAACCTTCTGGAGTATGTGGATGATATGTGTAAAACCAAACAAAAGTATTCTCTTTTGTCTTAGCCCAAACTTTATTCATTAATTTCAGTTCTGAATTAATATTGCATTACTGAAGAAAATGTATAGTAGCCTTGCACTGAAAACCTGTATGTTGCTGTTTTCTTTGTTGAAGGCCAACAACGAGGATCCCTTTAGCTCTTCCACATCAGGCTCTGTCAGCAGTGTGATCATAACTAAAAACTTATTTGAGGAGCCACCAGCTAAAAATGAGGATGTTCCTCCTGCACTGCCCCCTAAGACAGGAACTCCCACCAGGCCCTGTCCACCACCACCTGGTAAGAGCTGACAGTGGGAAGGGTTAACAATCAGCTGCTGAGTGTTGGCTGTGGGACAGTAACAATGAGGGGATGGTGAAGGGTCTGAATCTAAAATGAATGAGCAAGATGTGGAACAAGCTCCTGATCTGCTGGTCAGTTCCTCACAGTTGAATTTTGCATAGTGTTTGGGATCATTGTTTGTTTGAAGAGACAAAGGATTTAGAAAGCAGGAAAAAAGAAAACTTATTACAAGTATGTGCAAGAACACAGCATAGCTGCAAATTAAAAGGTTAATAATGTGAAACACTGTGAATCTTGCATTAAATTATGTTCAAAGTGAGAATTTATTGTGTTTTATCTGTAGCAAGGCCTCCGTGTTTAATGCAAAATTAATTAAATAGAATTAAATGACTAGCTCAGCTTTTCAGATTAACTTTTTCCAGGTGGCCTTGCCAGAGGTCTGTAGCAGTAACAGTAATACATCCAACTTTCCTGGGCTGTTTTCAGTGGTAGTGGAGTCCTCTGGGATACTCCATGGCACAAATCACTCTGCTTTCCAGAAAAGACCATGATTATCAGAGATAAACAACACCTTGTAGTTGCAACAACCTCTTGTTACAATAGACTTCTCAGTCTCAATTTTTTTTGCAGATAGGAAAATATCTCACTACTATTCCTTTGTAAGTTGCTGTCCTCTGTTTCATTGTCTTTAAAAACTCTACTGCAACATTTTTTTTCACTATTACACTACATGGATGAATTTTAAAGTGTTTTGGAAAACTGCAGCATGAAACTTAAACAAGTATTCAATTTTCCTCAAAAGCAGAACACAGATATAGGAGTGTTGATACTGAAGTTTAAACTCAGGTGTTTAGTTTCTAAAGTTGGTGGGAGATCTGCTTCATGCCAATGCCTTGCAAGCCATCAGTTTCATTGTAAATAATATTAAAACAGCTGACATGGGAAGTGATGATATTTGAATGTTTGATGTTGGCCCTTATTTAAACAGAAAAAAGATTTCTGACTTGGTTGTATGGGAATGGCTGTGACATGGTGCACTTTTGGCATTCAAACTTCTAGGGGCAGAACAGCAGCATCCTTAACAGTAGATGACTAGAGAAAAGTAGCCTGTTTTGATATGCACAATTAAGCATGTGGTTATCTTGATAACCATTTCAAATAAATTGATTTCCTAATGGAAATAAAAAATGGAGATGCTTAAGTGTATTTATTTTTAATTATTCCCTTGGTCTGATTCAAAACAAGGGAATGATTTTTCAAAGAAAAAAATCTTCCTCTTAATTCTTCATGCTACTGGAAAATGTATAGAAGGGTTGTTGCCTCTGAATTCTGTTGCCTCTCTAGGTACTGATAAGCACCCCCATTTCTCGATTTTGGGGAGGATTTAGAAATAGTATATTTTACATTCTTACAATAATTACTCTTATGTGTGCAGAAATAAAATTCCCTGGATGTCATTTGGAGTGCTTCTCCCACATCATTCAAGAAAGATGCGTTTTTTGCCAGTAATAAAATCACAGAATGGTTTGGGTTGGAAGGGACCTTAAAGATCGTCTTGTTCCAACCCCACTGCCAAGGGCAGGGACAACTTCCACTACACCAGGTTTCTTCCAAGCCCCATCCAACCTGGCCTTGAACACTTCCAGGGATGGGGCAGCCACAGTGTCATCATCAATTATGGATAGAACGTCATCAGTGAGTGAGAGCTACCATGGCAAGGTTATCTGGGAAGTGCCTAAGTAAATCATACATTCCCAAGGGGGTATTCTCTAAATCATTTTCAAATTAAAATCTCTTTTGGTCTTATGAAAGAATTTGTAGACTAACTTATAACAGTGATATGCAAAATAATAAGCGCTTTGGTTCAATTCTGAGTTTTAGTTAAAAATGGCAACAGAAGCAAGTTTTAAAATGCAACCATTGTTAGTGCTGGAACCACTTGCAGAACCTGATAGCAGAATTCAAGAAACTGCACTGAAACCTCTTCTGTAAACAGTAACATACAGGGAGAATGATGGGATGAAATTCAGCTCAACTGTTCTTGGAACTGTTTGGAATAATGTCCTCAAAGGTGTTGAAACCTGACTGGGGTTAAGTTGAAAAAAGAACAACATAAGTGGGGGCTTGTCCCTGATTCTGTTTATTTGCAGCTACATAGGCAAGAATTAACAAAATAGTTCAGCCTCTGATCATACTCTTCCATTCTGTTAGTTTAAAAACTACAGGAATTCCTGGTGTTAGCATAGTGAGAGGACATGGAGTTTTGAGGACTTAGATATATATGCTAATATATTTCTAGTCTCTGAATGAAATTGTATTAACTTTATCCAAACAAAGAATAAAAGAGCCTTGCTGGAATGATCAGACAGTTGATGAGCAGAAAAAAAAATACTGTGCTGATAGAATAGATGCTCAAAACTGTTAGAAATTCTCTTGCCAAAATAATTAAAACTGTGTTCCTAAATCATTAAAATACATGTGTTCCTTTTTACATGATTACCCTTTCAGAAACTATGGACCCTCATTTTTAAACAGTCAACCCTTCCTCTGAAATTACAATTCCACTAGTTCATGGGAAGAGCTTCCATCCCAAGTAGCTTTTGAATTGTTTGGGGTTTTTTTAAACTAGTTTTGGCATGTTATTACCTGCTATCCTAAATTCATTTTAAATTCATTTTAATCTAAGGGAAAAGACCTATCAATCAAATAGACTCTTCAGATTCCTTTAAACCGAGCGATCCATTTCAGCCTTTCCCCACCCCAGACATTCCCAAAGAACAAGAAGCAAATCTGTTCTCTGATCCATTTGCGCCCACCAGCATCAGTAAAGAGGCTGACCCCAACAATTTTGCAAACTTCAGTACTGTGAGTAAACGCTTTTTACGTTTGTTTCAGTATAATGGCAGCTTTGAAATGTTCACACTGAAGTCTTCAGTCTAATTTAAAATACTAAAACATATCCCATGAAGGAAAGGGATATTGCTTCCAGTTAAAACAGTGTTTACATTTAGTTTACACCTGAGGCTGTCCTAAAACAAAATACTGCAAAATGTCATGGCTAATGTTTAGATTGCATTGTTTTCATGGAGGCCTCCTAGCTTTTGGAAAACAGGACTTTAAAAATATCTATGTTCTAGGGATTATCCATTTTATCAGCATGTACTGATAAAATTATATGTCTATAACAAGCACACTGTTAACTATGCAATTAAAAATAATGCAAAATGTGATTTTAGTTTAGCTGTCACTGAACTGTTTTGTCGTAATTTTAATGTACTGAAATATTGATAAACAGCCTCTTAACAGTGTATATTAATGAAATATAATTTGTTGAGTTTTGAGTGGCTAGTAAATTCCAGACTGATGTTCAATGAAGTAAAAAGTAGTAAGTGTCTCTTTATAACCAGAATTCGTTTCATAGAAGTCGTGGTGCCCAAGCAGTAGAAGCAAATCTAAAGGTTTGTGCATGCCTATATATTTTTTTTTTCTTTTGAGCTTTTGCAAGTGGGAGTTTTGAAAGGCATCCTCTCGCTTTCAAGCCCGATACCTGGTAAATGCAATTTGCATTTACAGTATCTTGACCATACTGCTTTTTTTTCTGTTCAGGCCTAATAAACTATATGCTTGATGGAAGTAAACTGAGGATTGTCAGGCTCTCAGAATAGACTTGCACTGGTTGGTGTGTCCTGTAGCATGATAACTTCTGAAATGTGGTTATTGATCTGTGTTATTAGTTAGAGGGACTGAGAAGCCAGTTTGGAGGAGACCGTATGGAGAAAGTAAAAAATGTTCATTATCTTCGTGAAGGAAAAAGTATTCTTTCCCAGCTGCAGTTACTGAAAATATTGAGTGAACTGTGGAGAAAACTTCAGTGTTTCGACATCTATTTCCCAAAGAAGCATCTCAAAGCAAAGAGTAGCTGCAGGATGACATGATAACCCTTTCAGAGTTAATGTTGGGACATCCATGAAGACATGGGCTTCATCTACCTCTTAGTTTTTCTGCATGTTTACTAGAGACAAACTTGAGCATAACCTTTTGTATTTTTTTATTTGAGATAAATTTATTTAAATTACTTAAACTCTATTTAAGATTAACTGGCTCTAATTTATCATCATTGTACCACAGATTCTTAGTTCACATTCCGTTCACATCAGTATACATGGAAATAATCTTTTTTTTTCCCTCTCATATCATGCTGACCTTTCTCTGTATGACTACTAAGCTTCTAACTGTACAGTTACCTTATTTTTTTGCTGCTTCTTGGCAGAAGTATTTTTCATGTACACATTCAGAAACAGTCAGTCTATAGCTAAATTTTTGCAGTCATTGTCACCTGGAAAAATCATCCCTAATGAAAGCAGGGTAAATCAGAATGGCCTAATGCTGTGAATAGAGGTGTGTTTTGCAAAATGTTCTGATTTATTTAGTTTTTCTTGTATAGTCTGGGGGTTTTTTTAATCCAAAATAAAATTGTATTTGAATTACAGCACTTTCTGCTCAGTAACATTTTTGAAATTTAATAGTGAATTTTGAAACATGGCATATTTCATTAAAATACATCAGTTGGGTGGCTTGAATGCAGCTCTTAGTAGTTAAACCTTAGACTAAGCCAATCTTAATAATGTATTACAACTAAAACCAATAATATTTTGAAGACTAGAATATATACAATTATTGAAAAACTATAATTGTCGCTTAAACCAAGGACTTGAACAGTCATAGTTATCTCTATATTATTAATCTGCTTTATTTTGTTTTTTAAAAATGCAGTATTCTACTGAGGAAGACATGATTGAATGGGCTAAGAGAGAAAGTGAGAGAGAAGAGAAAGAAAGATTGGCAAGACTGAAACAGCAAGAGCAAGAAGACTTGGAACTGGCTATTGCACTCAGTAAATCTGAAATATCAGAAGCATGAAGTTTAGAATAAGATTTTATCTTACATAAACTGTTTTATCCCTTTTCCTGAATACCTAACCTATTTAAATGTTAATCAGAAAATGCATATATACAAGGAACTATAAAAGGTTTTAAATTTCTGAAAGTGATGTGAATGTTTCTGCTAAATTCAATCCTTTTGGTTACCGTTCGAATAACTGTTAAGTTTAGCATTCAGTTTCTCTCAAGTTTTCAGGAGAACAAAGTACTTTTCCCAGCTGAAAGCAAATCAGTTTAAAATGCAGATAGAGAGATTGTGGTTTGACTGTAATCTATCAGCAGTTGGTAATCGAGCATAAAGTGAACACAGCAATTATTCTGTCATGGCTGACTGTCTCCCGTCAAGCAGTTAGTCATTGCAAACCTTTTATCCTTCTAAAGAGGTTTTAGTAATGCCAGAGTTGTGCAGTGCTTCATTTTATATGTATGCATATAGATTTTTCTCCTCATTGAAGATTTTATGTTGGATTTGACGTAATCTTCATGGAGTCTACATCAGAAAGAGTGTGTCTTTCTGGAACCTTGTTTGCTTTTACTTGCATGGTCATAGGTTTTAAGACAGACCTGTTATTTTGTTTTATAAGGCAATTAAGCTGAAGATTCATGTGCATTTGCTGTTGGCTAAGGTGATTGTCAAATTGTGAGACCCCACTGCTATATTTGAGCCACTTTTGACTGTTAAATATGCAGCTGAACTGGCAAGTTAATAAGTTCCATTTGAAATAGGATTGAGAATAGAAACAAAAAACAGGTAGTCTGATTTCTATTTTTTTTAACAACAGTTGTTTTCTGTATATGTAATTTATTGAATGCCAACTGATAGTTGCACCTTAAACTGAATGATTTCTGAATGGTCACTGAGTCAGAGTAGGATTGATAGAATGTGAATGAAAATAACTTAATGAAAATAACTTATTGTTCACTTTGAAAGAATTGTATTTGGAAAATCAGTTTCATTAAAATAATTCAAAAATGTGCCCCTTGTGCCCTATCTAAGAAAAATCAATGGCAGCAGCATAAACATCTAGAGGTTTGTTTTTTTTTTCTTGCACTTTTAATCTGTGGTATTTCTTTTGAGGAAATTGAAGTGTTTCAACACACAGCACTGGGGCAAACGGGGAGAACTCAGCCATGTTTCAGTATATTTAAGCTCTTCCCATTACCTATCAATGCTGCTGTTGCATGACTTTGAGGGGTTTCAATTTTTCAGGAAAAATGAGTAACCTGACTGGGATGGTTTTTCTTTTGCACTGGGAGATGAGCATTTAAACACCTGCTCAAAAAAAGTAACTTAAAATTTTGCAAGTATTAAATAGTTATAACTTATCTTATACATCTTTGTAATGAGTGTACACTAATCTTGCAAATCATATGCTTAACTGGATTACATAGTTTCTTATCTTTTGTTAAAAATGTATACTCAGTGGACCAACACGTTATTATATGTATATATTATATATATATTCCTGCTTTCCTTTACGGAATTTAAAGTTTTGAGTCATTTTGATGTTACATTTCATGTTACTGACTCTGACTTTAGTACTTTTACTCAGACTACCAACAAACCACTGCTGTGAGCTAAAATGGCATTACTTTATGAAGTTTTAACTGTTTGTTTTTTTTAAACAACTTGTTCAGGTGGGATTAGCCTCTATTTATAGACTTCCCTTTTGTTTAAAAATTCTAACAATAGCCTGTAATTATGAATAAATAAAGTTTAAGTACATAAATGTGAACTGTTTGCCTATTTTTTCAGGAGGGTGCTGTGGGCTGTAAAGCAATGAGTGAAAGTAATGCAGTATAAGGTATTCTGGTTGTAGCCTGGTGGGAGTGGGTTAATTTTCAGAGAGAAAAGTTGCCTGAATCTTGAGGTTAGCTGAAGTGCACACTAATCCCAGCTGTCACTTGCTTCATCAGGAGTTGTGGCAGCTTCAAAGAAAATTCAGGCTACTCTTGCCCAAGGATTTCTGCCTGCACAGGGGTTGCAGAGCCCAAACGTTTAGATACTTAAGGTTTGTCTGTGAAGATATGTAAGCATCCTCTACTGGCTGCTGCCAACATACAGGGCTCAAGAGATCTTTAATTTGACCCAGCATATATGATTCTTTTGAATGTGTCTGTCAGCATAATGTGTCCCCCTGTGTCAAGGCATAGAGTGCTTGGTCAGAGGTTTAGGAGTTCCAACAGCCATTTACATGTGTCTTTGATCCTTTTGTTACAGTAGTGCTGGGTTTTATTATAGTCACCTAAGTGGACCCAAACCTCTTTGCCTATTTTCTTTTAATGAGATATCAGTTGGATTAGGCAATGTAATATCCTCATTAATTTTATCAGGTTCACACACATTCTTGAGGCTATTTGAAGCCTTCTGTGGGCTGCCCATTCTTTTTCTCTTTTAGGTCTCCTGTCAAGTTTCCATCTCCGATGCACTTTGCCTCTGGTTGTGCTGCTTTCAACCCCCCTTTCCCCTCCAAACTGTGTGCAGTACATTTCACTCTTTATGATGAAACTGAGGATGGTTGCTAATCATCTTGACTAATTTAATATCCTCTTTTCACTCTCTGGCTTCCTGTATGATGATGTTCTGTCATGTAAAAGTTTCTGTTGCATTCACAGGATACCTTTGAACTCTAAAGAGATTATCTCTTGTCTGGCAGATGCATTGGACACTTGACAGTTCTTATTCCAAGGCAAGTTACCTGAATCCACTTCACTAGAAACTTTATTGGATGGTGTACAGGGGATTAATGTTAAGTCTGTTGCATCACTCTGAAGTATTGACAAGGAATAAAATGGCAATAATGGTCCTTAATGAAGGAACTGACATACTGGACTGAGCAGAATTCTCTAGAAAGCCATCTGCTTCAGCACAGTGGACTTTAAGCCAGGAGATTTGATGTGGCACTGAAGGCAAACCCTTCTGCTTGATACTGAAAAGCTGTTGTGTTGGACCTCAGTGTTGGACTTACCTGTTTCTTTGGCCTTTGCCACCTGATGCCCCCACTGTGCCTCACTTATTTCAGAAACAGCATCCAGCTGTCAGAACTGCGTTGCCTCCTGTTGTTTCCACAGTAAGTTCCCATCAGTTTCATTTACCTACTTAAGTTTAAATTGACTGTTTCAGAATCTGAATATTTTACAAAATTATGAGTTCAGTATTGGAATGTTTCAGTCAAGCTTCAGCCTGAATCTTTGAAGCCGTTGAGTGCGTGGATGTGCAACCTCCTGTTTTTGCAATACTGACAGAATGGAAGAGGATTGGTTTGCCTTGTGCAATTATAAAACAAAAGTCAATGTCAAATTAGAGTGACAGCAGTTCATACTGAAGTAGACAGTAATTTTCCCAAACTGAAGATCCTTCTTGATTCAAGTTTGAAGTTTGCTACTTCTGGTAGGTAGAGTGGAGCTTTAGTTGCATGTGAGTGTTACTGACCTCTTGAGTTCTCTGCAGAGTTGTGTTTCCAGGGAGATCTGAGACTAAAATGAAGAAAGCTGCAGAACTGGAAAGAAAGGGAGGGAAGACAGTGTAATGGTAAGGAATTTCTCACGTGGGGGAAAAGTCAGGGAGGGGGAAAAAAAAAAGTAAAAATATTTTCCTTTTGTGCTTATAGATGAGTATGAGAACTCCTCATTGGAGGTTTTTGTGGGAAGCTTCACAGTAAATTTTGGCCTGTGACTGTCCCCAGGAAAGATGGAAAGGAACTTTTAATTTGTCAGGTGACAAGCCATCAAGTCTAGGTCAGTAATATCGGTCATTTTCATCCACAATCTCTACAGAAACAGGCATAGCAAAAAAAATACATTAAAAACACCAGCTGCATTGCTGTTCCTTGCTCAGAATACTTCAAAATTCCTGCTTTGCTAAAATGGAGAGATCTGAAGCCGCCTGGACCTTAGATTTTAGCTGAAAACAAAGAGTATTAGTTTTTGGAGCAGGTGATCAGGTAGCTGATAGAGGGAAAAATGCTGCATTGTTTGGATGTGTGTTCAGGAGGTCAGGATGTTGTTTCTAGTTATCTCTTGCTGATTTAATAAATGAGTTTGGACAAACCACTTAATGCTAACCCATTTCCTGTTTTCTGAGTGATAATGGGTCTGATAGTCTATTGTGTAACTGCAGTAATCTGGAACGACAATCTTGTGCAGGGTAAAAGAAATTTCATCCCGTTTTACTTGTGGGTATCCTGTAGGTAGGAGAGATGTTACAAGGTGTTTTCATTGCTGGTATAAGCAGCCAGTTGCACTCCAGGACTATACAAATTACTGGAAATAGATCAAGAATTTCACAGAAGTGCTGCTTTGAACAAGGTATTTGCTTGAGGATTTAGTTTGCTGATAATACAGGGAGGAATTCTTACCTTTGACTTCAGAGGTCTGTCCCAGCAAGAGATCCTGTAACACTGCAAACTGTCAGCTGTCTCAGGTTTGCACCTGACAGACTCGTCCTGATCCACTCAGACTGGTTTTCCTGTGTGGCCAGACTGATAATTTATTCTGTTGAGACTATGTAGCATTGAACTTCTTGTATTCAAAGCCAGAAGGTTTTTAGGATTGTTTTCCATAGAATGCAGTGTCTCCTGGGATGCTACCTGAATAGGTGCGGTCACTTATAAAGAAAGAACTCATTTGAAAGACTCAATGGATTTACAGGTAAAATCCTTCTTGTAGATATATTTTTTTTATACTTATCTGAAACTCTATTAATACTTTGTTTTTTAAATGTTCTTCTGTAATAGGGATTATGGTCTTTGAGTTCCAAACAGTTCTGAGGAGTTTGGAGTATGAATCTCATTTTGGGCACAGTAATAACTTTTACTGAATAAATAACTCAGTTGAGGTTCAAACCAGTGACCCTGAATGCTGAAAACTGCATGTAAAGTAGTTGTTGAATGTTATATATTTAAAGTATCTAATTTTTGTTAATATGCTATCTGTTTATCTTAAAATATTTAATTTACTGTCAGATATTAAAAGCACAGCTATTCTCAAATATACAATGAGGGAATATACAATACAGGCAATGACTAGTTCAAAATGGAGTTAAGCTAATGATGCAAATTTGTCCATTTTAGCTTTTTTTTTAACTTTGTCACTACAACACAGAATTCTTAGAAGTTGAAAAAAGCAATTTAGAGTATATTCAGGGGTGGTTACTAATAAAAATGTTCTTGAGGTTAAGTATGTCTGGTTATTGAAAATGGGCTGTGTCTGAAGCACAGAACTACACAGGAAGTTTTACTTCATTAGAAAGCTGTGAGCTGGAATGTACGAGCTTCACAATTTAAAAAATTAAATTTATGTAAACAGGTATCTTATGTTGAGAAATGTGGTTGTGTGTGTGTATGAGAATAGCTCTGGGGAGGTGCTTGTCACCACTCCTTACACCATCACTCACTGAGATAAAATGTTTGATTTAGCTAAGACAATCATGACGTCTTTCCTGTTGTCAGACTAAGGAATCATGCCTAAGTCGATGGATGTGCTCCCGTCACTTATCTTGGCTCCTCTGTGGGAGCAGCTGCTCCCCGAGCACTGGAGCGTGGGGCAGGCCTGCCGCCTCCTTCTTGTTCCTGCCATCACGAGCCACATTGTCGGTGTGCAGCTAATAAATTCTTTCTTTTTTTAACCTTCTACGCCCACTGTTCCCGTTAATGTGCCCATTGTTTCTTTATGTCAACCCAGTCCTTCTGTTTGTCCTGCCACTCCCTCGGCCGTGTATACCTTTGCCTTCTCTTCCCTGTTCATTTCCTTCCACAGGCTCCTTTCTTTTGTTAATCTTTTCTGACCTGTTATCCCCATAACCCCGAAGCTGGGTGATTGATATAACACACGTAATGGCCAAAGCAAAACAATTCTTCCAGTATTGCGTATCTACTTGCAATTTCAGTGGGCTTAGTTTTCTTTAACAAGAGAGGTGAGTTACATTTTTAAGTGAAATAGTTATTTGCTTATTCATTTTATGAACAAATTAAATAATTTAAATAATTAAATAATCCGTTCGCAGCCTGACCCCTCTGAGGTGTGAGCACTGTGGGGTGTTACACCTGTGGTACAACGCGCTGACCCCCCTGTTGGGGGCAGAGGGTGCACCCAGGCACATCCCGCCTTGGCAGCAGGTACAGAGCGCAGGCCAATCGAAAACTTTGGCTAAATAGGAATGGTATTTTCCTCCTGCTCTTTCTCCAGAGGGGAATGAACGACTCCAATTCCAGCACACAGCAGCGGTGCCTGCCCTCCCCTCAGCCCTTCCCGGAGCCTCTCGCACCGGTGCGGGGCGACACACCCGGGTCCCGCCCGAGCGCTGCGGTGGTACCGTCACCCCGGGGCATCCACCCCATCCCATCCCATCCCATCGCGACGGGGGCGGGCGCTGCCGCAGCCGCTCAC
>VXAY01004932.1:2155713-2237568 GCA_013399855.1 Oxyruncus cristatus | reverse complement strand
CTCTGGGGATGCTCCGGGCCGGGCGGGATGAGCGCTGGGATGAGCCCATCCGGAGAGGAGGGTCCAGGTGCTGGAGGGGGGCGAGGGCGGAGGGTTCCCCGGCTTTGGGGCCGCTCGGTCGAGTTTGGCCCCACTGAACAGCTCCCGACGGGCGGTCGGTGCCTCTGTAGGTTGAGACGCCTCGTCTTGTCCCCGCGGGCCTGGGGCTGCCCAGGTGGGGACCGGGCCACCCCTCGGGCCGCTGTGGCCACCAGGCTGACACAGCAGCCGGCTCCGACCACCTGTGTGCTCGCTGACACCCCCCCCGACCCTCACTGCAGCGACTGCGGGGGCACAAACTGGGTTTTTGCACTTTCAGGGCTTTTTCTTTCTCCTTAAACAAAAGCATTAGCTTAAGCTAATGCCATACCTGCGCAGCAGCCCTTCAGTAGTTATATGCAAATTGACTTTAGGCTTCAAAGGGGTGTTGAAGAGCGTGACATGTCTGTGGAAGAGCGTGGAAGACCAGATCC
Organism: Oxyruncus cristatus; assembly: GCA_013399855.1. Classification (NCBI taxonomy): domain Eukaryota; kingdom Metazoa; phylum Chordata; class Aves; order Passeriformes; family Cotingidae; genus Oxyruncus; species Oxyruncus cristatus. Next base: position 2,237,056 of record VXAY01004932.1, on the reverse strand, counting down.
TTTTCCTTGAGCTCCTGTTTGCATAGCTTGCAACACACCTTGACAGCACAACACTGGCATTAATTACTCTGTAACTCAATACCTTCTTGCTCGCCCTCATGAACGAGCTGCAGGTGGATAACTTTCTCCATTCCAGGTGTGCACTCCCACTGCCCCTAAAATACATAAACTTCCTTGTGTGTGTGTGTGTGTGTGTGAGAGAGAGAATCGTTTCTTCTAAAGCTGAATCAGTCTGTAAATAACATTCTTCCCTGGTGATGACAGTGTGTTAAACTTTAGACTTGGCTGCTGTGTTAAAGGTCTCTTTGTGGATTTTCCATTTGACATCAGACTTTTGTGATAATCTGCTTTATAATCTGTGCAGGAGTAGAAGCTTTTAAGAGTGCAGTTGTTGGAGAGGTCAGCAAATCACTTCTTAGAAGAGTGGTAATGGGTCCGTTCATGGTTCTTCACGGAGCGTTTGGAGTGGTGGTGTGCTCTGTCTCTGCCTGCACGCTTTCCCTTTATTTTAAAGTCGAAAACAGCAAACCTGAACCTGAGACTTTAGTTCATCTGCAGAAATCACGATGGAACCCTTCAGACTGTATAAGCTACTCAATTGATTTTGGTGGCATTGTTATTACGTTTGAGTTATTACAGAGACCAAAGGAGGAGGTCTAGTGGCATTTAAAGCAGCAAAATCCTATGGGATTTAAAAATCCAGCCTGTGAGACCTGCTAATGATCCAAAATGACATGTCTGTTACTATTTATATATATAATACCCCATACCTGGAAGTGTTCAAGGCCAGGTTGGACAGGGCTCTGAACAATGTGGTCTAGAGGAAAGCGTCCTTTGGTAGGGGGTTGGAACAAGATGATCTTTAAGGTCCTTTCCAACCCAGGCCATTCTATAGTTCTGTGACTTTTTTAGGAGCTTTATAAAATTTTGTTGCTGTATTTTGTCTCAATAATTCTTTACTGGACCACTACTTTTTTTTAGTTTTTTTTTTTTTTTTAACTCCAGGGTGAAAAGGTGGGCCCTGTGTTTGCAATAATGACTTTAAATTACATCATTAAATGACCTTCAGGTGTTGTGTTTGTGCTGACAGTAGCAGCAGGCTGAGAGGTTTTGGTTGTGTTGTGCTTCAGGAGGTTTTGAATGTGGGGAAGAATGTTTGCAAAAATATGTAGAAGCAGGAAGGAGTTTGGTGAATTTTTCTAGATTGGGCAGGTTGTCCCGAAAGTCTGTGTTACTGAAGTTGCTGGAGAAGTTGGGTCCTCATTCCCTTTCTGGAGCTCCATCTACTGGAACCAGCTCTCCCATTCCAGGGTGACACTGCACTGGGATCCAGAGGGATTCAGATGTTTCAGTTACTGCGCTACAAAGTAGCACATATATATACAGATTTTGGCTAATTTGTGGGAAAATAGTAATATTTCCACATTTTACATGGTTCACATTTTACTTAAAACCCTCATTTAAACCCCCCCATTAAGCTCCTAGGCAGTGTTTTCACAGGGCTGAGCTTGTGGTTTCTTAGGTTTCAGGTATGTTTGGAGAATAGATTGAAATTATTAGGTCATAGTTAGAGGACACAATGGTCTAGTGGACTAGTTGGAACTGAAAAGTAAACACCAGATTTTTGGGGTAGGGGTGATGAAAAATGACCTCCCATTTTGCACTTTTTAATCTTTTGCCTTCGATTTGATAATAAAACTTTCGGTCATCTTTTGTGATAAAGCAATTGTCAGCAGACAGTCTAAATGTTAGGATGGTCATTGAGATGTTCTTGACTTAATGGCTGGAAGCCATTACTTTTCTCTCTAACTAAAATTGCCATCCTGAGCTGATGAGGTCTTCTCACTGCATCGGCATAATTTTTTTTTTTATTTTGATCAATCCATGTTTGCTGTCAGAAAGGGAAAAAACTACAGAAAAATCCCAGACTGTTCTGGTTCTGAGTTCAAAATCAGCCTTGTGTCTTTTGTTTTTTATTTCTTGGTTTTTTATCCTCAAGTAGCTTGCTTAGTTGTTTGTCTCCTCTGAAATGGAGAGAATAATAACTGTTTATTCTTTAGCACAATGGCTTCAAGAAGAAACTCTTCAAAAAATGGCTTTAGCAGTGCATAGTGCCAAGACAACTTGCTACTAGTACTTTTTTTCTGTTCTTGAGTATTGATTCAGTAGGCAGGTTCAAGAGAGTTATAAAGGTGCATTGAAGTGCTGTGCTTGAATTTTTATTTAATTGGAGAGAAAGTGGCATTGTTATTGGTCAGGGTACTGTGAAGTATGCTTTGCAGATGACTTCTGAAGTATAAAGTCAGGTTGTTGGAAGCTCTCAGGGAAACATAATCTGAAATGTCATGTAAAGCAATGATTAAAGTCAAAGCAACAATCCCCTATTTGTTCAAGCATTTTGTGTCATTCCTGTATATTGTTTTTATGAGAGCCTAAGGTACTGTTCAGCAGTGGAATTGTGGTTGGCACAGATTTAACAAAAAAAAAAAAAACAACCCCAACCAAACAAAACCAAAATCCAAACCAATAAGCATTTCAGCTCAACTTAAGTATTGCAGGAAAATACCTTTTGTGCCTAAATGTGTATTTCATCTTTTCCATGTTCATCACCACACTGAAGTCTGAAAGAAGTGAAGTCTTAAGTCAGCGTAAACAAGTACAAACCAGACTTTACAAATTGCTGAAGATGCACAGGTAACTATCCTGTTACCTACCAGTCAGCCTTTTATCATTGCTAGGTAATGCAAAATTCAACCCAAAGGGGGAAATTACATAATATCCCTCCCTAGATTCTCCCTGAGTCTTATTTCAGAAGTAATCCAGACCTCTACCCTGATCTTGCAGTCTTTAGAAAAACGAATCTCAGAGGATTTTTTGTTTTGGCTTCTTACCAGGAACGTGGCAGGGTGGAATTCCATTTTCCTTCATGCTTTTTGGTTTGTTTCCTGGGTACCTCGATGTGCTCAATACCATTGCACGACAGTGGTCTAGAGCAACCCTTACAGATTTCTCATCAGTTTTACTAAGATGAGAGTTAGACCTTTTAAAATTGAGGGTAACGATATCAGAAGTGTAGGTTGACTGGAGGCAATAAAAGTGTGAGAAGTCAGAGGACTTGGAGAAAAGAACAAGTGGGTGTTGTAAGGTTGTCTAAAGACCTTTTAAAAAAACAAAGACATGATATGAATCACGTGACCTTCAAAGTGACAAAGATTGTAGAGCATCTGAGTTGAAAAAGAAGGGCTATTAAAGCTTGCTAAGTAATGTGGTCTGATTCTTGATTAAAATTTACTCTTAATTGCAGCTATCCTGTAAATTTCTGTAATGCTGAGTATATTTGTTTTATTTCGATGTTGACCTTGTGTGAGGTAATTTTTAGTTTGTACATTCCAATAGGTTAGTGCAGTTTGCAGGATGCTTGGGTTGATAATTTGTAATTTGCAATTTGCCAGACTATATTGTGTGTCTTTTTCGTTCTGTTTGATGCAGGCATCTCTACTAACTGGGAAAAACAACCCACAGTGGTGCACTGAGCCCTCTGTGAGCAGTCCTGGTAGTACAACAGGGAAAGGGAACTGCAGAAATGACACTAATACTTTTTATTTGTCTGAACAAACCTATCTTAATGAATTTATTGCATTGTTTGCCTGTTCAAATACAGGATGAGAACTGTGAATGTATTGCAACCTAGATCCTGCTTGGTCCTACTTAAACATGGTGGGACCAAGGGCAGAACACAAGTCTGCCAATTCCCTGGTCTCTTTGCTGCTCACTTGCCTGCTTTGCCCCATCCCTTTGCTTTGTGAGCCTTTGCTGGAACAGAAGGGCCAAAAGCTTCAGTATCTTCTTAGCAAAAGACCTTTGACATTGCTGAGGCATCAGTAACTCAGTGGTCTGAGAGCTGACTTAACCTCAGAAAGAAATGGTGTCATACTTCATGTACAACTTGGAGTACTGACTAAGATATCCTGAATTCCAGAATTGCATCACTGTTGTGCCTCTATGCACATATATTTGGAGAACATGAATATTGAAACCTTTCCAGTTGCTTTGTTGTTGAAGTAATGGCATTTCTGCAGCGCCGAGGAGTCTTAGTCATGGGCCAGAAAACTGCTCAAGAACACAGAAAGATAAATGCTGAGGTATTACCAGCTTGGCACACAGAAGAGGAAGGGATACGGTAGAATTAATTTTCTTGCATTAACTTATTTGCTTTTGAATTAGGAAGAAATTTCTGTATTGTCTGAAAACTGAATAGTAACAAATTATTGTGAGAACTGCTTACTTGTTCTTTTCATCCAAGATTATTTCTGATCTCATGTGGGTTTGGAAATGTTTGCAGAAGAGGAAAAGAATTCTTCCCAAGTGATGTGCTTTTTTGTCTTCTTTGAATGTAGGCGTTTTTTTCAGCCTCATAGCATTTACAGCATGTTGCTCAAAGCAGTCATCTATTTAGAAAAGTAGTAGTTGATTTAGGAGTGACCTGGCAAACCTGAAAAAGCTAAAGGAGGTAACCCTGGTATCTCCTGATGTCTCTGTGATTATCCAGCATTAAGAGAACAGGAAATAGTGTCATGGCAAGTGTTTCTATATTCAGTGGTGATCTTTTTGAAAACAAGCAATGGAAAGAACATCCTGGTGGTCAGGTATGGTACTTGCCACGCATGTGGTGGCCCATGGACAAGCCAGCCAGGTTGTGTTCCTGTGTTGGATGGGTCTGTGAGGATCCATTCGATGCCAGCAGCTCTGGGTGCAGCTGCAGGTTGAGCTCTGGGGGGCGGGAGCCCCAGCCCCAGCCAAGAGGCCCTGAACTGCCCACCCTTTGCACAGCAAAGGGCCCAGGGACCTGTGGCCCAGCCAGGGGACCCTCAGAAATACAGAGGAGACAATGACCCTCAGACTTTCCCTGCTCTTAGGCTGTGAGGGTATAAAAGCCATGGGGTTCCTTTGTTCAGGTCCCTCATCAGAAGCACCAGCTTGAGCTGTTATTTTATAATTTATTGCACCAAGATTAAGTTATTTTGAGGATTGGTACATCTGAGACTGCTATGGGAAACCGAGAGTTGAGCCGCCAAGGAAACCTGGCCTGACTGTGAGGGTGGGGGTGTAGCTGTGAAGGGGCTTCAGTCCCAGCTCAGGTGGTGCAGGTGTGACTGCCAGAGCGGCTACTGGATGGCTGACAGGGAAGGTTCCTTAATACTGAAATGTAGATCTCAGAAATGTGCTCTGGGAGAGTCCTCACGTGTGTGAATGGGTGACGTTTTGGTAGCCCGAGTGGCACAGTGTAGGCAGGGAGCAATATGCTTTTATGGTTTAGTATGGTTTTACTACTCCTTCCTCTTTGGGTAAAATGAAGCTGCTTTGGGCATGTGGGACTAATCTCTTCTCGGTTCCATTTAATATTCTGTAAAGAGGTCGTTTAAGAATTTATTACTTTCTTTTTTCTGACCACATGGCAAGAAGCCGCCCTCTAAATCTCTTTGTGAAGATAAATTGGACGTGGCACTTAGTGCTGGGGTTTAGTTGACATGGTGGTTTTCGGTCAGAGGTTGGACTCAATGATCTTGGAGGTCTTTTCCAACTTTAATGATTCTATGATAGAGATAATCAAATGCTAATTGTTGTTTCTTTGTACATAACTTAACTCCCCACCGTCATAGTAGTAGGTTATGCTGCCAGGTGGCTTAAAAGAGATGCAGAAATGTTTCTATCACCACTGTGAGTGTTTGTGTTTCCTTTTAATACCGTAAGATTAACATTATCATGCGAAAATTGAAACTGTGTGTTACACAGGGAACCCTTGATACCAAGGGAGTGAAGGAGGCCAAAACACCATATTGTCCAAATTGTTGAATATAAAATAGAATAAAGAGCAAATACCTCAAAACTAGCTACTTATCAGGAAACTTTTGAGCTGAAATTCTAGTAATAAAAAAAGTGCTCCAGTGGGACAGCAGGAGCAGAAAGCAGCTGTGTGGTACAGGTAGAGGTATTGCATCCATGAACCCAGCATTCACTAGAGTAGTTTTGTTACTGTTAACTGAATAAGGTAAAAGCAGTGTCAGTCATTGCTGAGCCAGATCGTGCTGCTCAGGGCCCTGAGATAGAAGGTCTCTGGTGTGGACACAGAGGTTTTCCTGTGAAGTTTCTTTGGGATAGGAATATAATAATTTCATTAGATGCTTTTCTCTGATCTTGCGTCTCACTTGCTGTACGTGTTTGGGACTAACCTGTATTTGGGGAAACAGGGTGTGTGTCCACTGCTCTCCACTCCAGGAGTCTCCTGATAATGGAGGGAAGAGAGTTCCCAGCACATGGGCTGCTCTGTGCTGGTTTCTCATCAAGTACTGGTTTAGCTCAACGGTACTTGACTCTTTGTATTTTATTTTCTTCCTCCACATGAAGTTACCCAAGCACACTACCTCAGCTGACTTATGCAGATAAGGTAGATTTGGCAGAGAAATGCATTAATTTTTTAGGATATGACTGATTTAACTTGCTTTCAGTGTTTCACAGTACTGAAGGAGCTTTTGAATTGCTATTAAAAGCATTACTACAAAGTCACAAACTTCAGACTTACCTTTTTTTGTGAAGTTCTGATAACCGCTGAGGTCGACTGAGTAGTTCAGCATTTTGCAATGCAAGGTTCAAGGTGTTTTTTTATGGAAAAAGTCTCTAAAACTCAATGACAATTCATAAAGCTTATGCACTGCAAACTTATTGTAAGACAACAGTCAACATCGTGCACACAGTGAAATAAAGTTATGCATAAATACAGTAACTGCCATGCTCAAAAAGTCTTCCATCCCCTTCCTTTCGACCATGGAAAACATAACCCTTTTCTTTTGAAAAGGAGGGGCAGGGAATGAAGATTTCATAAATGAAACCACAAGGAAAACCACATGACTGTCCTTGCAAAACCTGCTGCCAACAAGCAAAAAAAGGAAAGAACCTTGTAAACCCAAGGGGGGAATGGCCTAAATTTGGAAACATTTCAGATCTTAGTTTTTTAGATTTGTTTTCTTTAGTTAAAAGAAGACATAGCTATGTGTGGGGAAGGAGAGGTTTCATGCTGAAGGTTGTCTGAACATATAATTGTTTCTAGAGAAGTGGTATTCAAATAAAAACCTGCCAACTCAAGTCTTGAAGAACTTGGCAGGAAGAGCCAGAGCCTTCACCATACAGGGCTTTAAGGTCTATTTGTAGAATACAATATTAGTTAGAAATTGTACAATAAGCTAGTGAGAATGATGAATAATCTTTTCAGAGTAGCTCATAATCCTGCCCTAGAAGCCACCTAGGTAATTTTAAGTTGTAACCAGTAGTTATTCTCAACTAGGGGAAAAAAAAAAACCCTGGTAATGTCTTCTATCTCCCGCTGTGGCCCAGGTACATAGTGCTGTTAGGAACATGTAATAGAGTCATTAATGGGGCAGCCTGTGGATCTGTTACAATAATTTTTATACCAAATGCAGGCTTTTCCTGTACAGGATGCCATAAAACCAGCAAGAGATTTAATCAGAGATGTTAATGGATTCAGAGTATCTTCCTGGAATTGTCCTTTGCTGGTCTATCATTTTGGGGTCTTCCTTCAGCAGTGTACGTATTCATTATTGGTACTGCTTAGTGTAATCTAGCAGGTGGATAATTTTTGACATTACATGCTGTTGGAGAAATTAATTTATCTGTAGCTAATCAACTTCTACAGTCCAGCTGTCATACTGAGAGGACTATGAGCAGCTTCTGCTACTTGTAGTTACAAACAGGGCCAGTAGTGCTGATGTGCCAGCAAAGCAGTTTGGGAGCATACACTGTTTGATTTTGGGCAAAATCAGCCAGATGAGCTCACTTCACTGATTAAATTGTTAATGCTGACTCTCCTCATTTTCTATGGCAATAAAGAGAGATTTCTACTAAGAGTGTGTAGAGTGTCGTTTCCTCCCAAAGGCACAGGAACTAACAAAAAGCAGTAGTTTGGCCGATGGATTGGAGCCTGTTTTGCAGAGAATCCTTGCTGGGAAGAATTACTTGCTTGTCTCTCTCCTGCGTGCTTCTCACATTTGCAGCAGTTACTGCCTCAGTTCCCCTGCATGTCAGCTGGTGTCGTTTGACATTCGTTCTGGTTTGCAGGTTTCTGATGTGCTCCAGTTACTGCCATATGCAGTAACTCTTGTTGTGACAGCTCTGTAATTACAGGGATATTTGGCTTCTGCCTGGTTTGTGCTGAATGAAAGGTGGTGATGCTGCCGCTCGCTGCAGACAGGTCCGTAGATCGGAGATAACGCCGGCAGCTGCCAGCACCTCCTCCATTAGTGGGATCCAGGGATCTGTGAACTTCACGTGTCACGGGCTGGCACCCAAACTGCTCGTTTGTAGGACGGTGCCGGTGAGCGAGTGATGCTCTAAGCTCCCGTGGCATCACCCGTAGTGTCCAATCGGGAGTGCGGTGCCGCAGCAGGCGCTGCCCTGCGCTCGCAGCGGGACTGCCACTCGCAGCTGGCTCAGTAGCACCGGGTGCTGCTGGATGTTCGTGCCTGAACGCTGAGTCGGCTTGCAATGACTATGTCAGAAAACACGAGAGACTCAGCAGAAAGGTAAGGAGCACCACACAGCATTTTCCATTTGCTTAGAGGCAGTTCTGATCCCGCTTGTTGGAAGCAGGAGAGAATCTGCAGCCCACTGAAGCATGACTAATCAGTTTGCTAAAATGCTGAGCACTCTCGAGTTTAAAGTATTTCTTCCCTGTTGCTAACAGCGACAAATGATGATTTGTAGCATTCAGGTAAGGTGTGTATTGTGTTCAGGTCTAAAGCCCTTGACTTGGGAGCTACAACCGATGGCAGGTTTCCTTGGAGCATGAGGGAAACGTGCAGCTTGTGTTTTTCCTGCTGCTGTGGGTGGCACTTGTGTTGTTAATTCTTATTCCAGAAAAGATAGCAAGTAATGAATATCTTATTTGTACATTGAGCTTCAACAGTGATTTTTTTTCTTTGTCATCTTCCTGTTTCAAAAGAATGTTTTGAAAAGGTTTATTTGTATTGAATGAGGTAATTCTCCTGCATGACAAGAAATGAGCAAACAAAAAACCCAGGTAAAATGTTACTAGTCTAAATATTTTAAAACAGATGAGAATGTGTTTTATATCATGTTAAATATGCTATTTGGTTCAGGGACATATTTAAAAAAGGAAGGTTGGAGTTTTAGGTACATGTAAGCAATAATTGATAAAGTTTTAATTATTAAGTAGGGCTCAGAATAGTTGGGCGGACATGATGTTGCATATTGTATGAGATGGATGCCAAGACTTGGTTAATCAATATTTGCAAAGCACTTGCAGAGTGTCCTAGGTACAGAAGGATTTGCAGTTTATCTGAAATGTGATGACAGCAGCCACTATGAACAACATCACATAATGTTTCTCTCAATTTTACAGTCCAGTTTTTCATGTATACAATTATGCTCTTTATTTCTTTGCAGTCATTATTCTTAAACCAAAACCAAACCACTGCTGCAGTGGATGGTTATTACTGATGTTATCTACTAGTTCTGTGCTCCCCTGCCTTTTCCTTAAGATGATATCAGGGCTTTGCTTTCTGTTGTTTCCTTTCAGCAGTCCGTGTTGTGCCATTTTTAAGGAACTAACACAGTTTCCAAGTCACAAGATAGATCACATTAGTTAGAGCTGTTTGGAGTCAGGAACATGATGGCCATTTGTTTGTATTTTGTTGGAGGATGTTTTGTACAGACTTGTATACAACATATTAATGCAGTATAGCTCTTTGATCATTAAATGCAGATGTTTTAACTGTCCTGATACTGGCCAGGTGACCTTAACTTTGTTAGTGCAAGGCCTTATTGTTTCTCCTGTGGATTTTTTTTGTCCAGCAGTTCTGGTAGTGATGAATTTGGGCCAAACTAGCTCAGCTGGTCTGTATTATCCTGTTGCCAGTAACCTAAAGACCAGCTGAGAACCCTTGTGACGGGTCAGGCTGACATCTGAATATTTTAAAGGAGAAAAGCACAGCCAGACTAAGCCTCTGAGAGTCTTCTGACTTTGAGAGGCAGCAGCAGCTCTTTTTTCTTTGAGTGTGGTGTCACTTCCTAGGGACAGTGATGTTCCCAGGGGCAAGCACAGCGTGAAATTTTAACCCACCCGTGAGTTTGTAGTGGTCGATTGCACAGGAACATCCTGGACGTGAGCTGAACTAAAGCAGGTGTTCCAGCAACAGTTGGTATAATAATCTGATGCAGACTGGCAGTGTCTCATCCTTAAAGTGACAACATGATCATAATGTCACCAGCCTGCGGTCTGTCAGCCCTACAGTCAGATGTGCATCATCACCCAGTGCTCCTGTGTTCTGGTCCCTGAGCTCACCAAATTGCTGTGCTCCCACATGGCAACTTCTGCGTGTCCAGGTTCTTATGTCAAGTAGGTGCAGTTTTATCTTATTTTCAGAAAACAGAAAACTTAAAATTGCTTTTCACATGTTACTTGGTAAGGGCACAGCTTTTTAAAAAACCCAAATCCACAAACGCAGTGGAATTCATTTGTGTTTTTTACTGTCACTAGAAATGGAATAGCAGGTTATGCATGGGAATAAGGCTGGAGCTGAAGAAGGGGGTGTCAAATGTAGCAGTAATGCACTGGTAGAAGGAGAACAGATGTGCTGAGTTTATTATCTCTTCTGGCAGGTCACCTACATCAGACCTCAACGTGGCACTGCGTGAATGTATGGCAGCTCTGGATTTATTTCTTAACAACAAGTTCTCAGATGCTTTGGCTTCTTTACAAGCAAAGTAAGTTGATAAGTTTTACTAGTTTTCCTCTGTTTATTTTTCTTTGTTTCACTGTCTCTCAGGAGATTTTGACTAGACAGCTGGTTCTCTGTTAATAATTGATAAGTCTTTATGGTTTTGGTTCAGAAGGGGGTGGTAACTTGATGTGTTAAGTTTTGGGGAAGACAGATAAGTGCTTTACACTCGGGTGAGTAAATAACATGACTGATCAGAAGTATCTGCCAGAGGTGAGGAATTGATGTCCAGAGAAGTAACCCCTCAGCTGTAGTGCAGTATGTGGGATTCTTGATCCTGCAAGAATAAAAACCATCCTCTGTCACCTTTTATTTTTGCCGCCTTTCCCATATTTTTCTGCATATTCTGAGAATTTGAGAATTATAGTTTTGTGTCTAAACGAGCAACTGACCATGAATTGAAGATTTGAGACCCATTAGGTATGATTTTTTTTTGTTGTCATTCTTTTTTAATAACCATTTGCAGAAACCTCCTCACAGCTTATTTTGCAATTCAGTGTTGTGGTCATGCACTCTGTTTCCTCATTATGTTGCAGCCCTATGTTTAATGAGTGGCCCAGCTGCAGGCAGTGAGATCATGAAACAGTTTCTGAAATCTGTTGTCTCGCAGTGTCTGTGATCTGTCATACCCTGTCCCGACGTTACCTGGGCTCTCGGCTTGTTGCAGTCTGTGGTTAATTTAAATTTCCCCCCACCCATCCACCCTATTTACTCCACTTATTTTTGAGCCATCAGCAAATTATGTCATGCCTTCTTTTAGGACACTGGAATAAGAAACAAGTAAAATTCATGGGTAATTGCTATGTGTCAGGGTAACTACAGTGAATACTACATATCTGCTTTGCTGAGGTATCAGCCTCGTGTTTGATGCCATAATCTGTAGCTTAACCATGTAAGGATGTTCTGGGAAAGACAATAATGATAAATTGTAGTGTCAGCTATACTAATAATGCTGGTTTTATTCACGGTGTTATTTAGGGTTTATATATCATCAGAAGATATAATAAAAGCAGTACAAAGAAAAATTGTGTTTTCATTAAATTCTGACAGCAAAGCCCCTGTGCCCATCTGGAAATGCTTACTCAGTGCTTAGCATAAAATAAGGAGATATTTTACTGAAGGAGGTTTCCAAAACACTGCAAAAGTTAGTGAGGCTGTGGCTCATTTTTTTTTTTCCTGTAAATCCATTTTTCTTCTGTTGCATATGGTTTTCATTCAGCTTTAGCTTGGCTCTGCAGAGCGTCGTTCATGGGCTGATACTCTGGTTTTGTACCTGACCATATTCCACACTGCAAACCCATTTTGAAACTAATTTTCCATGTTAGCCTGCTGTTATGAGGAGGCCCTGTTGCTTTTGTCAGTGAGGGAAGTACAGACTTATGATCTTTGTGAGTGCAGTGAAGAAACAGGATGCTAAATTTCCCCACAGATGATACCCATTATGGACACAGTCCACCTCTTTAGGGAATGAGAAGAGTTATGGAGAGGGCACACATGGTAGCACTGTGGATTTTCTTTAGGAGCCATCAGTTCCTGGGTGTTCCCTTTTCGTGTGCTGAGATTTGAAATTGGTTTCCACAGTACATAAACATACTATCTTTGTTTAGAGAAATACTTTTTAGTTTCTATATGCTTGCAAAGAATTTCATATCAGATTTTTGCAGCTTTAACACTTACGGTGTAGGAGATACTCTGCTCTGTATTACATTAGTGCAGACTCATGAAATTACTCACATTTGGCTTTCACAATAAGTGTATTTTCAACTAATTTGTACCATGTGAAGCTAACAGCAGATTTGGCAATGTATGAGAGTTAAAATCGGAAGAGTTTTCTTAGCAGCTTAAAAATAAATATCTGAGGATGGTGTCTAGACTTGTGTTGAGGTAAAGCTCTTTTTTTCCCTGTTAGAAAAGCAAATCCATCATAATGAAGAGATCTCATTTCATAGAAAAATACATCTGGTGTTTTAGTTTGGTGTTATATAACCTTTCTTGTTTCCTGAGCTACCTTTTAGCTTTTAGAGTCAATATTCTTTATTATCATTAGCAATCTTTGTACAATAGTGGGTTCTGATTATATTGTGCTTTCTGTAGTAACTTTGATTAAATTAATGTTTTATATGGAGCACTTAGATTATATCTAAGGACTCATAAGAAATTCCTGACATTCAGTCACCAAGCACAGCAGTGATTTTTCAATATATGGTGTGTTAACTGTAACCATGAGTAACACTGAAACTGTCAGTCACTGGAGTGGGAAAAAAATCTCATCATCCTTCTCAACCCTGAGACACAGTAAATTGATTAAATGCTGACTGGATTTAGCCCTCATGTCGTTGCAAACAGATGATAAATTAGAGAGATTGATTCTGATGAGATGTCCCCTTCCCTTCCCAGGACAAATGATTAATATTTTAATAATTATCCTAAAGGGTAGCAAGACGTAATCACCTGATGGTTTGTTGGTGTCAAATCAACTGGGAGAATGGTAAATAAAATAAATTCATGACAGAATTGTCTGGACCATTGGATGAGCTGCACCCCATGTGTTGCTGCTTGCAATATTATAGGAACAATACGACAAGGATTCATTCCAGGCAGTTGACTTTATTCTGATAATAGACTCCCAAAAGCACTTGGGGTTGTTTGGTGGAATATTAATTCTAGAATGACTGTGTTTGAAAGGTAAATTCAGTCATTTGATGTGGGAGTATCTCAGGTAGGTGTGAAGAGATTGTGTTACTGCTCAGGTAGTTATGAAAATCTTGTTGGAATAGTAGAGCTCTGCTACTATCTGTTACTATCATTGGAATTTTTAAACCTATGCCCATTTTACAGTATTAAATGTTATGTTGTATATTCTGATCTTTAAAAAGTTAAAAGAGGTTACTAAGGAATGGCAGCTTTTTGTAGTGGTTGTCTTCATGGTGTGGTGAAATGTTCTTGCCCTTGTAGAACAAAAGCAAACATGAGATTGTTCAGTGGGGTGGAGGAGCTTTCTCTGGGAACCGATCTCACAAAGATAGGGTGTGATTATCTAACTGAGAGTGGTAAAAGAATAAGGGGAAACACACAGAGATAAAATGAAGCCCTGCACAGTGTTTGGATAAATGTGTTGCACAGTTCTGCAGAAAGCTTGAGTTAGCTATTTACTGTGAAGAATGTCAAGAACATGAAAAAGGTCATTTTTTCTATGGTTTTCTATCTTTTTATACCTGAAGTCTGGAAGAACACCAGTCTTACAGTTAATGAATTAATTGCTACCAAAACCTGACTTAATTGTTAGTTTCTTCATTTAGCTGGAAGAACTTACGAGATTGCAGATTTTGGAAAATGGCTTAGACAGAAAAGATTTTGGGCACTCTGTTTTTCACAAAAGATTATTAGACCCAGGTTAATTCTGAGGTCATCTTTTTGACTCCAGCTGGGGAGCTATCACTGTCCTCGCTTAAGCACTTGTTTTCAAGCAGGAATAAAAGTGCTCTCCAAGCACTGCCCAAGAAAGGGCAGTGCTGTACCAAAGTTGGAGAAGAGGCATGTGGCAGAACTCCGTAAGTGCCTGAAGATATTATTTATAATCCTCTTATTCAGTCATGTGATACCAACTACTGGGATAAGTTATTAATCACAATATTCGTTGTCTTTATGTCATAAAGGCTTGTTAACTCCATCAATGTCCTGAGGAAAGTGCTGCTGAGGAATCAAAAGAAGGAAAATAAAAAGCCATCAGGTTTCATTCTGTATCCATCCATATAAAACCCAGGCCTTAAAACTCCTGGCAATACACCAGGATGTAATTGGCAACTTTAATTGTATGATTAATAGAAATAACATAGGTAAGTTATATTTAGTGGCATTTCTGCCAGCGTATAAAAATTTGAATGTTGATAAATACCAGTTGGCTAATGACAGACATTAATTACTATCTCCTTCAAATATTAGAAGCAACATAGATGAAACCATTGATTAGGGAAGGGGTGATTTGGTATCAGAAACAAATTACTGGATAGAGAAATCTTCACCACATATATGTGACTAGTACCAATTTACTTCTTAGTGCAGTGAATTTAATGTTTATTTGCTTTGATTTTTGAAAGCAAATTTCTAGGATTTTGGAAAGGTACTCTCGTGCTTTGAATTTAAACCTCTGGAAGGGTTATGTTTTAGTAAATACAAGATGAAGTGTGTTTTTCTGCACTGAGGCTGATGAATAATCAAATGAACAGGAACACTTCATCAGGCTGGCATTTTATAGTATGTTCATTTTTTTCCCCCTGCTTTTCATTATCAGTGTACTGAAAGAATCATGATGTGTAAGGCCAAGACAGAGCTGTCCTGACTCCACTGGATTTTAAACTAATTCCTTCTATTATCTCTCTGTTCTTCTTACCTTGCAAATGAGATGGATGTGAGCATAATTTGGGGTTTATAGCACTTACGGCACTGGGTGATTTCCCAAAATGGCTTTTCTGCTAGATTGGTTTAGATGGGGAGGGCAAGTAGGTCTTTTGGGCAGCCACAGAGCACTTCACATAGACTGCAGTGAAGTTTAAAGATGTTGTAGTGCACTGCAAAATTCTTCAGGGCTGCCGGCCTGCTCTGTGCCATTTGTATTGGAAAAAGTAACCCTTGATGGCATGAGGCAAGGGAAGAACCAGGTACCTCTGTAATGCTGTCTGCACCAACACTAGGTATTATTTTAACCCCTAGATCTCATAAATATATATATACACACAAAGGAAGTCAGGATTTATCATCACTTGTATTTTTCTTCGGTGATTTTATTGCTTAATGTCAATGAGAGGGGGTTGCTTTAGGTGTAGACAGGGTTTATTTTTTGGTTCTGGAAAATACTAACCAAACATCAGGGACTCCTAAGGACACTTAAAGGGTGTTGTACTCCACTGAGGAAAGTAATTAAGGCATAGTAATATATGAATTATTAGAAAACTTAGAGGCGTCCAAGTGACAATGGTGAGTTATTTGCTCATTGCTTAATGTAGGGTTGACTGAAGTTACTCCTGAAGATGTCTTTCAGTGCAGTCCAGTTATTAAAACCTGGGGAGGCAGGTGCATTTCCAGAGGCAGAATTAAATGGAATGAGGTGTCCTTTAAAGTCTGGCTTTTCTCCTTAAAACAAAACCACAGAATCGGAGTAGCTGAGGTTGAAAGGGACCTCAGGAGGTCACATACTCAAGCAGGGCAACCTAGGCACAGTAGACCAGGGTTGTCTCCAGAGGGCTTTTGAGTGTCTCCAAGGATACAGACTCTACAAGCTCTCCAGAGGATGTGTGCCAGTGCCTGGTCGCCCTGATAGTAAAGAAGTTTTTCCCAGTGTTCAGACAGAGCCTCCTGTGTTTCAGGTTGTGCCCATTGCCTCTGATCCTGTCCCAGGGCACCAGTGAAAAGAGCCTGGCTCTGTCCTCTTTGCTTCTTCCCAGCTCTCTCAACCTTTCCTCATAGGAGGATGTTCCAGTAGCTTAATGATCCTCATCACCCTGTTCTTGCGTCCATGTCCTGAGGAGCCCAGAGCTGGGCACAGCACTCCAGGTGTGGCCTCAGCAGTGGTGTGAGGAGGGGAAGGATCCCCTCTCTCATCCTGCTGACAGCTACACTCCTCTCAGTGCAGCCCTGCTTTTTGCCAAGGACACATTGCTGGCAGACCACTTTCTCCTTGGAAGGGAAAGAAAACGCAGTTGCTCGTTTTGAGGAACACCTGAAGGACATGTGTTGAGAACAGGTGTGCTGAGGGTGGAGATTTTGTGGAAAGGATATCCTTGTTTGACTGCAAGTATTTTTGAATATTCCCTGCCATTCAGAGCTATCTGATCCATTCTAGAGTGTAAACAATTAAAATAGCAATTGTTGCTCCTTAGCAGTATTTGTCTTAAGTCATGCTGTTTGTCAGGGGTGGATTAGCAAGGCCTACAGAGAGCTTCTGTGTCAGGAATTTATCTGAGCTTGCCCTTCAACATATTTCTCAGGTCATCTTTATTACATCTCAGTGCCCAAAGACGTTTTGATTCATTTGCAGAGGATTATACCAGACATAGGTACTGGCTGAATGCTTTGAATATGTGCAATATATAAACCCTCTGTCCTGTCAGAGGAAAAATGCCAGCAATGGCTGCACGTAGGAATTAATTGTTTTCCTTGCACTAATGCCAAAGTTTTTTACTTTCTGCAAAAGAGGCACTATCTGAGACCCCAAAGAATAATATTTAAGTTGAACAGATTGGGATGGAAAGTTGGCAGAAGGGGAGAAGAGGAAAAGAACAGTAATATTTGACAGAGACTCTAATGCTTCTGGTGAGAAGATCTGTTTCAAGAAGATTCTATTTTGGCCATGGTTGTAGTGTTGTGTTACTTACCTTCTTGAGTCTGTCTTGAGTGACTCTCCCAAAATAGAAGAATGTCATCTGGATTTGTGTCATGTGTTGCAGTATTCATTAGATATTCCATTAAAAAAACCCTCTGTTGTCTCTGAATGGTGAGCCATGTGGTTAATTCCTGTGCTTTGCTGGTTAAATACCTACCCTCAGCTCAGAATTGATATATTTTAGCAGAACTATTGAAACTGGAGTTGTAGACATGACTTCATGTAGAAATCTCAATCTGTTACTGTTTCTTGATTATTTTGCGTGTCCTTTGTGTTTGATTTAGACCTCGTTCCCATCAGGCTGATACGTTTCTGGAATTGGACTTGCATTTGTTTTTCAAAAGCAATAGTGCAGTCGAATCAGCTGTGCTTTGCGCCTTGTGTTTTCTTTCAGAACTAAGGACAGCATGTATCATGCCCTGACCTATGCCACCATACTGGAAATGCAAGCTATGATGACATTTGATCCTCAGGACATACTGAATGCAGGAAACACGATGAAGGAAGCTCAAGCCACCTGTCAAAGGTAGGCGTGGAGCGATTCAGTCAGTAAATAGTTGCTTCTCGGTAAAGGTTTGGAAGACGTACAGGTTAAAAAAGGAAATGTAATTTCGTAGAAATCATAGGAAAACTGAGGTTGGAAGGGATGTCTGGAGGTCAGAGGAGGATCACGTAGGAGGTCACAGCGCATAAGTTAGAGTGTTCAGCAGTCTAGCCTCAAAAACTTCAGTTTACCACAATATCTGATTTTTCTTGTCAATTAGACTTTAGTCCTATCAGTAGTCCTGGCTCTGCAGTGTCTGGAAGTTGTTATTTACAATGTGCAGACACTGCAGAGTGTTCCCATGGGTGATGGTTGTGCTGCAGTTCCCTGTCTTTGAGTCAATTTTTGCACCCCCAAAGGACATGCACCCATACACACACAAAATAAATCATCCCCACCCTTTATCCCCTTCCTTCATCAAGACGTATTTCCATGATGAAGGGTAAAACAGACCTCAGGAGGACCATGTTGACTAAGTTCTCTGTGGAATATGCTGAAGTTTGTGTATGTGGTGAGGTGACAGAGGGTTGGTGAGCACTAGAGGTAGGTTAGTGACTGTGTGGGAGACCAGCTGAAAGATACTGTTGTTCTCTATTGTTGATGCTTCATGTTCAGAATGACCAAATATACTTTTTTTTGCAGATTTAGGAAGAAATCTACAGTAGCTGATTCCATCAACAACCTTGTACATAGACAAAGCCTTGAACACTTTACTGAAGGTAGTATTATCTCTCACATGCATAATGTTTTAGATTTTTTATTTATGCAATTTGAATCAGGTACAAGTGTGAATTTGAATATATAACCACATCCAAAATCACTGGGTTTGTTGACTGCTGACTCAGCAGTCCCAAAAATTGCCAGGTAGAGAAATACCTAGAAAGAAGTATTGAAATGGCTATAAAGGTTCTAGATCCAGGATTTCGTGGAAAGCACCAGATAAATTCCTGCAGAGTTTCTATAACTGTGTTTCCTTTCTGTTTGGAATTACATCAGTAGTCTGGAACTGAAGCACTACATCAAATTTGGGTCATATTTTTCTCAGTTTGAGCTTTGTGATCTTATTCCTATAGTGATTGGCTAAGGGGCTTTTTACTACTTTTTGACTGGTTGATTTGTTTTCTTCTCCTCTCTGTGTGACACTAGAGGAAATCCATGCAGAAATTTGCTATGCTGAATGTTTACTTCAGAGAGCAGCACTCACGTTCCTCCAGGTATGGACTCTTGTGTGGCTTCTGGGAGGGGGAAAAAAGTACATACCATACAGGTTTCTGTTCTTAAAACTAAAGAAGTGGTAGAAGACTCTAGTTTGACCTAATGATATAAGACTGTTTCATCTGGATCAAGTCTGGATATTGGAACAGTGCTGAGTGTCCTATGAGACCCTACTCCAGTCCCTCTCATTTCACGCTCATGTGTGAAATGTAACTGCGGTAAGCACCAATTTTCAAACGCTGTGTGTTGGGATATCAGATTTAAAAAAATAAGAGAAAAGATGGTCATTGAAGCTGTGCTGGAATACAAGTGAGTTTTTTGCTTCAGTCTGGCTGGTGTTTGCTTTCCCAAGAGTACTTTCTCACTGGTGTGTTCTTGAACTGCATAGCTATTAGGCTCCACACAAGATTTCTCCTTAACAGTGCTGCCTGTCTTTTAAAAAAGGGGAGTTCTCCCTCTTCTTTAACTTTTATCTCTGTACTAATGAAGCTTCATTTGTCTGGTGGAGCAACATTAGCAGTACTTACTTGGGCTCCAGCATGCAATTTAAATTGCTAATCACAGTTGAAATAACTGATTTTTATTCTTGATTTGACTGTACTTGCTGTATAAAAGTGGGCCTCTTCATCTCTTAAGAGGATAATGAAAGTCACAGTCAGAAAAGCCTAATGTTTCTTGGCTCAGTGGTGCTGGTAGGAAATGGAATGCAGGTGGTGGTTTTATAGTGTTTGGGAGTTGCCAGGTGGGCTCTGATTTATGTTGCTTATGACAGTTTATGGACCGTGTAACCTTTTTCAGCAATCTGCTGTGTCCCTCTGCTAGAAACTACTGCTTCATAGTAACACCCATAATCAGAGGAGCTTTTATAGTTTTTAGAGTGCTGATGATGGACTTTGAAATGGCCAAGGTGTAGCTACCTGTTTCCATTTTCGTTTGGGATCTTTTGGGATGAGTAGCCTCTAGCACGGGGGGACAATTTGGGTGATGTCTGAAACTATGGAAGCAAGAATTTTGAGAACTTCTCCACTATGCCTGTAAGAAAGGAGTGTTTTAAAGCAGTGTCTCTTGGTTTTAAGCACTGTTTTCACAGGTATCTGTTTTTAAAAATGTTTATAGGTATGTGGGGGAAGAAAATAATTTTTTGTCCTCTTCTGCAAAGGTCTCTTTGCTTCCTCTTCTATTCTGTGTTTAATTTTTCATGAACACATGAACTAGTATTAAAAACTAAAAAAAAGGCACTTGGTTCCAACAGGTGTTGAAGGGGGTTAGTTTTGATGCTTAATGACCAAATCTGGTTGAAAACACATAAAAATTAATCTCAGCATTTTACAAGGGCCGGACAATTCTCACGTTGGCCCTGTTGTTTGGTGTCATGAGCATTCTGAATATAAACATTTTAAAACCATCTTCTTTCCCTGTTCCATTTTCCATTCGAAGGAAAACGTAACTGAACCTTTACACATGGTTAGGTATTCTGTACCCCCCGGTGTGCTATACTTGGATTAGTTCATCTAGTCCACGCTCTTTTCTCCACCATGCTCCATAATAGCTTCTTATGATTTTTCTGTGCTGGTATCTTCCGTTAAAACACATACAGACTTTCTGTCCCAAAGTAACAGCAGATAACCAAACCAAACCAGAATGACAGACTATGCATGATGAGTGAGGCAAGAAATTGCCACCACAAAGTTACGAGACTGAAGAGGCTTTAACTAATGGTCCCCAAGACACACGTTGCTGTAATTCCCTCAGTTTGTTATAGCTTATAATGTAACATGTTACCATCTCATATATATGAATGTTCAGGCCAGAAAAAGAGCATATACTGTATAAGTTTACTGACCCTGTTTCCCTTTTTGGGATATGAAACTATATTCTGCAGACTCCTGAGGACACACAGTTGCTCGTGAACATTTCCTGGCTCAGCACCAGGCACATCTGAACTGTGCTGAAGGACAAATGAGAGAAAGCTATTTTTTGAAAGAGCCACAAATGCATGTACCTTAGGTGACATTCATTAGCATAGTCCCTGTGTTTAGTAATGCAAATGGTCCAAAGGTGACAAGGACTACACTGATCACAGAAGGCATCAAAATAAAGTGCATATGTCTGAACAGAGTAAAAAATATTTTAATATAGAAAGGAAGTCCTAAATCCATGTGTTGTGTCTCAGAGGCTTCGTGTCATGCTGCTTGTGTTCCAGGTATGTGTTCACCTCAAGAAGACAAAAGTCTTTTATAATGCTTACAAATTCATATTGCTAATGTGTTTCCATTCCAACAGGATGAGAATATGGTAAGCTTCATAAAAGGAGGCATCAAAGTCCGAAACAGTTACCAAACATACAGGTGAGTCAGAGTGGTGATGTGACTAAGTGTACCCTATCAGTAAAAACTGCTGCTGGTCAAATATTCCAAGGCAGTCATTAGGCATATTGAAAAGGCCTTTCCTTATAGTTCTAGCTGCAGCTTTTTGGAACATCTGAAACCAGTAGCTGAAGCACGAGTAATTCCATAATAAATGCATAAAACTAAAATAAAATGAAAGGACAAGAAACTGAAGAGCTCGCAATGTAAAGTATAAAGGGCTTCAAACAAAGATTAAACAAATTTGCAGGAAATAGGGGCTATTTAACATAGTAAACAGATGCAGTCTCCCCACATCATGAGATCCCTGAGTAGTCAATTCTTAGAGGATGCTTTTCCCAGCATATGCCACTGTCTGAGTGATATTTGGTGAGCTGGACTTTCAGTCTGGTTAAGTACAGCAGTTCTGCTCCAAAGAGAAGGTGCATGCTATTGCAAATGGTAAGCAGGGTTGCTTATCTGAACTCCCAGTATACTCATTACTTAGTGCCTGTAAGCCAAAAACATCTGCTTAGGCAGAATTCCTTTCATCCAGGAGGTTATGCAGAGCCACTTTCAACATGTGCAAACGATTGAAGTGCAGTAGTAAAATCTAAAAATTACATGAAAATGTACAACCATGGGAAACATATTCAGCTGTGCCTTAGTCAAGACCAGATTTAGTTCGTATAAAAGCAAAATGTTATGAATCTAGTAACTCTTAGGTATTCTTCTTCAAAGAATGCTAATAAAAATACTAACAACAACTTGCATATTAAGAAAAACTGTATTTTAACGAAGGGAAAGTTTTTATGTGGGACCAGCAGTTATGATTTTTGTGCTGCACCTTTGGTGTGGGAAGAAATAATTGGTTGCAGTTTTGGTGAGAGTGTGGTGCAAGAGAGAAAACACTGAAATATGGAAATGAGGCTTTATTTGCTTTGACTGATTGGTATTTTTTACAGTGTATTTTCTGATATAAAAAAGCATTTTTTCCTTCCCTGCTGTCAGAAGAACTGCTTGATAATCTGCAACAAAAGCAAACCTGAAAAAAAAGGATGTATAAATGTTGCAAAGATGCAGTTTTTGAAATTCTTTCAGGGAGGAAAGGTCACCAGGCACTGTAAAAAAAGATGTATTGAAATAAAACAAAAATTTAGACTGAAACATTTGCTTAATGACAGTGAATTAAAAGTATCAGAAAACTTCCACAGTTCTTACTGAACTGTAATTAACCACGTTATTTACTGACGGTCTAACAGAATCTTGTGCACTTTCAGGGAGCTGGACAGTCTCATACAGTCCCCACATTATGTCAAAGGAGAGAACCATCTTCATTTTGAGGGAGGTGTGAAACTTGGAGTTGGAGCATTTAATCTGGTATGTACCAACAGTTCTTATCCTGAGCTGAAGTCCTGCTGCCTCCTGGAAGTGACCCTTACTTGAATTCCTGAGAAACTCCACTGACATCAGTGTCACTGATCACGTGGTTAAAACATAGATGTGCGCTGACAGTGCAGGATCCCAGTCTTTGGTCTAAGAAAATCAGATAATAATACACTTTAGAAATAAGGAGACTGCTGCCCACGATGTGGGGTGAGGGCCAGGAGAGGCCTTGCACGGAAGCAGCCTGTGTTGGCTGACTTCCACTTACTGTCCTACTGACCCTTGGAGAGCTTGGGCTGTTGGCAGGGCAGTTGGTGGGGTGGGGTACAGGAATGAGGGTATGAATTGAGGTCCTGCTCAGGCCGCTGTTGGCTGTTGTTGCCTGTGTTCTGGCCAGAAAGCAGGTGGTCAAATGCTACAGGATGGTTCCTGGTGTGTCAGAGAGGCTTTGACCCAGGGGTGGCAAGGGATGATGTGATGGTTCAGGGGATGGGCTGCAGAAAATACCTGGTGCTTCCCCTTGCTTGCACTGCTTTACCTGAGTCTGGCACATGCCCAGATGTTAGCTTTACTGCACAAAGAACAAATATGTACTGTGTGGTGTGCACCCAGCACTTCTGAAACATCCAACAAGTACTGGAGTTACTGAGCGTGTGCTGAATAAACATAGTTCTATGCAGGGAATCTCAGAGACACAGGGTCCCTACATTAAACAGATATTTCTGTTTAAATTGGGTTTAAAATATAGCAGGTGTATACATTTACTCAGGAACTTGACCATACAGAAATGCTTTTATTAATTTTATTAATTATTTCTAGTGTTTGGAAAAATCGTGGGAGGTAGCTGAGAGACAGAAAGTTATTGCATAAGTGTTGCCTTTTTCTCTGTAGACGTTGTCCATGTTCCCTGCACGGATTCTGAGATTACTGGAGTTTGTTGGCTTTTCTGGAAACAAGGTAAATGTGAGCTAAATATTATTGATACATTCCTCTCACTCTTACGTTAAAAAATGGGGATGGGAGTTTATCTCTTCTTCCTCACATTAGTTGTAACCCTCTGAAACACCCTGGTATCACACAAGCACACTGTTACACTGATGCTTTTGTGCTGCTGAGTTGTCCTTTATTTTTTGTCTGAACTATTGCACTTCAAAGATTTGTGGGGAAAAAAAAACCTCTTTCATTCCTGCTTTAATAGCAACTGGTAACTTGAGTGTGGCACCCAAATTCTCTTGTCTAAAGGAGTAAGAGCTTTTTTGCCTTTTATAATGCTTTCTGTTCATAAAACAAGTTTCAAGGAAAATAGTGGTTTTTTATCAGGGCTGCAGCCTTACATGACAGGTCAGTGACTGGCATCACCATTTTATTCGTTTACAGGAAGGGTCTTGTATCTGAACATAAAATGTCTTGTTTAAAAGCGAGGAGCAGGGTGTGGATTGCAACTTAGAAATTTCCAGGAGCTATTTCACAAAGAGTAAAGGCAAAAATCAAATACTGTCACCTGTCAGTTCCAACAACAAAGAGCATCTAAAGCAAAGTATTCTCCTAGAATTGTAAAGGCGATTCATGTACCAGCAGAGCTCTGAGAATACTTTGGTGAACACTCATCTTACTACTGCAGGTGAAAATTGTCTCTCTAATTGAGCATGTTGCTTTCTTTTGGGGTTTCTTGTATGGCTGTGAGTGGGCTGATATTTGTGTTGATGAGTCAGCTCCTATTACAGTTTTTTAATAACTCACTGAAGCATGACCTACATTACCATAAATTTAAGCAAAAAACTGCTGTCTGCACACTATAGAAAGGAGTAAGACATGTGGATCAAAGCTCCTTGATGGTTGCTTATTTTAACAGCCTTAAAAAGTCTTTCTGCATTTAACAGGTGCCTGAAGCCAAAAGCAAAATTGCAATTGCATGTGCAGTCCTTTCTAGTGGTGGTTTCCCAAAGCTTACAACAAAAAGCAGTAGACAAGAGTCTAGAAGGTGAAAGAAAGAGTGACAGAGGAGGAGAGGGAAATTTGTGTGTCATGTGCTGCACCCATCCAGGAGAAGGGAGTTTTGAATACGCCTGTGTTTGATATTGTACTCTTTTCCATTAAGTGCTCACTGTGAGCATCAGGTTGTGCAGGAGTCGTGGTTTGTGCCTTGAGCTGTTTGCAGATTACCTGAGAGAGCTGCAGTGCACTGGAGGACAGCTTGATTTTGGTGTGGGTCATGTGTTTATTAAAACCAGATAAAAAAATTGCATTGTGTTATCTTCCAGGATGCTAATCGGCCTCAAAGCCAGGAGATTTGCCCCTAGGGACTCTGCCTGTGTCTCAGACATGTCATGTTGGATAGTAAATGAGGACATGCCCAAAGCTCCTTTACTTCCTAAGCCATTTGTGGGCATTGTGGACAACATGATCAACTTAACAGCAGTCTGGAGCCTCAAAATAGTAGGTGGGATAAGATCAAGAAAGTATAAAAAGTAGCCTGAGGCTGTGTTTGTTCTCTTCCAGTCCAAGATGTGCCAGGTAGTGCCCATCTCACTATTCCAGCTCCTTTCCTTTGCATCATTAGTCAAAATATGGGCTTATCTGTGGTTAGTAGCATGGGCCTCTCCCTCTTCTATTGAGGTTCAATGCAGTTTTGCCCAGTTTTGTGAGAAATGTTCTGTGGGCAGAGGTGTGTGTCACACACGCTGTGCTGGGAGCATGTCTGCCTCACTGGGCAGCAGGTGGAGTGTGTGTCCCATCTGGACTTCTGTGTTTAAGGATGACTAACCTCTCCTGGCAGAGCAGGAGAGTCCTTGCACTGTCTCCCATGGAAGCACTGAACCTTTCTCATTGAGTCCTCTGCCAGGTCTCAGGCTAATATTTACCCTTGTTCTTATTTTATAGACAATTACAAATCCTGTGCTGCTAAACTGTAGAAAAGTTTGACGTGAGCCTACCATATGTTAAGTGCAATTCATCAGAGGGTCAGATGACAGCAGGATTTCAGGGGAAGGCAGGAAAACTTTGAGATAGAACCAATTTCTTTCAAATTATGCTTCTTCTATGTGGGAGGACGTTTTTCCCAACGCAGCTGAGCTGAAGAATGCATTTGATGTGTCAATTTGAAATAAATTTAATTCCAGTTTCCCACTAAGCATTTTTTTTCGAACTGCATTTGGGTCTCTTCAAATTTTAAATGAAAGTTAAATCTGAAATTATTTCATGGGATACATTCGAATGCCTTGTGTACCAGCTTAATTAGCCAGTTTGTTGTAAAACTGTTACTAGTATCCATCCTCCTTGCTAAGCCTGCAGTTACACGAGCAGGTCATGGGACATGAACGATGACCTTGCTCTACTTTCATTGTCAAGATCCCTAATTAAAAGAGAGTGATTTAAAAATAACGTTCAAGAGCTTTTGCTTCAGGAGAGTAGATGGATTTTAGTCAGTAACAGCGGAAATAAATACAAACCAGCCTCAGTGTTGTCTGATAATGATTTTGAGCACTGCCCTTGTTCGTGCTGCATCCACTGTGGGATTCCCCACTGTTCATGTAGCAATTCTTGAGTGCCAGAGCCTTGGATGTGTTGGGACAAGGATCGAATCAATAAGATACTGATGTAATATAATGTAGTGATAGTCTTGGGAATTGAGAGATTGTGGGATGTTATGGGGAACTTGGGTGAAAGATGAGAGTTCCCGTATTGGATCACATTTGTCCCTAAGAGGTGTCATTGCTCCCTGCTCTGTGTTATACTTTATGTCTCTCAGAGTAGCTTATGTTTTGTGTGAAAACAAAACCAAAATGTGCTAATGTCATTTTAGAGCAATTGCAAAAATGTCATTTTTGAGAAATCACAAACACTTAATGCCTTGACATCTGTTTTATATACCCTGTAATAGACTTTGTTTGGAAGCTCATTCCTGGTGTTCTGGGATTGCTCATATCAGTTGTGACATAGGTGTGGGAGGTAGTTATGGGTTATTTATGGTTAGAAGGTGTGTCCTAACAATTAAATGTAATGTGCTCACTGGTGCCAGTCACTAAGTGAGTGCGGTTTGATTACAGAATTACTCCTTAGGCTCAGGCAGTCACTGCTTGTGCTTTGGTTCCGAGAGGCTCAGTTTGATCCCGGTGAGCATTACAGTGCCCAGCTCATGGCACCTCCCTTGGCTGATGAGGTTTGCTGGCTGATCTCCGGAGGCTCCCTGTGGAGAAAGGGCGTGTGCTTGAAAAGGTGATTCAGGGCTGACCCAGGCTTCTGTGCCAAATTGTTCCTTGGAGGAGTTACCTCTGTCTCAGCCAGCCACCGAGGAAGCCTAGGGAGGCCAGCGGGCTGAGTGTGGGATGTAAAACATGTTTCCCAGTGACAACCCTTCATCTTCCTACCTTCCTGGGGATCCCATTTTAACAGAAGCAGTTTGCAAGAGTGTTTTTGAGGAGAAGCAGCTTTGTTGCAGCGTTTCCTGCAAGCAGATGTTTTAATGCTAATAACAACTACTTCTGTACTTCTTTTATTCAGGCTGTGTCTACTGATTATGTTGTTAGTTTAATATAGAAAGTTTGGGATATTCAAGTGGCAAAGTGAAAAGTAAACACTCTTTAATACCTCTTCTGGACAAATCAGATTGTGGACATAGCACAGAGTGAACTGACTTGCTTGGTGAGCTTCCCATACCTGTTTGGTATGCGAATTTGGGCTTAAGTGTGTCAGATTTGCAGCCCTGTTCTGATGAACAGGCAATGTTCTTAACATAGTTACTGCCCACTTACTGCTGTCCAGGGTGTGGCTTCATTCCTTGTCCACACAGATGATAACTTTGTGTTTGACTCTGATAAAATACACTTTTGAGACTAAAATATGTGAGATCAACTTGACAAATGATTAAATTATTCTATATGACTAATAGAATTTGTTTCTGAGTCATTCTTAGTGCTCTTTGCATTCGTATGTATTTTTGTATTATGGGGAAGATACCAAATACTGTAAGGCCAATGTCAGCAAAGGCTCAGAGAAATACCAAACTTGAAGACTTTTCACTGAAGGAAAATGTACTTTGGAAATGTGCTTTGGAATTTTTTCCTGCCAAAATTCATTCCATAGAATGTTTTGTGTTCTACCTCAAAGTGCTGCTTTTTCGAAAATCCAAATATTTGTGGGTTTCATCTGGGCAGTTTGCAGAAGCTCAATACATCATATTTTGTTACTTATTTGTATCAATTAAACTCGTGCTCTCAGAAGAAAATGAAGTGGGTTTTATTTTGCCAAGTGCTTGATTGCCATTAAGGCGTTGATTTTTCAGTAATGATTTTCCTGTCTTTTAATTTCTTCTGTAGTGACACGCAAGTCATTGTTTTCATTATTTTGTCCCAACTGGATGTTATGATAGACCTGCACATATGAGTCGTATTTTTCCCTGTGACAGTAATTAATGTTGCAAATTAAGATTAAAAAAAAAACCAAACTGTATTAATGTGAAAACACTTAACTACACTAGTTAAGTGAAGAAATACATGTGTGAGGAAAATGAGGATGGGATTACAGACTTCATTGTTTACACAGTAAGCGATAAAGGTGTGGTAGTGTAGCACCCCTCAGTCAGCAAGGACACACAAAGCACATAAATCTATTTTGATCATGTAACTTCTCAACAGAATTTTCCCCAGCACACAGTGGATGTCTTACTGTGCTTATTTACTGGTAGGCAGATCTCACGTTTGATACATTTCATATTTGTATTCTTGCTGTTGGTATCCTGGAACCAGTCCTGGAATGGGCTGATAAATGCTCTTGCCTCGGGAGCTTGAATCCTTGAATTTGGTTATCCATCATGCTGTCACCGGATATGAATACAGCGTTACACTTGATTGCTTTAGTTCTTCCAGAAGGGAACAGAAATACTCTTCTTCTCATATTTTTCCACTGGTGGTAGTGGGCCAGCATCATTGCAAAGCTCTTTTTGGTCTTGGCATGCTTAAAGACATCTTTTTGCCCTGATATCTTTTGCTCTGCTAGTTGCAGATTCTTTTTCCTTGGTATCTTTAACTTGCCTGTCTAGTGAACCACAACAAACATGGATACACTGCACAATGGTGATATGTGGTTTTTGCCTTGCTTTTAAAAACTGTTTTTTTCTGGAATGCTGTTTAGCAGAACTTGGATGGTGGTGATAAGTTCTCTCGTTCTCTTATGTTAACCATGTACTATGTCCCAAGTTGCTGCTCTGTCATCAGGTATTTTCCAGGCTAAGCAGTTATTCCATGAAAAACCGTTAGATGAATTAATATGTGTATTTTAACCTTTGACTGCTGTGTAAGCAATATATGTCAGTGCCTTTTTGGGAATTGAGTGAGTGAGCATTCTGAAGATGACACTGCAGCAGTTAAATTAGCAAAACACAGCTCTGGATCTCTTCCAATGCTTTGTCCCCCTCTCCCTGTTTGCACAGGAACATGGTCTGCTGCAGCTTCAAGAAGGAGCATCATCATACAGCTTTAGGTCGGTGCTGTGTACCATGCTGTTGCTTTGCTATCATACTTTCATGACCTTTGTGTTAGGTAAGATTGTTTATAATAACTCTTGGATTTGATTAGTTCTTGTGGGACACAAAGGGGAAAAAGACTATTCCATCACCTATTTGTTGGTGAATTGTTTGTTTGTGAGCAGGTTAAATGTAGCTCGTTTGTGGGTCGTTTCACAGTTGCCATTATGACTGAAGAGAGTGTCTTAATTTTCGAGATGGAGGTTTGTTTAACACGTAAGAAGGGTGATAATGGGGATAGCCAAGGAAGCTGTGAGAGCTTAGTTTTGTCTTCAGTAGTCAGATTCATTAACTGGGAGGTTAAAATAATGGCTGTGATGGGTTCATTGTTCATGTTTATATGTCATCCCTGAATTTTTGGGGGAGGTGATAGCTTCCCACTGACACATACTTCTCTGTTATCTCCTGCTGAAACGTTCTGCAAAATGTGTTTGTCTACACCGGGGTTTTCAAGTCAGTGAGAATGATGTTGTCGGGGCTTCTTGTTTGCTGCCACAGTGCAGCACCAACCTGTTTTTATGCCTTACTTAGCAGAGAGGGGAACCTCCGTGTCGGCCACTTGAGGATGGATAATCGGTACCTTGCATTCCTGGGTTTTTTTTCCTCGTCTTTGTTTCCTAACTATTTTTATCACTTGCATTTTTATGCGTTCCAGGGACAGGAAAAGGAAATGTTGAGGAGGCAGAAAGACTACTTAAGCCTTACTTGGCTCGCTATCCAAAGGTAAAATGAATCCTAATTTGTTTGGTATGATCGTTTAATATTTTCTTGCCGAATAACGAAGATCTAGACTGTATGGTCAGCTTGAAAACTGTTACAGAATACTTGTATTTTTATTATTATTTATTACAGGGAGCCATATTCCTGTTTTTTGCAGGCAGGATAGAAACACTAAAGGGTAATATTGATGCGGTAAGTAATTGTTTTGCTCTTGGGAAATTAAATTTCAACAGCTTTAGAAAAATTCCGCCAGGAGTGATGTTTCCTTTTTGGCCAATGCTTCCTGTGGCTTTGGCGTATATGTAATTTGTTGTTCGTGAATTACAAATAGGAATTTTGAAAATTATTTTGACTAACTTGTTTGTCCACCTCGTTTTGCTACCCTTCTCAATTTGTGGTGATAATCTAGTCCTCCAGTGTTAATGACACAGTTTTCTCATTGCCTTTCCTATCCCAAAGCAAGTTGTGCCTTTAATAAGACCCAGTGGTAATTCTTTTCTTTCAGTCTGAGTGGACAGTCATACAAGACTGAAAGAATTATGGAGATGAAGGATGCATGTCCCAGATACTCTGACACAGATTATCAGCTGGTGTTGCAGGGCAGTAGCTCCCTTGAAATCCATGCAACCACAGCAATAAATGTCAGCTCAGCGTCTGTCCTCTGCCTTCAGTTTCCTGATTTCCCTAGGCACAAACATTAATTTTGATTATGCTTAGAGTTTTTATAACTTCCAGGAACGGGGAGGTGTGTGGCAGGGTAAACTTGCTAACACCAGGATGACTCTGTAGCCAAGACTCTCCTGTGTGTGAAGCCAGCAGATGTGATTTGGGGGAATACTGGGCTGTTAATAACTTGGAAGTTGCAGGAGCCGTGTGGGCAGATCCTGGAGCCCCAGTGTCTGTTCCAGCACTGCTGTTTGTGCACTTACACATGACTAAGGCAGTGTTTGGAAATCTCTGTGTGCAGGCAGTCCATAGGTATGAGGAATGCTGCGAGGCTCAGCAGTACTGGAAGCAGTTCCATCACATGTGTTACTGGGAGCTGATGTGGTGCTTCACCTACAAGCGCCAGTGGAAGATGGCTTTCTTCTATGCAGACCTGCTAAGCAAGGAAAACACTTGGTCAAAGGTGAGTTCAGTGGAACAGGAGGGTGAAAGGCCCTGCAGTATCTATTAACTTCCGATGGATTTGACTTTTTGTAGCTTCAACAATAGAGATTGTAAAGTAAAACCTGACCCGCTGTGGCTTTTACAGAACAATGTGAATTGCAAACATTCAAACCTGAACAGACTGTGGGGCAAGCAGAAATCTTTTGGGCCCAGCTGGGAGGTGAAGAACAGCTTATTGAAGAAGTGCTGCTGTGTATTCACTGGTTGTGTCATCAACACATGGCAATTAATGGCACAAGTTGCCATTTCTTTCATCACATTATGGATATGAGCTCTTGGTGATGAGTGGGGCGAGCCATGGCAGTGCCTCCAAGATAATAAATATAATTAGAAGTGGTGCCTAACCCTGCACATCTGAAAGGGAGAAGTTCTATCTAGGACCCTGGTAGCTTTCCTCCCTTCATCTTCCCTTTCTGCTGTTTTAAAAATGGGGATTACATTTCCCCTTTTCCAGTCAGTGGGAATTTCCCTGGACTGCCATGACTTCTCAAATATGATGAACAGTGGCTTAGCAACTTCGTCCACCAGCTCCCTCAGAATCCGTGGACTTCAGGTTTCTTAGATGATTTTGAACCCAAACTTCTACAGCAGACAGTTCTTAGTTCTCCCATTCTCTGTCTTTGCCTTTTGTGACCTGGGCAGTGAGACTGGAGGAAAAAAGTCAGAGTGCCTCAGCCTTCTCCAGATCCTGGGTAACCTGGTCTCCTTTTTTCTTCCAGAGAGGGACCACGTTTTCTCTAGTCTTCCTTTTATCAACAACATGCCTATAGGATCTTTCCTTGTTGCTCTTGGCGTCCCTGGCCAGACATCAGGGCTTTAGCTTTCCTAAAAACCTGATCCCTGGCTGCTCAGACAATTTCTCTGTATTCCTCCCAGGCTACCTGTCCTTGCTTCCACCCTCTGTAGGCTTCCTTTTTGTCTACGGACACATAGACTGTATAATATTAATTTTTTCTCTGGGCATGACCTTTTCATAAGTTTTCTAGCGTGTATACTTAAGAGTATTAAAAACTTACTTACACAAGCATGAGATTTGTTCTTGGAATTTGGACAGAAACTATAAGCTGATACCAAGTAAACAAAGACATACGTGATTTAAAAACAGTGTTCTGTACTCACTTTCTGAAATACTTCTTGCTTAAATTTTTGTAAGGTTGTTTGTGAGCAAAAGCAGCAACTGCCACTTTTTGCTGGTTTGTGCTTTATATCAATGAAGGTGATGCTGTAAATTCATGTCTTTATATATATTCTTCATTGCATTTGTAGGCTACTTATATTTACATGAAAGCTGCTTATCTCAGTATGTTTGGACCAGATGACTGCAGCCCTTTTGGAGACAGCGAAGTTGAATTATTTAGGTAAAATTTGCAAACTCACAGTTACAACAGTTCACTGTCTTTTCATACCACGGTGCTGAGGGAAGAGAAGCAAAATATTCATTGTGCAGATTTGAAGATCTGTGCAAATAGCATTGGATTGGTAAGAAATGGCAGAGTTAAATGTCCTTTGGACTAAAGTGGACCCTGAGTTCAGAAAAGAGATTTCTCCTGGCCTGGAAATACTTTAGGGAAAGGATATGAGATCTGTCAGCCATACATTTCTGCTGCTGCCGTTCCATGTAATAGTCACATTCTTTTCCAGTTGTTTCCTTTAATCAACATGGCATGTGAGGTGTGAAAGCCATCAATGAATTGTGCTGCCAGGTGCCTGCTTTAGTGGGAATATCAGCACCACTTGAGTCTTGGGTTTTGAGTTCGAGAGGAATAAAAAAAAGAGTCAGATATGAGTGATAACCTCACTGTGTTAATGTAATGTTTAAGTTCAAAAATGCCTAAACCTTGCTGGGGCAAAGAAAATCTGATTACTTCAGGGTTTATAATTTTTATATAAAATCTAAGTATCTTTATTTTTTTAACGTGTTTTCAACATGATAGTTTTCAGGTTTTCTCTGTCTTTTATAATCATTACAAGCAGGTTTTACTGAATTTGGGATCCATTATGAAGTGAATAGTTTTAGTCTTTGGGAGAATGTGAGGAAGACATACAGAAGCTGGCTTGCTTCTTAGTCTGTGAAGAGAGATGAGCCCTCTTTAAGTTAGGTGCATCATCTAATTTAATCTTTCAGTGGGGAAGAGTCCCTCTCCTCCTGCTTGATTAAAGAGGAAACCTAAAGATAAACGTGCCCTGCATAAAGACAGTGTTTGTGAGTATATTGCTCAGCTTCCCAGAGGTAGCAATAGTCCAGTGTGTTACAGCTTTTGTACGTTCTCCTTGCTTTAATTTTTTTTTTTTCCCCCCCTTTAAGTTTGAACGTTTGGGGTTTTTTCACAAGGAAAAATTCCTTGTGTTTTCCTTTATACTCTCAGGATTGTTCCCAGTCTGAAACTGAAAATTGCAGGGAAATCCCTGCCTACAGAGAAGTTTGCAATCCGGAAAGCGCGACGCTATCTTTCTTCAAACCCCGTTCCTTTGCCTGTTCCGCCTTTGGTAAGTTAGAAGTATCCACACACGTACCCTTTTCGACATTTTAATTTATAGAAATAAACCCGAGATAATTAGAATAGTGTCTTTCCATGTTTCTAAGGTAAAACCTCTGCAGGAGACTGGAATGTTCCCAAAGCAAAGCCAAATGAATGCGAGGAATGCTGTAAAACTGGGGCATGCACCAGCCACAGGGAACTCGGCCAGTTGTTTGTGACACGTAAATGTGTTGCATGTGTAACTCATTATTCCAGCTACAGACCAGCGTGCTCCCAACAGCTTTCTTTTGGTTCCCTTTTGAGGAACTTTGCCCTGGGTCTCTTGTCACGTGTCATTTACTAACAGAAGACTTTTAAGGTACAAGTGAGGGGAGGTGTCAAGGAAACAATGCAAGAGTTGGGGACTGCCTGCAAGCATCTGTTTCATGTGCCCCTGAATGTTTGCAGTTTGCTCTCCAGAGCTACTCATGGGTGCTGGGATGAAACGACTGAATCCTTTGGCTGCTTCAGAAAGCCATTGCGACTGTAGATGTTGTTTGTTTGTTTGTTTGTTTAATTTTCTTTGCCCTGTAATGCTGGGCAGTTCCCTGTGGCCGGAGGAGAATGGCTGCATGAGGCACCCACTGCCTTGTTCATGGTGCACTTGCAAAAATCTGTCTACAAAGAACACGTAGAAGAACATAAAAGTGTTTTGAGACCACAGGTTTGCCAAGTGCAGTGGCGTTAACCTTTGCTGTGCCTTGAGCTGTTGTGTTTGAGAAACAGAGGGATAATTAGTAAATCCTCTTTAAGAAAATGCCGGAACAAGGAGAGCCTCTCGGAGACCCCAGTGAGTAGCCACTTCCCAGCCCACCAGTGGGGATGTGACACTGTGCCTCCTGAAGAAACAGAGTTGTTACAGCAGAGCGTGGGTATTCAGCAGGGGCCACGTTCCGCTAGTAAGGCTGAAGTGAGAGAAATAATTAGGTTACTTTGATGTGCCTTTCAGGCTTCAGTGAGGAAGAAGCATATGCACCTGGTAGCAGGCTGGGCTACCCTAATGGGATTTTGACAGAGCAGGTTTCTGTACCAGGATCTCTCCTTGGAGCAGCCGGGCTCCGTGTCCTTGGTCGCTGTGCAGTTGCGTTTCCGAGGCAGCAGGTGCCGCAGCTGAACAGATAAAAGCACTTTATGGATGTGGAATTGGGGGCAGAATCTCATCTCCAGGATTTTCCTTTTCATTATCGAGAGGCTTGCTGAGAAGAGTGAATTCTCGAGCAAGTCTTAGCTCGAGGATTTAGCCTGGAATGAATGTGGTTTGAATACTTCTGTTTCAAAACCAGGGTAATGAATCTGCAGTAGGTACAGTAAGCTCAGCACAGGTTCTCCAATCAATAGGGACCAGATGGTGAAAGCAGCAGTGACTGGGGTTAACATGCTGTTCCAGCTATTCTAGCCTGACAGATTTTTGTGCTGCAGTTACATAACTCTGTTATTCTATATAGAAATTTTATTTTAATTTAAACACAGACTAGGTCATATAAATAAATAGAATAAATAGATTGGACACTGTTCTCTTCTGAGAGAAGTGGTGACCAGTGGGAATGGCATGAAGCTGAGTCAGGAGAGGTTTAGGCTGGCTGTTAGGAAAAGTTTCTTCCCCCACAGGGTGGGCAGGCACTGGAGCAGGCTCCCTAGGGCAGCGGTCACAGCCCTAGACCTGCTAGAGCTCAAGAAGCATTTGGACAACACTCTCAGGCACATGGTGGGATTCTTGGGGTGCTCTGGTGCAGGTCCAGGAGCTGGAATTGATGATCCTTGTGGGTCCTTTCCAACTGAGGATATTCTGTGATTCTGTGATTAAATGACTTGTCGTGAGGGCCAGTCCTAAGTCTGTGGAACACTTCCATCTTTTGTGATTGCCAGTGGCAATGGGCACATTTGGCCTGGTCATATACTGTAAGAGAGAACCCCAGTAACAAAGAGGAATTGAACTAGTAGTTTTTAATAAAATGTACTTTTAGAACAGTTGAATAAGAAAGAAGTTGCTTTCTGTGGGTGCATCAAACAAACCTGAGAAGTGTTAAGAGGCTTACAGTTCAGCTCTAAAATTTTGCTGGTTTGTTTGAAGCTTGGCTTAAAGGTTAGTGGGTTTGGTTTTCTTTTGTTTTGCTGTCCTGAGATTTCATATTTTTCTGTGGAAGCAATGCATTTCAGCTATTTATGGTTATTACTGCCCTGGCTAGGGCAGAACTGAATAACCAGAGGAGACCTTAATGAAGGGACAGTTCGCCTTGTGTCTGAATGTTTCCAGTCTGGTTTGTTGGTACTTGCTTCATACATAAGTGAGATTGTGTGTGCATTCTATTCAAGCAATCTCCCTTGTATTACGTGTAGTAAGCGGCTCTTTAGTTGTCTTCCAGGGCTAATTTGTTCTGAAAACCAGTGTAACAGGTTTTCAGTTACAATGAAAATATGTTTTGACAAACTGACTTTATTTAAGGAACCTGTAACGTTTTCATCCTGCAGAGATAAACTGAAGTCTTTGACAACTACATTTAGGCAGTTCTGTAATTAATGATGCTGTCATTTCTCCCTGACCCTAGGAAATGATGTATATCTGGAATGGCTATGCTGTAATTGGAAAATGTCCCAACTTAACAGAAGGCATGTTAGAGACTTTAATTGAAGCAGAAGAAGCATTGGCAAGAAGCTCAGGTAATCACTGATAGGGTTTAACCAGTTATTTTATAGTGCAATAGCTAAAGATATTATCTATGAATAGAGAGAAACACTCATTAGTGAAGTTAATCGGAGGAACATAGATAATGAAACCATAAACTGTTTATGCAGAGAGGAATATTTTTTATTTTTAATATAGCAATAACTTACAATAATAGCAAGTGATTTTCCATCCACGGATGTGTGTTAGGAGTGGTTTATGACATGTATTAAAGGACTGTTTATTTTGGTAGATCAAAATCAGCACATGCGTTGGCTTGGTTGCTTGGATCATGAAGCTTTGTTATCCTCAGATGCTGTATTTCAATTTTGAAGGATAAATAGGAAACAAGTTGGTCTTCTGTTTTAAAAGTGCTGCCAGTTTATAGTGTGACCTTGGGCTGAATGGTCTGGTGTCATCAGAATACTATAGAAATCTGGGATGGGCTTCCTTTGCACTATGAATGGGCATAAGATAGGATTGAACTGAAACAGGCTCTGCTACCCCATTTTCTGTCAGTCTGTTAATTAGCTATACATGAAAAAGTGGAATTGATGTTTATTTCTTGTCAGCCTTTCACAGCTCCTGGGGGAGTGCAACCAGTCTGCACATCTTTCCTCACAAAGCTTTCCCTTGCTCAGTATTTGATCTTATTACTATTATATACCGCCTTTCTGCAAAAGGATCAAGCCCCTGTTGACAAAGGAATATAGGCTAAAACACTGCATTGCAGTCTTTTCTAGGGCCTTGGTCTTGGTGTGCACAGTCTGTTACACAGGATTTGAGAGAGTTGCCTGAAAGACTGGCTAAAATTATTTATTTTTATTTAATTGAACAAGAGGGAACAGGGAAAATATTTTTAGTGAAGGTGACATCTGAGGAAAAGGCCTTTGACCTTTTCACCTTCTTTGTCATCCATTTTGTTACATTATTTTGAGTAAGCGAATTATTTCTCTGTTCCTTTTTTTCTTAGTTGACAAATTGTGGGTAAGACTGGATTTTGCAGGGATTTGTAGCTGATTCATGTTTATAGAACACTATGAGGACACGTAATCGAAAAGTGGGATGTATTTCAAACACGCCAACAATTTAAAGTATTGCCTGTTCCAAATATTGACTTGCTGTTTCCAGGCATTGTGCTTGCCTTGAGCTTTCCTGACAGGGTTCAGAGCTAAGCTATGATGTATTCTAGTATTTTCCCTGTGTTACTGTTAAAAGAATCTAGCAGTATAAAAAGATGCATTTGAGGATGCTCACCTAGCACATTACACCATGTAAGATGTAAAAGCAAGGCTGTTAGCAGAAGTAACATCTAGAAATACAATTATGCATATCAGATTTGCGTGTAGGAGAGGTCCCTAAATGTTTGCTACCAAAACCTGGGGCAGGATATAAGTAGAGGAAATACATGCCTGTGGAAGTGTTCTTGGGACAGATGTCCAGAAGAGGCAACTGGTTTTTTGTTTTGGTTTGGTTTTTTTTAGTACTTACGAAATAATTCTTCTGTGGCCTTGAGTCATCTCACTGTGCACATACTTAGTGTGTCAACCTTTGCCCTCTTCCCTGTTTCTTCTAAGTTAGTTTGCTGCACAATCTTTGGGCATCTTCCCTGGGATTTGTTTTGGTGACTTACATATGTAGGGGCCTTTGTGGGAATTTGCAATAGAAGTGACTCCAGTTGTAGGACCAAGGCCTCCAACTGAATACTCCAAAGGGAAGCAGCTGTTTCATGCAGTATGTGTCAGCATTTAATCAGCTGGAGTAATAAGTGAAGAACCAGGGTAAGGCTTGGAGCAGTGAAAACAGGACGACATTCAATAGCATCAGACACATTTCGTAGGAATTCTTTTTAGTTAGGATTTCATGACTTGGAAATGAGCAAGCAGGCTGTAGATTTTGCTTGTAAACTTTAAGATTCAGCTGCCTGTATGGATTGGCTATGGAAAAGCCAGATGTTGTCTTTGAAATGTGCAGAAATGTTCTGATGAACAAAGAGTGTTGATAGCAATGACTTTGAACCAGGCACCGGTGAGGCCAGTAAGACATTAGGCACTCATAATTAGAAGTAAATACTCAGAAGAGGTGTAAGGAAGGTATGGTAGGAAAATGAGTAGATATGAGGTATATAAAAATATTTCATATGTTTTTGTTTAGCCAAACAAAGGTGGAGAATTGATAAAACACTTACCTACGCATGGGACATGTGACTAAAAGTCAAGGAAGAAGAGCTGTACATACTAAAGGGCAGTAAAGGTTGAGAGATTACAAAATGAGCCTCAGTATTTACAAAATGGACACCTTAAATTAGTTCTTAGGTGTCAGAACAGTGGGGTAGCCTTTCAGAGGGAATAGGGAGGGAAAGAACAGCCCAACAATTTTTGGGCAAAGTTTGATCGATTTATGGAAAGGTTGATGTTTGTTTGTCTCTGCCTTAAATTAATCTCACCAATTAGTTCCTTCTGCCCTGTGATCCAGTAAATGGATTGTGCTCACACTTGCCTTTGTAGAAGTTTCCCTGCAGGTAGGAAAGTCTCTTCTGTTCTAGAGTTTTCTAAAATGTGCCATTTACTCCATCCTGCAGCTACAGAATTACTAGCAGATGACCGGTGTGTGATAAAGCTGTTAAAGGGATTATGCCTCAAGCATTTGGGCAAGATCTCAGAAGCAGAAGACCATTTTAATTACATCTATTTAAAGTAAGTTTTCATACCTGGCATGTAGGGAGAGCTCTTGAGTTTCAAGTAAGAGGAGATGGAGCCATGATATGAATAGAAGGGAGAGGACTGCAGTACCTTTGGTATTTATTTCAAGGAATTTCAGTTTTAATTCCCAATCTTGTTAGCCACGTGTTGAAGAATTTCAAATCTGCCATTTTTACTGAGGTATTTTCTCCCCTTAGGGGACTGTAGATGCATAAACGTTCTGAGGTACCACTCACCTCTTTTTGCCCCCTTTTTCTTACCAGTCGTGAAGGAGCTGTACCCAAAAAGCCAAGTGCAGTTTGCAGAGACAGGTGGCAGCATGATTACACTTGGAACTTCTGTACATCACGTGGTGAACAGCCTCTCTTCTTGTCAGTTCACATGGATACAGCTCATAATATTGTTCTAACACTTCCCCGATAATAAGGGCATTATTTTCTAATCCTGAGATTATACTTATTGTGTAGGATGCTTATGCAAAATACACATTTAATAACCCAGAAGGTATCTTGGGGTAGAGAACATGACAAGTGTCGTAATAGAGATTGATTGCTCCTTCTGATCTTAGCTGATCTCCTGTTTATTCGTGTATGGAGCTGTTAAATGAGGGAAACAATATATCATTCAAGGTCTCCAGGCTATTTCTCTTCCAATGCAGCGAGAAGAAGATAAAATATGACCATTATCTAATTCCAAATGCCTTGCTGGAGCTGGCAATACTGTATCTAGACCAGGATAGAAGAGAAGAAGCCATAAAACTTCTGGAAAAAGCAAAGTAAGTGAAAAGCCTGTGTTGATGTCTGATGAGTCAGTTTGGTATTTTACTGGTTAGCAGGAAGCAGAAACATTTCATTAATATCATGGAAACTCATTTCAATTTTTCAGAGAAAGGATGCACGCCTTGGTTTTGGTTTGGCTTTTCCAGTGGTAGGTGTTAGGTTTGTTCAGTCTGGGTCTTAAACATCCATTCTGAGAAGAGCAAAAAAAAATTTTAATATGTTAATTGGAATGTCAAAGGCTTCCATAAGAAACAATCCATGTGTAACAAAATGTAATAATCTTTGTAGTCTATTTACTTATCCATAAAATATCTACAAAATTAAATGAAAAATTATGGCTAAAATAGCATTACTTTAATTGATGGGTAACAGGGCCCGTTCCTTGAGGAAATACCCTTAACGCTTCAGGTTGCATCTAGTATCTTTGTATTGTTTCATCTGCATCTGAAAAGCAACTAAACCACCTGCTTTTGCTATTTTCTGTCACTGATTTTTCTAGCAAAGTAGGTTTATCAGGAAGTTGCACTTGATCATGTGTGTTCTTTATTGTAAAATTAACAGAATACAGGGTTTGCCTCTGTCTGAACATTTATTTCTATGCTAAAAATTTTGGCAGTGGTGGGGAGGGAGGGAGGGAGGGAATCCAACCCAAACAGTGCTTGCCCTCTTCAAGCAGCAGCAGGGGTATTTCACCTCTATGGACCCCAAATGAGTCCAGATGTCTGCATCTTCCCAGTGCAGAGAGTCACTGCCACAGGTGAGAGCAGCTACAAAACTGGTGTCTGCCCCCAGTTCCAGAGGGGTCAGATAGAGTTTTCATGGGGTTTTTTTTGTCCAAATCAGTCCTGTCTGCAAGACAGAGTAGCGAATCAGCCTATCAAGGATTATGCCAAAAGCCTGTCAGCACAAAAATTAAAATATTGCAATCCTTAATCTCCTGTGCCTGTGCTTATAAACTTATGGAAGATACTAAGAGCAGCGAAAATTGCATTAGCAGAGTGCAATGGAAAGTGTTTCAGTTGGCTTCACATTCCTCTAAACATGCCTCTCCTGTCCTAATGTCCTTTGTTCAAATCTCTAGTAAAAAAAGAGATCTCGAAAATAATGATTCAGAGCCGCTTGTTCCAGCTGGAACTTCTGTCTCCTGCTGTTCGGCCACTGCACCTTTCCCTGACAGCTCTGGGTGTCTCAGATCCCCTCCAGGGAAGGTGTCTGGAGCACCAGCAGACTGCAGCTCTGAAAAATTTGTTGTTGCCCAGCGTATGAAAGCTGATACTCAGACTCGCTGGGCTCAAAGAACTCGTGGAAACTGCAACGGGATTAAAAAAACCCCGCAGAAACAACGAACCACCACAAAACCCCCCTGTATTTGAGTCAGCCCTATAAAAAGGGGCAGTCCTCTACATTTCCACCTGTGGCATTAAAATGCTTTGATTTATAAGCTTTCAGCTACAAACTGAATGTCTTGGCAGGCACGAGAGGGAGAAGCGCGTTGGCCGCGGTGGGTTTTGGGAGCGCAGAATTATGTTTGCAGTTGGCAGGAGAGCAGGCGAGCACTTGGCTGGTGCAGGACGCTTGATTTGCTTGACCTAAATCCACATACTGCTGCTGGCTGGAATTTTTCAACTCCGGGAGAAGGAGTGGAACGAGATGATAACCAGTTTTGGCTTGGTCGTGCATGGAAGTGTTTCTGTTTGTATGGCTGTGAGCTACAAACAGGAATATCAGCGTGCTGATGAGAAATGCAAACTCTGCATGGCAAAATCTACTCAATTTAAGGAAAAAAAAAAACTCCAAAGGGTTTTAGATCAGCACACAGATCAGCAGAACCCAGTCACCTCCCTTTCTCAGTCAGCCTGTTGGGTGCTGCATACATACAATTATAAGCTGGTGTAGGGTGGGTGTGGAATTCCTTGTTTTCAGCAAGAGACTGCCATAGTGACAGATACCATGCTTGGCTGGAATTACAAATTTTGAACTGAAATGCTTTTAGGGTATATAGAGCTTAATACTTAATGTTATGTTTCAGTAAAGATGACAAATATCTTCTAAAAGAAAATTAGCATGGTCTAATCCCTCTTTGGTTTCTGGATTCTGTATCCATCCTGCAGGAGCTGACATGTTAATTCCTATTAAGTAGGATCTGCACTTTCTATGTGGTCCTGGGGCAATTTTTCTTCTTTTTGATATAAGCTTTTCCACGATAATACAGATTCTCAGAATGTTCCAGTAACTCTTTAGAGCATGACAG
Organism: Oxyruncus cristatus; assembly: GCA_013399855.1. NCBI lineage: Eukaryota > Metazoa > Chordata > Aves > Passeriformes > Cotingidae > Oxyruncus > Oxyruncus cristatus. The sequence goes on along the minus strand of VXAY01004932.1, from coordinate 2,195,053 downwards.
AGCTCCTGGAGACTACAGGCAGATGACAGTGCCGAGTCAGCCGCTAGATGTGTGTGGTGGAAGTCCTGCCAGTTTTTCCCTGGGCCTGGTGTATTGCTCCTCAAAAACTGATACAGAGTCTCATGTGTGCCCACTTCTCTTTCCTTGTGGGGCACCAAATTGTCTGGCTTGACTTCCAACACACAGTGCACATCATTGGCAACCACAGGATGGAGATGGAGTGTTTCCCTCTTCTGATTTCAGGACAGCTTCTCTTCCTTTCTCTTTCTCCCCCTTTTTTACTTTCTTGAAATGGCTCTGCTGAATTGAGATGAGTCTGCTTTATTAAAATTATTTTTTAAAATGCTGAAAATATTTGCATTCAAATCTGTCAGTTATGCTTTGAGAGGGGGGGAAAATCTAATTTCTGAATGTAAACTAAGTGGATGCTACAGATAATTAATATGGACTCAATATTTTGATTGGGTGGACCAGATTCAATTTCTTATTAAGCTATATTTTTCTGGTAATTGCCAGACAGTGGCACTACAAATAAAGAACAAAGAACTGCATTGTTTGGCCAGGAACACGTCTTGTATTTTAGAGTAGGCAGCAAAGGAACTTGTGAAGAAAGGCTTTTTTGCTGTCTACAGTTATTTTGCTTAAAACAGTAATACAAAGATAACTTGATAATGTTTTAAATATATATATATATTCATCAGAGTGGATCTGCTTTTGTTTTAGACAAAACTACAAGAATTACTCCATGGAAACAAGGACACATTTCAGGATTCAAGCTGCCCTGCACCAAGCCAAATCCGCCCCAGAAAATGGAATGCACTCTGGAGCCTCAGCAGTGTCGTAACTTTTTCTCCTTTGATGTCCTGTTTGTTGCAAACTTTGGTGCAGAAAATTACTGACACTTTAGAATTATTTTTCCTTCTCTTTCGAGTCAGTGAAAAGCCAAATAAGATTTTAAAGGCGATGCATAAAACGTTAATCTCGCGTAAATAACGTGGAAAAAAACCTCTCAAACCAACCATATAACCCTGAGAAATATTGTTTTTCCAGCAGTGGCTTTTTGAATACTTACATCTGTGTCATTCAGTTTTCAATCGTGTGCCTTTTTCTTGCGTTCGCAACATTACGTCGTAGCTTTGCTTAGTGAGGGTGGGGAACAACTGAAAAAAAACACCCCAAACAACAAAACTTCGAGTTTCGTGGATTTAATCTCATTTAGCTCTAAATGTTTGTTTGGATCCATGCTGCCAGCAGTTGAGAAGGAAGCATCTCTTTTTCCCGGTACCTGCGTTGTTGGAGCGGTGTGAGAAAATCTCGGTGCACGTGGAACACATCAGGGAGGAGCTCTGGATCCTGGGCATTTCTAGTTGTGCGTGGGAAGTTTCTCTTTTACCAGCTTTTACCAGTCACGTTTTGCTTCTTTAAAAAACTTGCTGGTGAAAAGAGTGGTCTCCCTTATGCTGGTACCTTGAACCTTAATTTGGTTTTCCTGTGAAGTCTGCTGCTTGCAGCAGCTGAATAATTTAGTGAGGATTGCTGGGGGGAAAGGTGATGGCAGTACAAAACTGCATCACTTCTTCCTTGACCATGCAAAGTTCTTAGAAAATGTTTTTGCCACAGTGAACCATGATCTGAAGTTCATATCAAATTTGAAGCACAAGTCCTTGAAGGTCGTTTAAGAAACAGCAATATTGCTCTGGCTGCACAGCGATGCAGGGCTTTTGTGACACTCCATTCCTCCTTAAAGTGAGTGTTCTTAGGGTTGCCCAGCTGGAGATGTCCGTGTTGAAAGAGGCCGATGCTTCCTGTGTGAAGAGGCTGGGGCTGGAGCCGGAGCAGGTTCCCTTGGTACAAAGGAGCCCTTTGTCTTTTTGCTCTTTATGGATCTTCTGCGAGACTTTCCGTGTAACTGGCTTTGGGAATAGAGCAATGAGCTGGGTCTGCTTTCCAATGCTGGCTGCCGTGGAACTGCTGCAAAACTGAAGTCAGTTGTAACACAGCTTTGACTCATATTTATTGTTCTCCGGGCTAGCTCCATGTTTGTAGGCCTGTGGGTTTTGGGGGCACACTTCTACCTCCCTTTTGAAAGAGCTTCTTCCCCATGACCCGTTCTGATGGGTGGAGATGGGAGGTCTTCTGACAGCCCTTTTTCTCCAATGGAGATGTTTGCCAGGAAGATTCATATCTATGTACCTCACAGTGAATGTCCTTTCTAAAGGGATTGTTCCCAGCAGAAGAGAAAATCGACAGTTTATAGCTCTGCTTTTACCTCCTCTAAGGAAATTATGTTGTTTTATAATTGCAAAATAATATGCAAGGAGACAGAACCACCTGTTCCTCAACAAGGAGAACTTGCATTGTCTTAAAAATAGACACCCTTTATAAAAGTCTTTCCAAGTTAAAATCATAGGTGAAGAATGTGTTTTATAAAGTGACTTTCTCAGATAAATTCAGTTCGGATAAATTTCTCAATTCAGATAAAATTCAGTATAAACAGTTATGCTATTTACATGCAGCACATCAAAACTCCAGTGTAAAAACTCAGTCATTCTTTGTATAGAATAAAAAAGGTTCTTGTTCTATTATTGCATATAACGCCTCTTTTTCTAGTTGTGTCCTTTTCAAATACTTTGGCAGCCTTAGCGTCTTCTAAGCAAGTAATGCCATGTGAAAATTAGCATAAATTGTACTTTGCAGAAAGTGAACAATCCTTCTGAGTGTAGAATCATTTCTCAAAGCCACTAAAACCTCTTTGAAATTTCACCCACAACAGAGTTTCCCCTGATCTTGGATACATTGCACAAAGGACATGCTATGCTATACCCAGCCAGCTCCCCTGATGCTTTGCAGCAGTGAAAATCCCAGAATTTTCCTAAGGTTTTCATAGCCTTCAGATTTTCATAGTCACCTTTGGTTGAACACCAGTGCCAGTGACATTGTGGACCTGATCTCCAGCTTCAGCTGAGGACTTTGTAGTTCACTGTGATCTTTCACTCTTTTTTGCTCCCAAGCAAGAGAAAATAATCACCTTCCTGATGCAACAAGGATTTATGGACTGATAGTATGAACTGACTAAAGGAAAATAGCACCTTGCTTGCTAAAGGATGAGTGGAAGGTCTGGTACCTTGCCACTGTGTAAGTTTTTCAGTGTGTTACATTTTGAATTGCCCACCATGGCTTTGCTCATCAGTTCACTTCATGTGGTGCTCCTCCGGGGCGGGGATCAAAAACTCCGTGCTGTCAGCCTGGGCTGGAAGGTCGATGCTGGAACTGTTTTTCCACTGCTCCTCCTGAAGCTGCTGCATTCTGCCTGGAGCAGCTCTCCAGACCAGGGAATTGCTTCATCAGCCTGGAGTCCTGAATGCAGTGAACTGGGGAAAGCACAACTGGTGTGAGTTCTCAAACAGCCTCAGAGTTCAGTGTGTTCACTTAGCGGAGAAGAGCGGATATTCTAACGGAATCACAAATCAGAGACTGCAGCATGGCCTAAGATTCAGGAAATGGAAGCAGTACTGCAGATGGATATAGTCCACACCTTAATTGCAGAAGGAGCACTTCCTTCTGCTTTCAAACACTGAACTGAGTGGTGCTTGAGAAACCTCTCTGTGTACCAGGCTTTAGCCAAAAATTGCCACAATCAGCTCTTCCCCATTCTCAGCAAAGCCAGAGATGTTACCCAAAGACAAAAATTAACAACTCATATGCCAGAAAAGAGTTCTCTGCACTTGGTAGGACCTTTATCGTAAAACCTACAAACTGTATTTTTTTTACTAACATTGGTAAGTAGTTTCCTGCCAGTAACCGAGGAGGGGCAGAAATTTGTACTCATGGATGTCTGCAGCAGTGGCCATGTGAGATATTGCTGTCACCTGGAAGTGGTGCTGGGCAGGAAGGGAAAAGCGATGAAATGAGCATCGCTTTTATCATTAGATGTGTTATGTGGAATCCCTTTGTGTAGGGTCTGTCCTGAAACTGAGGGGGGAGATGAGCTGAAGAGCCAGCAGCTCCCACTGAGGTCTGATGAGGTGCATCTGCAGCAACTCCCAGCTCCTGGAAATAACAGGAGATGAGATGGAACCTGTTGCATGAAGAATGGTGGGTGGAGCTGAACCTGGTCACAGATTTTCTCAATGATTAGAAGAGATTTTGATGAAGTCACAAACATGATACAGCTACTTTTATCTGGAAACACCCACTTATGATTGCTCAACTAAACCAGTGCCATAGGAGCCCTCTTTGATTACTGATGTGCAGTTCTGTTGTGAACTACAATTAGCACATGCTGCCACGGATGGTTAGTTTAAAGATTGTCTCCTCCGAACTGTGCCTGGCCTCAGGTTGTTTACACATTCAAAACCTGGCTTAGGAAACCGCATTTTATAAAATAATAGCAGCACAGAACAGGATCATATCAAGAATTTCCTCCCATTTCACACTGGTTTTGGCATTACATTCTATACTGAGTGCCTTGGTATTTTTAGTTATCTGCAGCCTGGGCCCAAGACTACTAAAAGCTCGTGGGCTGACAGCTGTGACAGCTTGTGTGCCTCTGGCCCAACAGAAGCATCAAGTAATGCTCTTCTGTAGGAGACAAGGCTTTCCCAGAGGTCAGCCCCAGAACGCCAAAAGCACTCCCATGACTTTAAATACAACACTCAGCCTCCAGATGCACCTGCAAGATGAATTTCTTTGCCTCCTTAAGCATACAAACATGGCAGCAAAGCAAACGTGTATGAAATGACCGAAGCAATGCATTCAACGCAGTTCCCCCTCTGGGAGGAAGAGGAGAAGATAAAGAGGTGAGTCATGTTGTTTACTGCTGTACAGGAAAAGTGGTTAATGGTTGGCAACGTCACTGATGAACGAGATCGGGAAACCTGAACAGACTAGAAATGAACTTGCTTCTTTTCTCATTATGTTCTGCAAATACATTTTGGTGGCAGATTATGTGCAAAGAGTGTACCAGCAAGTGTTTTAATTGAATGATTTGTCATCATAAAGTATTTTTTGAAGATGCTATCTAGGTTTGCTTCAGGTGTTATAAAAAAACCTGAAATACTTTCATTAAAAAACATGCCCAGTCAATCCCTGTCTCCAAGATTTATGAACAGCACAGAGCAAATAAATACCTGCATTGCACTGTGGTAAAGTTCTGCATGGCATTTGCTCAAATTCAACCATGCCCCAACCATTATTTTCTGGGGTTTTTAAATCTCTAGAACTTCTTACTTTTGTTGCTGGCTAAAAGCAGGCAAAATGTTTATTTAGAATTATGCATTGCAATGAAGCCTACTTGCTTTCTCTCTCCTTTTCTATTTTACAGAAAGAATACAAAACAGAGCAGTCATAACCCTGTTTATTTAAGGGCTGATTCAACTGAAAAAAAGAGAAAAAAAGTTTATCTCATGTTAGTAAAATACAGCAACAGCAGTTTTAGGTCTGTGGCCTAAAAGTACCATAGTGATGTGGTGAGAAAGAGAAGTAGAGGCTGCAGTATTCTGGGCAGTTTTCCTCTCACTGTTCCTTTTATCCTGCAGCACACAGGGTGTGGAGGTAAGGAACGACTTCCTTAGTGCAGGAGCTCTACAGGATGTTTGTCTGCAGTGCTGGAGCCCCGGGGGCTGTGCTGGGTGTCACAATGTCACACAGGGGCAGTTCTGCAGTGAGCTGGTCCTTGGTGAACGTGGTGCTTTTCCCGAGGTTTTGGTGAAGGTGCTGGTGTGAGGTGCCTGAAGCTGCCTCTGCTCATGTACCTCCGATGGTCAGCGGAGCTCAGTAAATCATTGTGGGGAGGTGAAGCAACTCTGGAGGGTCACAGAACACAGGGATCATGTTCAGTGTCATCTCTATCTGCTGTTATCACTACCAAGGTTACACAGCCTCTGCTGGGCAGCTGCACAGGTTTTTTTTAGAAGCAAACATCAGGGCCCGTTAGTGTTTTGGTATTTCAGTCATAGAATGATACAATACCAGGTTGGAAGGGACTTCAAGGTCCAGCCTTTTCTTGCTACAAGCACAGGCCAGGCAATGTGGCCCCAGCACCTGGTCCAGCCGAATCCTAAAAGTGTCCAGTGCTGGGGAGACTATTCCAGTGGTTTGACTGTTACTGTGAAAAATTTGCTTTGGCTTTTATTCTTATGGCTTGTGGATACCTGGGTCCTGGGTTAGGTTTCCATTCTGTGATGCTGGGCTCATCACTGCTGCAAGTACTTCTTGGTATTTCTGAGGAACAGCAGGAATTCCATGCTTGGTGCCTTTGCTAAAGGTCTGGCAATGTCTGATCTGTCACATGCACACACATAAAAAGCATATACAGATACACACAAAACACCCATCTATGCACACTCACAGTGGTAGCAGGCTCCGTAGCCAAAGCTTTTTGAAAAGTTTGTCACTGTGCAGTGAGAACCTGGCCAAAGTGCAGCTGGGGACTAAAAGTGGGGCAGGACAAGTGCTCAGTGTGGGCAGCCAGTGATGTGTGTGGTGAATAGAGCGCTCGCTGTTGCGAGCAGAGGTGTTGAAATGCCTTATTTGAAATAAAGACAAATGTTTTGTCGGGCTTGGTGCTGCAAAGAACAGGTTTATGAAGTTACTGCTGCTTGTTTTCCAACTGAGAGGACAGGGGAGGGCTGGGGACTCTTTGTGTGCTGTCGGCGTGGCTGGGCCCCTCTTGCTGAGTAAGCACATACCTCTGTGCTGCTGGGAACACAGAGAGCCTTTTGCACAAAGAATTTTTTCATTATAGACTCCTCTCTGCAGCTTTTCTTAGCAAAGTATCAGTGCAGAGTGGATGCTGTAATGAATCAGTTGCTAGCATGAAAATGTAGTTATTTCTTTTGCTTAAATCAAAAAGATGCTTTTGCAGAGTATGTTTAAACTGTTCTTTTATCACAAGGCATTAACTTTGCATTTCATACCAAGAATTCCAAAGCCCCGAACTCTTACCCCAGAACAGGTTTAAAAGCGAGATAATCTGCAAAGGATGGTTAGCATAAATTATGTTCTTCAAAGTGCTATATAAAGGCAGAAGTTAATCCTTGAAACTAATTTTTATTCTGGGTATTAAGTCAAGAAGGGTTCTTCTGAACAGATCTTACTCACGTGTTTTATAGGTTGTCAACTAGAATGTATGCTTTTAATAAAACGTGGTGTCTGTAACAAACTGTGTGTATAATCAGCTGGCATCCACTTTGTTTCTGAGTCCATTTTAATCCAGGATTTAACTGCTGAGGGGCCCTGTACATTTGGTTTCAGCCATGTTATTTATTTTACTGACAGTCTAACTCAGAGGAATTTTTTCATCTTTACCACGATTGCACAAGGACAGGAAATGTCTGAAGCCCTGAAACTGTGGCAACTGAAGTAAGTTCAGGTATTTCCTAATCCTTTATCCCAGAAATGTACCCTCCTGCCACTGCAAAAGGTCCCTGTCAGCCTTCCAAACACGGAATTGCTTTCAGCCCTGGGGAACTGTAAGACTGTAGGAACTTTTAAACCCTTTTGTGGCTCAAGCCCTTCTACAGCACCAGTTCCTCCCAAAGAAATTTGCTGGGCTGGCTTTTTTTTGTTTGTTTATGTATTTTGTGATTCTCTCCCACATTTACATAACAAACTGCCAACAAGTAATAAGGACTATCATCCTTAGATGTGAAACCACTAAAGTGGTAATTCCTGTAGCATGCAAGAGGCATCTACACACTCGGGTAGTTGCACACAGTAGCTGTAAGAGGGGGTTTTGTTTTGCTGGGTTTTTTTATCTTCAAATCACTTTGCAGGCATTTTACTGTGGGCCTGCCCGCCCCAAAACATGGAGCCCTGGCAAAAGAGGGGCTCTGGGTGAAGAGAGGTCCAGGTGAGTCAGAGCCAGCCCTTCCCAGCAGGCTCTGGTTGGGAAACAGCTGTGCTGTAAATGGACTTAATGTGTTTGAAGCGTGAGGAATTTATTAGACACCTCTGAGACAGGAGGTAAATCATCTTACAGATGGCAGAATTAAGACACAGTGCTGGTTCCACAACTGTAGCTAAAATTCAGGTTATACATTATCTTGCATTAAGTTCGGATCAACTCTTCTTTGAATTAGAAATCATCCAGAACAGCACTGCACCTAAAAAACTTGAAAAAACATTTGATTTATTTGTTATATTTACATATTTGTCTTTAAAGGTAAAGTTTTAATTTTTTGGAATGTTTTTGTGTAATCTGCTCTAGGTTTAGCCCTTCACACCTTTTTGCTATTTAACCAGTATTTTAATGAAAGGAATTTCTTCCCTTAGCCCTGTAAGTGTATCAGTGTTAAAAGTTCAGCTGTACCGAGTGCCTAGGAAAGCATTCAGCTCAGTAATCCATCACTTCCTTTCTTCTAAATCTTTCTTAATCAAGTCTTGGAATAAATAAAGACTAATACCACCATCACAACACTGTTGTTTTTTTTTCAAATTGTTCATTTGCCAGTTTTAACAAGATAAAGAAATGAATACTTAATGTGGACATTGTTATACCAAAAAAAAAAAAAAAAAAAAAAAAACCCAACCCCTGAAACAAACAGACAAAAATGGAGGACACAAAGGAACACACATGGAATGATGAAAAGGAACAATGATATTGCACAACTTCAGGTCTCTCTTCCCAGATTTTGATCCATGTAATTAAGCATGTATGAATTCAGCAAAACATTGTGTCCAGATAAATGTGTGGCCATTTGAGTGAATCTAGAACTGCAGAGTGTTTTCAGTTCCTTTTGACTGCTCTTTAAAGTTCTTCTCTAAGGGAGCAGGGTGCTGTCAGCTGCAGGAATAACAAACAAACACGTTGACTCCGTTCTGCTGACCAGTTATCCATAACCTGCACAATTCTCCTAGACTGTAAATGCACTGAGTCCACAAAGGACTCGGGTTGTTAAACACAACTTTTTGTATCAAGTACTCACACTGTAGGTGAAACACAACCAAGAACATCCCCCAGTTTGCTGTGGGTAACTTGAGATTGCATTTCACAAGAGCAGGGCTTCTCACTGTGTCGGGGTGGCACTGAATGGATAAAGGTCACAGTAGGTACATCAAGAGGGGGAAGAAAAAAGGAAAACAATCATGCAAAGTGGAAAAAGGTCTTTACAGCTACAATCTTTGCTAGAGCCTCTCTTAACAAGCACATACTGTTTGCTACAGGAATCAGCTAATTGTGTCATTCTGGCTATAGCAGGACTGTTTGCCCCCTCCACTGCTACTCCTGACAGTCTGGGTTTATATAAACTTTGCATTTACGTGCAGAACAAAGTCTAATTCTCTCCTCTCCGAGTTCATTCCTGTTGGGTGGACTGATGTGTCAGCCAGCAGGGCTCAACAGATACATTTAATACAGGAGACTGAGATACAGTATGTTTATTCTTAACTTCTGATAACCTAAGGACTACAAGAACGAGAGATGCAGTATCCATTTGCTATGATCCAAAACAACCATTTTTAGGGAGAAAAAAGTAGAATAAGTGATCAATACTAACACTACATTAGTTCCAAATATATATATATATTTTTTTATTTTTTTTTTTCAGTTATGGCAGCTTAACTATTTATTGTTCATCCGGCCCACTTTTAATCTGATCAAGTTAAAGGTCACATATTAAAGTTTAAGGACTGTTATTTCATCAAAACCGAAGGATATTACAAAAACCCATGAAACCAGAGTTTCACTGTAGGTCTCATATCTTCATATTCTGCATCACTGGTAGAAAAGGGATAATGCATCTCAGTTTGCTTACAAGCTAGGAGATCACTTTGAAGTCTGCATATTCCTAACTGCAAACAAAATATAGCACTTTTAACAGGTTATAAATAAACTGGTTTTCAAGCATAGAGCCAGCCCAACAATAACAATACACTATTAAAAAGACCTAAGGCAATGAATTCCATCTCCAATGAAAAAAAAAAAAAAAAGAAAGAAAAAGAACTGTGCAAACAAGCTTAAAACTATTTCTTTGTGCCAGTGTTATAAAATGTAGATTTCAATAAAGCCTTGACCCAAATGCCAGGACTTGTGAAAAGAATCAGAACAAAACTGGTTACTTTATTTAGGAAAAAAATACTCTTATCTTGCTGCTAATAAAATTGGATACACGCAGTTTAAACATTTACAGTTGCTGTAACACTTTACACAATTCCTATATATGGGTGTAAGAACAAACATTAAAAGACAATGGTGGGTCAAGGCTTTACATTAAAAATAACAACCTACTTTTCTATAGTCTCTAAAATACTATGTTTTCCAATATTTGCAGCCATTCAGGAATATTTTTTTTTATTTATTTATTAGGAAATGTATACTTTGCGCATGATCTTAATTCCTAATTCCTGGCTCTTTGGGCTGAATGACAAAAAGGATCAAACCCATTGAAGTGGATGGTCTCCTTGGAGGTTCAGTAGAGAAACCCTGGCTCAGTTAGTCTCATACGATGAAAGCAGTGCTGCATCCACTGGCTCCATGCAGGATGGACAGGTAAAGGATCTCATCAACCAGTCATCTATACAGTCCAGGTGGTAAATGTGCATGCACGGCAGAAATCGGATAGGGTCCCCATAAACAAAGTCCATCATACAAATGACACATCTGGGGGGAAAAAATAATAAAATATTGAAGCTGCTGTTAGCAAACTAGAAATGAAAAACAGTGTACTATCTACTCCCGGGCGATTTTAGTATTTGTAGATATTGTGAGGGGTATCCTTGCATAGGAGAAAGGCAAGAGCCTTAGAACAACAGAATAACTTGGGCTGCAAGGGACCTCAAAGCTCATCGAATTCCACCCCACTGTCATGGGCAGGGATGCCACTCGTAACATCGGCCTCCTGCATGGCCATTTTCAGAAAGCTACGTTAAACTACAGTCCCTGAAAATAAGGCAGAAACAGAACGGCAGGATCAGGTTTCCCAGGGCAGTATCACAAAGCAAGGCCACGGCCGCGTGCGACTGTGACTTACTCTCTGATCTTCTTTTCGGAGCCGTCTCTCCCGGGATCATAGACTCCTTTAGGTAGGTGCTGGATAAGGCCAATCCGCTGCGCTATCCGGATCTGCTCTTCTTCTGTCAGCTGTGTGGCCAGCCGGGTCTGGCTCGGAGTTGGGTGATACACAGGAACCGGGACCTGCTCCTAAAATGAATATATTTCGGTTAAAAACTACCACGGAGGCTTTCCTACCATTTCATAGCACAGAAGGTGGTATTCAATTTTTCCTCTCTTAGGCCTACAAATATTTGTATGAACTCCCACTCCTACTTGGCAATTTTGGGGCTATAATTATAATGAGAATGGGATAAAGAATTGAGGCCAGCATTTGAGCAAGGAGCTGCTCGTGGTTGGTTCTCTGCAAAAGCTTTTGATCTCAAGGAATTGTTCATACATGAGATACACGGACAACAAACTCCACGTGCCCGCAGGCAAATAAACCTTACAGGGAGCATGGTAAACTGCTAAGGGAGGGAACTGAACAACTCAAGGGCTGAGGGAGAGCCCCCAGAATGTGCAACAAAAATCAGAGTCTACGGGGGGGTTTTTTTACATTTAGGAAGAACTGTTTGCTAAGATGAGGGCACTGCCTACTCTTTAAGTTCTAGAAAGGAAGGTTTTATTTCTTTTGTAATAACTAGAATTTACGTGAGCTGTTCTGGGCCACGCAAGGTTCAATCCAGAACTGTGTTCTTGTGGGTTAAAACAATGTCACCTGAACAATGAAAAGAACAGCTTAAGTAAGTAATCCAAGTTTTACATTTCTTCTCATATATTAATATAATTTTATGGGTTCTCCCAAGCTGGACTTCGGCTGCTGAAATGCTTAAGGTATGTATTTTCCAAACAAAATATAGGCAATGTATAGCTATTATGCAGTTCTTCCTCTACCACATTCTCAGAAGCTTCTTTTGAATATTAATGAACTTTAGATCAGATATTTTCACTGACATTTTATATTAACATGGTACTTAATTTACTTGCTTTTAAAGCATTTTTTGATACATAAATACCAATTTTGAACGGGAAACATTATTTATGGCCAGGAGCCATAAAGCTCCTGTTAACAGGGAGACAATTTCTCGCAAAAGGTCTATTTTGATGGTACTTCTGAAACAGCAGAAAAAAACTCAACTTAGAGATGTGTCTGAAAATAAACCTGCGGCATCAGAGACACAACACACTGATTAATCTGTTTGGAAAATGCGAAAGTTGATGTTTCAGAGGACACTGCTGCAGGCCAAGCAGAGGGCAGGAGTGTGTGCAGCTGTTCCGGTCACCTCCAACCGCGCTCCCATTGCCCGCTTGCTCCCTCATCCGTGATCCAGGGGGGGACACGGGATTTCACTGCCTGACGGAGCAACCACCTTCCAAAACATGCATGTCCTTCCAGAGCATGGGCTGTCATGGGCACCTCCAGATATTCCCAGCAGCAGGAACATGGCTGTGTTCCCCTCTCCTGTGCCCTTGGCCTCCTGGTCTGCTCTGGCAGCGCTCAGTGTTTACCCAACACCAACACCCGGCACAGCCCAGCTCTGAGTTTAACACTGCCCTTGTAAAACCCGATAAAGCCATTCTTCTTTCACTGCTAGGGAGCTCTGGAAGTGGACAGTCAGCTTCCAGACTCCTGGAAGGCCAGGAGAAAGCTGCCTGAGGAGTGTGCAGCCTCTCGCTGGTGCCGCCCAACAGCAAAGTCCTTGCTCATGAGAAATGCTAATCATAGATACAAGTCTGCCTGGCAATTCTTCACCAAACACAGTGCCTGCCACTGGCAATTCAGCTGTGGGGTAGAACCCACAATCTTCTCTTAATTTAGCTACACTAGGATTTCCCCCTCTGATTTTCTGGCAGAAGTCAGAGGAATTACAAGAAGGTTCAAAAGACAGAACACGCCAGAGGTTCTCCAAGTGATTAATTTCCTGACTACTCTAAACCATATTTCACAGAACTCTTTTTAGATCAGCTGCCTTTTAGTGCTTCAAATTACCTAAAGTATTCTCTAATCATCATTTGGATAGAGAAAAGCACCAGCTGAACCTAGGAATGACCTGTCAGATATAACAGTATTCAGAAAGTGGCTGCAACCTTTGGTGCCGGCAAAATAAAGCATTTTTGCCCTCACAAATGCCACCGACCCTCTGTGCTGAACACATGAGCTCAAGGCAGAGCCTGGTCCTGGTTTTATGTTTCAAGAACTCAACACCACAAATTCTCAGCAACTTTTTTTTTCCCAGGGCTTCGCTGTACCTCTATGAACAGGTTATTAAATCAATAGCAGAAGGCATTACTGCTTCCTCCTTTATCTGTGACACAGATGTAGAGAACACTCAACATTTGGAGAGAGATGCATGTCTTAGAGAAAAAGAGGAGCAGTATAACTAACCTCAGGCACAGCACAAGCTGATGCCAACATGGGCAGGAGGAGGGGAGGCAACTGTGCTTCACACAGCTCCCCTTGCCTAAACCACGGCTGCAAGTCGTAGTGCAGAAATACAAGGAAAGGCAAAAACAGGAGGAGGAAAAAAGATCCAAAAAACCCTCAAAATGTCTGAAAGTAGCAATGGCAACTGATAGTGAATGTCTGTAGCAGAACAACAGCAAACTGATCACCTCAGTAAAAATTATACAGCAAAAGGGAACTACAATTAAATAAGAATCTGCTGTGAGAACAATCACATCTGGACAGCTCTGAAGTGAGCAATTAGTCAGCTACCCAACTGACCATTGCTTCGGTTAAGTTTGGGAGAGTGAATTAACACAACTTTTAGACCTGTGATAGGCCAGAAAAGAACAGAAACTCATTCTAGTCTTTTAGAGGCACTTTCTGCGAGTGACCAGCAAGGGACCACGTACTCGGGGAACCCACTTCTGCATAACTGCAGAGCCCCTCTCCCCTGGGTGTTCCCTGCAAAGACCTGAAGAGAGGCCTGAAGGACCACTTGGGCCCCCTTCCCGTGCCAAGTACCCAAATGCTTTCCCAATGGCCAGTGCTGTATGGAAACACTCCTCCCCTTGGCATCCTGTCTCAGGTTCCCTCCCAGCAGAGTTGCCCCGTGCTACACGTCTGACACAGCCCATTAAGGCGGGAATTTATAGTTGCCAGCTGTGGGCTTCTACGATTTCACATAATAGACAAGAATCTCCTGTCAGATGAGTAACTGGGTGGAGATGGTGGTGCCTTTCGCCATGACGTCTTCATGCTTCTGAATGCAGAAAAACCAGGGTTGGTGTGGCTGCTGTGAAAAACGTGTAAGATAGTCCTGTAAATAAATCCAAGTGGCCGCTCCATGCCCAGGCACTGAACATCTCACTCCCAATTGCTATTAAAAGCCTGCCTGAACTGAGCCCTGGACACAAACATACCAGGAAAATGGAAGAATACAGCCACACAGAGTGCAGTGTCACATTATAGACTACACAGACACTGACCCTTTCAAACCAGCCTTCTCCTCTCCAACAGGTCAAAAGAAAAGGTGTGTTCGTACCCGTATGATTCTAAAAATACTTTAAACTATTTATTCATGAGAATCTGAGAGCTCCGATTTCTCTGACTGAGAAGTGAACATCCCCAGAGGAGTCAAAGTAAGAGATGGAGCACGAAGTGCTCCCTCAACAGACCCTGAGGACCCCCCTCCAGTCGAGCTGGGCTCCCTCAGCCCTGCTGGCACACCCCCAAGCTGGCAGCTCCATCCTTGGGTTTCCCCACTACCAAATCTCTGGAGCATTTTTGGAAGTTAAGCTCATCCGACAATAATTCCAAGCCGCCCGTAAGGCCGGAGTGCAACCCTCCTCACAGTCTGCGAGGGTTTATCACCCCTCTGCAAATCTTTCACAGTGTATAAAGGCTGCTTTCATCAACTCACATTAAAGCAAGGTCCTGCTCACTCCACTGCGGGTGTTCAAGGGTAACAATGCGAGGATTCGACACTTCAGCCAGCTCATATTTGTAGCTAAAGGCCCCTTGACATGTATATGTATAAAAAACACTGTATTACACAAGTAATTATTATTTTACTGCAAAGACGAGCACAAAATTTATTGCTCTGGTGTCTCGTATTTCCCTTATCAACCATGTAAAACGTTTTTACAGACAAAATGACGAAATACTGAACTTCCAGCCAAATTCTGTGTTATTTATCATTTGATACAGATGTCAGGCACTCAAACCAAGACAAAATTTCATGCTAACTCTATTACTGTATGCAAAAAAACCCCTAAACCGGGCCAAAACAAATAATCAAACCCACATATTACTGTTGGGCAATGAAAGAAAAATCACTTTCTGGCACTTAATTTGCTTTAATCATTATTTTTTTCCCATATGAATTCAGTAATGATGAAACACCTCAGATGGCCGCAGTCCTGGAGATACACAACTTCCTTCTTGTTCACAAAGTCAGTGGTGTCAGCATAAGTTTCCCTGGCTTTCTGTGCACAGAAATCATTCACTCCCAATGTTTATTCAGCCCTTAAAAACAGCAGCATTAATTTAGACTCAAGGACTAGAGCAGGGTTTGTGTTTCCATCTCACCCTGGCTCCTCCTTTGGAGTGTGGGGCGGGGGGGGAGAAATTATAGAGGGCATCTGGAGGTCTGCATTTTTCACTTCTAATGGAAATAAACATTTTCACACATGGCTTAAAAGGCCCAGACACTCTCTACGTGCAGATTCCCAAGCACGCTTTGGGTTCTCAACTAGAAATAGGTTTCATCAAGCATGATTTTCCGTTTGAAGTTTCCTCATCAATGCAACTTACCTTGGTTACTTATGCTGCTGTAAATCTGCTTTTCTCTTGTTTTACAGTCTTTTTGTCTTGTTTTTGCAAGTGCCATGAATTTGTAATACTCTGAAAAGAGGTCAGTGCTAGATCAGAAACTCTTAATCCCTGGATAAAGATTATTTTAAGATCCCTCTATGCCACATATCAGCAGTATGTTATCAGGGCTTTTGTCTGTTTGTTGTTTTTTTGAATTGTATCAACATGCACAAATTATCCTTTCAGGACGGTCAAAGGTGAGATGAATAATTTATAACACCTAATAGTTCCAGAGGTTAAAGCTTCACTGCTGTCCCCAAGATCCTGTCTATAGCCACCTGCCTTCCACTACTGAATACTTTCCTCAGCTTCCATCTATAAATTTTCTTCCTCACCTAATCCAGTGCTCTCCGTGTGTCTCATCCTGGGATATTAATTTGCATTTTATCACCAGATCAACAGCATACCTGTTAATTCAGTCTGACAAAGCCACGTTCATCCTAAATATTTTCTACATTTTTTAAAATACCAGCAGCTGTAGCGCTTACGCTCCTTGCGGTTGCTGCCTAATTAATTAATGCAAATATAACAGTTCCATTTGCATTTCCCCAGCCGTTCCCACAGCTCTTTTTCTGAAATCCCTTCGCTATGCAAACGCCTTTCATGAGGCACGCTGTGTGAAGGCAGCTGCCCCGGTTCACACACAGCTGCAGCAGGGCTGCACAGGCTTTGCTGCTCCCCAGCCCTCCAACACCGCCCTGACACACGGCCAGGCCCCTCTCCAGCCCAGCAGCTGAGGTGCTTAGCGGGGAGCCTAAATAACTTACCCAAATAAGAACAACCTCAATTTATAGATGTAAAGTCAGGAGGTGAGGGGAAAAAAAAAAAAAAAAAAGTGCTTTTGGGGTATTTTTGAAAAATCCCTGATGAATCCGATGGAATTTTCTCTTCTCACCACTTTATTACTCATAAGGAACTTGCTGGGATGACAGTCCAGGGGCCTTTTCTGTGAATGCCATTCTGACTGGGGTGAAAAGACTCAAACTCCATCCATATGTGAACACATATTCTGAAATAATACCCTCCCCCAAGACACATTAATATAAAACCACGCACCATTATACTGTGCATTATACGACAGCTAGAGCTTACTTTAATAATCCTTACAACATTACGAGCAGCCTGCCAACTGTAAAAGCCTTTTTCTGCCATACAGGAGAGAACAGTTCATTTATAAAGGTGGATAGCAGTTGCTATAAAACACCATGTAATGAAATTGTTACCCAATTTTTTATATTGCTGCTTCCAGGTAGCCACTCTGTATGAATAACTGCGACAGCTGAACGCTTTACGCTAGAAAGTTCTTCTGAACGCAAAATCTCCTCCTCTCCCAACTGGAGGGGACATCTGGGGCAGACAGCCAGACCAGATATACATGCAAGCACACACACACACACGCTTCCTACCATGATGTTCTTAAAGGAAAATTAATAAGAATTCTGGCATTGTAGGAATTTGGCACTGTAAATACGGTCAGTAATTAATATAACAACTGACTGAGGAACCAGTGTTCACCACAGGAGAGGAACTTGCAGAATCTGCACAGTATTTCTTCAGCTGCCAACTCCAATTAAGAATCAACACCTGGTTTGAGTCATGGATCACTTCAGAGAGAGGTGTTTTTTTGGAAAAGCCACAGTTGTTCTGCAGTGATGGTGTAGCCTCATTTAAACTATAACCAAAACTGTAAAACCGTCCTGTGCATTTTTCACAATTATTCCATTGAAATTACTAGGAAAGAAGAGTTGGAAAAGATTAGCAACCATGAAAGAGACTCCTGGCTGACAACTCTTAAAATATCACCTGTCCCCTGAGCTCAGCTCTGCTACCAAAAATAGGACTGGGGCAGAGAGAGAAGAGGTACAAACTAGATGCATCCTGCCTGCTGCTTTCCTAGACAGTGACAAGGGCTATTAGAGAAATGGACTTTGTTTTCAAGCTTTGTCCCTGTGCTGTCACACAAACCCAAAAAGGCTACCTGCTGCCAAGACAAATAGTTGGCAGTGCCCTTGCAGCTTGGCCAGAGCAAACCCAGCCTTACCTGGCAGATGGAAATCACCTGGAGCTCTGCAGAGTCACCTGCTCTGAAATTTGATTAACCATTAGGGCAAACCCAAATACAAAAGATTAGCAAGAAAGAGTTGTAGGGGAAAAGCAGTAATTAAAAAGCAGTAATTAATCCCTGGAAGCACAATCTCCTGACAAAGCCAGACAATTTTTGCATTTCCAGGCTGCAGAGCAGGTTTCTCTGCCTCAAGGACGTCAACCTTGGGTACAGTTCCACTGGCGGATTTCTTGTTCACCAGCTTTGTGTCAGTTTTAGGTCTCCTTGTTCCTTTCTCCAGAGATCCCATCAAACATCGGGCTGTGAATTTCTTCGGGAAAGTGGATAACTTATACACTAACACATCCCAGACCACTAAATTGCTCACCAGAGAACTGACTCCAGCCCTCCAGACAGCCTCACTGACAGCTCAACTTACAGCATCAGGCCACAACTTCTGAGAGGTGACAAAACCCTCTTATTACAGCTCCTAGCATGTTTATTTTAATAAGGCTTTTTTTATACTGGGAAGGAAAAGATTCATAAACAATTTATAAAAATTCATGCTTTTCTGTCAAGCTACTGCAGTGAGCAAAGCCAGGAAAGGACAGTTGCACCTAAACATTAAATTAAGGACACTCAGGCACAAAATGCAGCCTCCTGAGACTTGTACTCCCCAAGGACTACAAAGCAAAGCAGCTGGGTAGGGAGAAAATCTAGCAGAAGGGTCTAGCAGTCCGTTCTGCAGCTGGTAGCAGAAGAACAGCTGTGTATGTGGATCATCCAACCCCATAAGCAACCACAACATCTGTGTTATTGGTACATGTTCACTCCCACTTACGCCAAGTGGTTCTTTGCAGAAACCCCTCATAGGCCTGGCAAGCTCAGGCAGTTATTACAGTGCTATGGCTACGTTAAACACAGCACTTACGGTTCAAGCGAGATGGCTGCTGGAAAACTAAGAAGTAGATTTAACA
Organism: Oxyruncus cristatus; assembly: GCA_013399855.1. NCBI lineage: Eukaryota > Metazoa > Chordata > Aves > Passeriformes > Cotingidae > Oxyruncus > Oxyruncus cristatus. The sequence continues at coordinate 2,176,220 of VXAY01004932.1, read as the reverse complement.
ACAAATAAAAATCTCACATTTTGGTCCTGAAGTGGAAAAGGCTGAAAACAAATCCCTCAGACTGTCTCCTCAGCTGAAAGGTACAGAGTGAACCTACTGTGTCCCATTCACTTACTGCTGTGGAACTGCTGCGTAGCAGGAAGCAAAAATAAAAAAGAACACCCCTCCCCCCCAAAAAAATGGAGTTAGTGTGTTTTTTGGACGCTGAACTCAAGCACAAGAGACGCAGGAAGCTACAAAGGCAAAGCTGACAGAACACAGTCCACACAGAAATACCAGAACCGTTCACATTTCCTTCAGACACGTTTACTTTCTGGAAAGGGTAAATATCAGTCAGTGCAATTTGTTTATAGCATAAATCAAAGGGATAACAGTTAAAAAATGGTAGTATTGATTATCCTGGGGCACACAAAGTCTGCAGGCAGCCATGACTCTTGCTATGCCAGGTCCTGTCTGCAGCAGCAAACAGGTTTTGTGACAACCTGCCCTGCTCTCTGATGTCAGACACACGTGGTTTGTCCTGGGTATGATCCCCTGTGCACACCCCCCCAAACCACTCCGAGGCTTTGACTCACCTCTGGGTACAGCACACAAAAAAGGCTTAAGCTCACACGTGCTTCTGCCTCATGAGACATGAGCTTGGCCCGTATCTACCATCCCAAAACTCCCACAGCATTGCATCACTCAGACAAGTGCATGCAAGTCCTCCAGATGAAGGGCTTGGTGTGGATCACTGGACAGGCATCACCCGATGAAGAGCACAGGGATACAGGTGACCTCAGGTGGGCAATGTAACACCCTGAGAGCAAGTGACAGTGCACACTGTGCCCTGAACTGCTGCTGAGCCCACAGACTCAGCGCTCCCGAGTAAGCACACCCAGCCCTGCTTTTGGTGCCATTTCAGGGAATTTGAGGATTAGGGCGCAGCTGACTCCAGCCGGTCTAAAACAGCCCTGCCTCTGGACTGTGGGTCCTGCCACTTCCTTGCACTGGCTCCAAGGACACCGCTCCCACCCACTCTTCATGAAAAGCAAACAAGCCACTGCCATCGACTGTGCGATTGCTACAGCTGCTGAAAAAGTTGGGAACAGGCAGCCAAGAGGAAAAGGGGAGGAGTGCCCCTGTTGGGACTCCAGCCAACTGTGAAAACCTGACTCTGAACACTTAAAAAATAGCAAGAGTGCTAAAATGTATCTTTTGGCAAGAATTAGGTCAGCTTGATGGCAGTTCTAAGAACAAGCCAACTCTTCTGAGTACTTCAGGAACAAGGTAGGAAAATTACAGAAATCAGCCCTAATTAGACAAAAGGACAGGCTGGGGACAAGGGGCCAGGCCAGGGGGTAAACACGAAAATGCACATAAGCTGAACGCACAAGCAATCAATCCATCAGGATTGCTGAGGTATAAATACAAGTTCTACTTCAGTGTGTAAACAGACATGTATATGCATAATTAAATGAGCTAATTTGAACTAATAAGGTCATAATAACATACGGCAGAAAAATATCATGCAGAACTAGGAATGTGTTTTAGAAAAAGAGTGAGTAGGATATCAAGGGATCAGTGAAATCGAGTGATGAATGATCTCATCTCTAGGCCGAGCATTACTGTTCAACACATGGCAAACACCCTCCTTGGGCAAAGAGGGCTCTGCAGAGCACAGTTTAACAGCCTTCACTAAAGCTAGTTTCCACACACATCCAAAAGCATCCTATCGAGGAGTGCAGGTCCTCCTACACCAAGTTTCTAAAACAGGACTTAAATAGACACAACAGTCCCAGCTAGACTGAGAACATCACCCCTATGCCAGGTCTTCTGAGAGGTGTCAACTCAGCTTCAGACAAGAGGTAACACAGGTAACGAAAACAAACAGGCACATCAACAGCAGCCACCTCAGGTCATCTACCCCTCAGGCACTATCCCACAAGATGACACAAAATACTTCTCTGTAGCCACCCGGTTGTAAGCAAGCACCAAAAAAGAAGTTTGAAAGAGGACACTAGTTCTTTTTATAGAGATACAGTCTGTTACCCAACCAAAATACACAGAAGAGGCAATACAGGAGTGGGCTCCTGCAAACCTTGACAGGGACCTTCCCCGTCCCAGGGACCACCTGACGAGGCAGAGCCAGTCTGGGAAGGTGGGCCAGCAATGGCCTCCCCCCAGCTGAGGGAAGCTAAGCAGAAACCTGATGAAGAATTTTCCATCAGGACTCACAAGAGCAGGACTATCACACAGTGCAAACCTCTGCCACAGCATAGGGAGAGCAAACAATTGCTCTGCTAAGGATACATGACTTGGGGGAGAAAAGTGGTAAGAGTCCACATCTTACTGCAGAAGAGCTTCAAAAAGCAGACAGGGCTGGTCATGAGCTGGGTCTGCGTAACCACAGAGCAGGAAAACCTGCAGCAGAGACCGCTCTGGTGTGAGTCTTCACTGACTTCCCTAACTGCTGTGAGACAGTCAGCAAAGCAGCCCATGACAGCAAGGTTTGTTCCAAAACTCAGGAATCTGTGCTGTACTTCACTGGATCATAACTTTGTACTCTATTTGAAATATTTTAATTGCCTTTTTAACAAAGCCATCCTCAATTACAAATGCTCGCTCAAGTAGAAAGCTGCCACACCTTGGCAGTTTGATGGTACACTCAGCTCCACAGGCCTTTTTATTTTCTTAATGGCATCTGAATTTCTAAAACTGAGTGGATACCCCTGAGATCCAGGTGTGTGATGGAGCCTCAACCCAGGCAGTGCACCAGGGGACTGTGCAGAGGCAGTCAGGAGACTTCCTGAGGCCAGTTAAAGGATGTCAACACTGCATTTTGCAACAGCTTAACCACAGCTGTTTTTAAGCATGTTGCTACGTTAGCCTGCTAGAAAGCCACAGACAGATGAAGCCTCTCATACACCTGCTATACACTGGGGCACCTCAAACACAGTCTGAGTCTCTGCGTGCCACTGTCCGTGGCAGCTTGGTGAGGGTGTCCCTACCATCCACCCGGCCAACGGCTCCTCCCCGCTTCCACCAGATCCTGGGAAACCAACTGGGATTCCTGAGATTTCTTCCACATTGTGAAGCTGAACTGAGGTTTGAATTAAGGGTACCAGCAGCACCCTGAACTGCTGGGCTGTGCAAGAGATTTTGGCCCAGCCCAAGGGCACTGAATTGTGTGGATACTGTCACCTCTCCCAGGCACACACAGTCTGCCATCTCCCACTTCAGGGAGAACGAACACACACAAAAAATGCAATTTGACTATTTGTTTATCATCATTTGATAACATTAATTATTTCAACTCTGAGTTAATAAGCAGCAGCTGTAAACAGCCAGAGGCCCTGATTCACACTATCAGCTCATCTCAGCCAGTCATTTATTAATCTTAAAGGAATGCCTGAGACATTAAACCATTATTTCTGAATCTGTTGTTTTTTTCAAAGCAGTTCTCTATCCAAAAGCAAGGAAGGACTGCATGAATATTAAAGGAATGACTACATGAATATTAAGGCACACTGAGGCTTGACGGACCTCCACTTCTCGATGCAGTATTAGCAGTGAACACAAGGGCAATGTTTCTATTTTTTCCAGTTAAGTCTTGTCCTCGCAAGCAGTGACTCTGCGTTTTTAGCTCGCAGGGCACAAATCCAAGTGTGATCTCATGCAACTGTCAAACCTCTTCTAACAGAAAAAAAAGCCTGTGCCAGGAACAGGTAGAAGAATCATAAATAGCTCTCTCAGGAGTTAGTTATACAAGCGAAATATTTCCAGAACACGTTTTTCCTACTATTTTAAAGTTTTTAATGCTCAAAGACAGTTCAATGAGCATCTGGTCACCTCTTTAGTGTGTCACCAGACAACACACATTCAGTTCACTGCTATGTAAGAAACATGCAGCCAGTTGCTGGTGCAAGCAGGACAAACAAGTCACAAACATTTGCTTTCAGAGACCTCCACCACTAAGTGTACATGCAACCACCTGGCTAATCAGCCTTTTCAGTCTGTGGTGTGGAGGGGTTTTTTTAAACTCATCTTTGGATCTTCCCTGTGCTGGTTTCACATCAAAAATACTTGTGTTTGTTTCAGCACAGGTGCTTTTGGAGTAGGTGGTTTGAAGGGGGAACTGAAGCAGGTCCAAGGCTCTGCAAGGGTGAGGGGAGAGATGGGGAGCACAGAGCTCCACCCAGCCTTTGCAGCCACCACAGCTCCCATTTCACCTTCTTCAGCCTCAATGGGATGAAGAAAAACGCCTGTTTTGTCAGGCCATTCCCCTGCTTACACCCACTCTCATGGGAGATGGCAAGTGCTTTGTTTACATTGAAACTGCCTTTCTGAAGGAAAACTTGCAAATTTCCACAATGGATTCATCCTGCTGACTGCATGGATCAATAAGATCTACAAACGTACCCCAGCACCACACTTCGTAAGGATTTCAAACACTGCCAGGGACATGGCACTTGAGCACCTACTTAAGTACTTGCCTGAATTAAGGCTCAGGCTGCCACAAAATCTCACAATAACAGAAAACTGCTTGAGAGGAGGGACATGAAAACAAAGAGGTCATTTTTCTAAATATGGACTGACTGGTTGGAAGACAAAGCCCCACTTCAGCCCGACACACCCGCACGAGAGCAGCTGCACAGCCGGGAGATCTCCATCCCCAGCTCACCCACACGCAACGGTGCATCTTTCATGTTGTGTGAAGTACAGAAGAAACCCTGAACACAGCGATACACACGATGCAGTTTTAGCATCCGCTTTTAGCTGGAGTTGAGAAAATCACACGCAAATACAACGTTTATCTGTACAAATTTAAAACCACTGATTTCCCAAGAACATCACCTCTGACTTTCAAATACTCCGAATTACCACGTGCAAGGATAGGGCTCGGGTCCTGTGCCGAAGCCTAACTCCTCTGTAGGTGAGGTAGATGCTACTTTCAGTGCCCCTCTGAGTCAGAAAGGAAAGCCTAATGTCATCAACATTATGCTACCAACACTGTCTCCAGCTTTGTGAAGATATAAAGAAACACTTGTACTTACTGTATTCTCCTGCATTAATGTTTAGAGTGGAATAACCGTGTCCTGCCACAACCCACACGATCACTAAAATAAGTTTTGTCAGTTTATACACACACAGACAAATTGCAGTCACGACAAAACAGCAGAATGGAGTAACACTGAGCTTTGAGGCAGTAAATCTGGAGGTATTTAGTATCTTACCATGTTAAAAAAAAAATACACATGGCCCCAGCAAAACAGCTATTAAGAAAACATGGGAGTTCTTTAGATTTAATTTATGACATTTAGTCTGGAATGCACCTTATTACCTTGGGAGTCATAAGGGTGTAACTACAGAGGTAACTGCAATAGCTAGATAACCTCCAGGAGAAGAGAAAAAGCAGCTCCTTGCTCAGACTGTACCTTCATAAGTAGAAATATTATCACTCAATTACTACAGAAATATTTTAGTTATATTTCTAGACTTTTTAGCTTGCCATAAGGTCCCTGGGACACCCCTCAGAGAGGCAGTGGATGCAGAAGAGTAATCTGGGAAGAAGATAGCACTTAGTGCTGCTCCTCCAAGGCTGAAGACCCACAGGACTAAACTCACTTTGTCTCCTTACCCACAGCTCCAGTTAAGTGAAGCCAGGGAATGTGCTTCCCTGGAGACACCAAGACATTTGCTGAGTAATCTCTGAACCAAACAGGCAAGATAACAAGGTGAATATGAATTCCTGTCTTTATTTGGGATATCTTCTTTCTTATGGATCAATCTCCAGTGCAGTGAAGACACGAGTAGAAATTACTGCAGCAAAAAATTTTTTATTCTTTCATTTGTTGTTTTGAGTCACACAGTAGCAGCAGAAATAAACTGATCCTTCTGGGAGATGGGCAGCTCTAGATTTGTCCTTGGGGGCACAGAAGAGCTGGGCATGGCTTTCTCCATGAACTTTGGCAAAAATGAGTCCAATGTTCATCAAATGAAATCTGCTCAATGCTGTAAGTGCCCTATGGGGCAATTTCAGACTGGCAGACCAGGTTAAAGGAAATTTCTTTGCTCTGCTGAAACTCTGTACAGAAATTAGCTTTGAAATAACTTACAGGCCAGGTTCTATTTTTTTTCTATCATTCCATGTAGCGTTCCTGGAGACGTCTTTAACATGTCATGGAATGGTTTACCCCACTGAGAGAGGATAACAGCACATGGAAAGGTTCTTGCCCCTTGGAGATGCATGTTCTACAGATTTACAGTAAATATTGCCTATGACCTCTAATATCAGTCCACATGACAAAATTCACTGAGTGTTCAGTCAATGATCCCTCCATCACTTAAAATATGCCCTATTTTAATGTTTTCTTTCTGTTGTTGTTTTTATTTGTTTTCACTGGCTATGGCTGAGGCAGATTCTGTATTTCAGGAAAATCAAGTTGCTTGAACATCATATCCACTAATAAACACAATAAAAATAGAAGCATTAGCCCAGAAAAACAAAGGCTGAAAGGGATATAGGATCCCTAAATAAATCAGGAGAGTAAACATCAGAGAAACAACTAAAGATCTGTTTGGTACAAGAATAACAGGTGCAGGTTTGCCATAAATAATCTAGAGTTCTGAGATAGGCTCTTGAGGCTTAGTTCCCAGCTGATCAAAAAAAGGCTCCCTGTAGGAGTAGCAGAGCAAAGCTTGACCAGTGTCTTCCAAAAATCATGGATGATCTGCAGAAAATAACTGCACCGAGCATATACAGCACTATCTGTATATCCCCTCGTCCAGACACCAGAACACAGACCAATTCACACACTTGTTAGTATGCAATTTCCAACACTGTACTGAACAGGGTTGTTATCCAAATTAATATGTATAACAACTAGCAACAACGCTTGTCATATTTAGTTCAAAGCTAATTTAAATAAAATATGGAGGATAATGCTCATTAAGTCTGAGCCTTGTCCTGTTGAAGCTGTTATAGACATCTGCCAACACTGTGGGTCCACCTGGAAGTTTAAGACACTAACAAAAGCTTTAAATGTCAGACATTTATGGATAAAATCATTTTCCATTAGCAATTCTGGTTTGATCTCAGTGGGGTTTTTCATAGCCCACTAGGGGAAAACATCTACAGTGGAAGCACCAAATATCCTTGGCCAAACCCCGTTTCCTGCAGCACAATCTACAGGTAGAAGCAGGAACGAAGGCAGGGCTGAAAAAAGACTTTTATAAGGATGCTAGCTGGAAGTTCTAGCACATTGGGAAATCTCCAGCTTTACAAACCTACTTGTGTTCCTCGAGTAGCACCGGGCAGCTGCACCACTGGTGAGGATTTGGCCCATGGCAAGCAAAGGTAAGGTCAGCAGTGATCAAGTTTACATGAGGTTATTGCACAGGCCCTATTGCTGGAGCATGGTGACCATTCTGCAATTGTGATTTAAAATCATATATATGTTACTTCAGTTTTTGCTGTCACCTAAGTCTATTTAAGGGAGAAAGGGCAACAGCTACTGGTCTAATTTAACTAGTTATATTCTGTCCAGCTGAAATGTTTACTGTATTCAAACTGAAACACGGGCCAGGGTATTTTGTGAAGCAATCCAAGGAAACCTTAGTGACAGCAAGCGATCTCATTCAGAAAACAACTTCTACAGCTTTGCACTGCCCCACAGCCCTGGAAAGGTGGAATATGACAAACAGGGAAGGGTGGCCCTTGCTGCCCCAGCAGCCTCATCTCCTGCACTTTTGAAGCTCTTTTGGTAGGTCTTCAAGACAAAAATTAAGCCTGACTGAACATAGTTCCTGAGGTCCAAAAAAAGCTGTAAAGATGGTATTTACTGCTCCTGTTCAGCGTTACTGGTTCTGAATTCAGAAAACTGAACAGAAAGGTACTGAGCAAGGGGGTTTGAGCTACATAAGTGCACAGCACTACCCCAGCAGGGACAAGAGTTGGGAATGCTGCACAAGTGGATGCATGAAGGAGCAGCAAGATTTGCTTCTCAAATTCTTTTCCTGAAACAGGACTTTGTCCCTCAATTTACTTTGAGTAAGTCTGGCTTCAATAGAAAACTAATGGCCTCCTCTAAGAGATGCCAAACTAGAATAAGGAGTCACCACATATGAAACAGAGCAGTCACATCGAGGCAGCCAGCTCAGCTCCTGCTCTTGCATACTTATATGATTTCTTAATTCTAAACATTTCAGACAACAGAGAGGTTGTTTTATTAAAAGCCACAGACACTGGCAGTCCCCACATACATATGCACAAAGGTAATCAAACTCCTAACAGCAGTGACAAAGCTTGCCAAGTTATGTTCAGACTTTGGAAACCATCCACGGAGTCATAACTGGGAGTTTTGTGTGAGGGCAGAGGCAGAGCAGCACTCACAAAGCAGATCAATGACGTTTCTGTGGTCAGTTGTGTCCCAAGGGACATCACAGTCTGCTGTGCAATGTGAACAGGCTGCGAAAGTCTTCACCCATTCCTGCATTCACCAAGTCTACTCATGAACTCGTTAGGTAACATTAATGAAGCTTCTTTAAAACAGAAAATAATGAGCATCTTTAAGGCTGGTTGTGGTAGACACATCTACATTCTTTTATTATGTTTTGTTCTGTTTCCTCTTTTTTTTTTTAAACCAGTAAGATCATATTTAAAAAATAAAGAATTAAGGTTTTGTTTTATATCAGAGATTCATCCTGAAGCAGCAAAGTCTCTCCAACTGAAATCACCACCCCAATGAGGTTGGTAATGACACCTTTAGACTGCACGTCATGCATATGAATATGACCATTCCCAAATGCACTCACTGCCAAATCTAATATCAGATATTCACTCTGTGCATGCTCTGATATGCAGTTAAGTAGCCTTCATTTCAACATGGGGAGGCCAAACCTTCTCTAATATTAGTGGTAATAGCACACATCTAATACCTGACACCTCTAGACCTTTCTGCAGATGTCACTAACTAACATGCAATCTATAGACAGCAAAAAGTGCAGATAAATCCAATCTCCACCACAAAGTCAGTTCGGTTCACTAAGCTGACAGGAGGAAAAATAGTAAGAGAACCCATTTCAGACACTTGAATGGCATGAGCTGACTCACCAAGGGATAAGTCAAGACACCATGAAGTGATGGGGGAGCACATGGCTTCAAGTGGAAAATGGGAGGGAAAAGCAAAGCAGTTCCTTCTGGCTGCAGTGAATGGTTAGATCAGACCTCCTTGCCCCAGAAACATGGACACACAGTGCTGATCACGAGGCACAGCACATTTCTGCCTGGGTTCAGCTCGTGGTCTGCTGAACAGAGATAACCCCTGAGCCTCTCCTTTGGCCTCGGCTCCCTTCATTCCTGAGGAGGGCTGGTTGAAGCAATTATTTTTAAGTGCTGGAGCAGAATCCTGCCATCAGTTTAAGTGAATGCAGATGCTGGTTTTCCCCCGTGCCAGAGGTGTACACAGCCCACCACAGGAGCACCAACAGGTTCCACTGGCACCATCCCCAGTGTGGTGAAGGCCCGAGGAGAGGAGTGTGAGGTGGTGGCAGGCAGTGGCACTTTCTTTAGGGACTTGGAAAGTACCCTTCTCTCCTCAGAAAGGCTGCAGAAGCCCAAAACACTTAAGTTGCTGATGCACTCAGATAAACTCTCCTGTATCTTAAAAAAAAAAAAAAAAAGCACCCTTACTGACAAAGCGATGGACCCATTTCCCTCAGCCTACAGTACAGTTCACTGTTTGACTCATCACCCTGAGGTGGAAACATTTGCCTGATCCCTCAACACCAACACCCTGTTTGGTAGCATCTGTTATGTAGTTGTTACTACCATTTCCCCGGTTTCTGCTTTCCAATAAAAACACCACTGTGCCAGCAGTGCTGCTTGGAGGTATCTCCATCTGCAGGATCTGACCAGAGCAAAGAACGCACTGACCCCAGGATATCACGTTCTGCAGAAACTGCTGCTGGCACAAAGGCAGGATCCAATTCACATGTTAACCCAGAGGTAACTGGTTATTATTCAGCTGCAGCACATTAAGGAGACCCAGAGACATGAAGTTCTATATGCTACAGTTGGGAAGTCTAGCCTTCACCAGCATCCAGCCAGTGGCATGTGCATAAGATGTTATTTAATAGACCCCCAAAAAAGAGGAAGGATAAAACACCCTCCTTTTCTACCTCAGCCTAAAACTACAGCTCCTTTCTCTTCAGTTCATCAGCTCAGAGTAGGTGACAGCTACATAAAGACAGTTCAGGAGAAGCTATATATAGGGTGAAGTGAACTTTTTCCCAGAAAGCTCTAGATCTAGGTCATCTTGCTTCTTCTGGGAGGTAGGAAAAAACAGGTTACTCATTGAAAAAGAATATAGTTTCTAGAGGAAAAAAAAGATTACTTGGAGCATGTAATTTTGTGCAGATAGTACTTTTTCTTTCGTAAAGGATTTTTAAAGACAAGACTTGTCATTAAACACTGTCTCTCTCAAACCTTGACTCCATTTACTGTAAATTGAGAAACCCATTATATTTACAGAAGGAATGGGCATTCTTTGGAAAGCTTACTTTCAGTAGCTTAGCCACACAGTAAAATAAATACAACTTCAAGTCTCAGAAATTTCAGAGAGCTTGTCCAAATTCAGACATAACGTAAAATCCCTCCCTGTATCTCATCTGTGGTTCTTACAGATGACTGACTGGAAGGATTATAAACAACCCAGCACAGCTCTGGGCAAGTTATCGTATGAATCCACTCTGATGGATTAAGTACCACATTGCCACTTCCCATCAAGGACAGAGTGGGAGAGCAGCCGAGCATCTCACTTATGTTTGGACCAAAGGCCATCATCTAACTCAGCTCAGCCACTGCAGCATCACAAATGCCATTAGCTGAAGAGATGTGCCTTGGAGAGCAGGGCAGGAAGAGTTTTCTCAGCTCAGGACAGACCTTAGAGTGACACTACCCACGCAGTGCTCCTGACAAGTTTCTGACTGGCAGACCCCTAAAAATTGTCAAGTAGAGCTGTGGACCTGTATTTCAGTTTAATGACTACAGATGGGATTTCATTAGCTCTGTTCAGCACAGTCAAAACAGCCCACAGAGCCTGAGAGAGCCAGGAACTACGAGCTGAAAAAGCACTAACCTAGAAAAGAATTAACAGTTAATTTAAAGTGAGTATTTTTGCTTTAAGTGATACTGTTCCTTTCCAAGAAGGGTAATATACTTTCAAGGACGCCATTCTCCATGGGACAACCCACAACTGCTTCAAGGTCTCCAAATACATAGATATAACATTACAGGACTCTGTAAAACAAACACTAAAGCAATGACTTAGTCATATTTCATAAGCTAAACTGAAGATATATGGATGCAACTGTAACAAAAATCATAATACTTAAACAACCAAGGGAAATTGCAAAACATCAGAATGGCAATGGCAATTAAGCAAGTACTATCATAGAGCATAAAATAAAGTCCACAACTGTTAAAATATTAATTTCAGCATCTTAACTAAATCTGAATTTAGAGTATTGGTTTGCTGAGCCTTTCATATATTTTCCAGTGAATGCAGCAGTTCACTGCTTTCTGTTAAGCAAGAGTACAGACCAAACCAGTTTAGCAGTTTGGTACATCTGTAATCAAGCAACGTTTGCACTTGTTTGTTCAAAACCTGAGAGCAAGCAATCACTTCTCTTTCTGAACTTAAAATTTATGTATTCAGGCAAAATAAATACTGGTCTTAATCTATGCTGCAAAATTATACTATGTCTGAACTAAAGATTTCGACAACTGTGTTAATAAAACACTGTGATTAATGTTCAGTGCACAGAACAAGCTCTGTATCTGGCTTTAATTACAGTGATGAATAAAAGTCAGACACAGGCATCGTCCCAGAGTATTCATGCATTATACTGCCCCATAGATACTGAAATAATGGCATCTGATGCACTTTGATCTCTTAGATAAGCCTCCCACAGCTCTGAAACAGAAAGGGCAAGAGCACCCAACCTCATCCAATTCTGCAATGTTCGCACACTGAGTCATAAGAGATTTGTATCCCCACTACCAAGACGCATCTCATGGGACTAAATACAGATAAATAGTGCTCCATTTCCTTCTGGCTAGAGCTTGTATACAAATCATCAGGAGAGCCACACAGAGTGCTAGTGGTGAGGACTACAGGGAAACCTTATAGTCTCTACAGAGCTATATATACTTGGACAGTAGTTATGTTACAGATACATCTCTGGGGTATATTCTAGTCAGACTATTTTTCTTCTAAAGCAGTTTGTCCATGACAAAGATTAGAAACTGGTAGCATCTGGTAAATCTAATAGTTCTGATCATGGCTGCAGGATAGCCAATTCCTTGCTTTTGTCCAAACCAGTACTGATTTTTTGCTTACAACTGGATAGTCACACAGCTTCACTAAATTTTATTAGTCATAAACCAGGCATTTCCTTGATGCTTCTAGGACCTCTCTTAGCAGTCCGAACTCTACTGGCATATGGGCTAGCTACAAAACCAAGCTCTGGAAAACTCAGCATTGTCAGCCAGCTGAGACTTGTCTTTGACTGAGGATGAGGACGCTCCTTCATGGGGCATTTGGCCTTGGAGTGAGTACAAGGACTTCTCTTGAACCTAGAAATACCTCTGCCTCTAGAAATACTCCATCTCAGTTAAAAGCAGACAAGAGTACACAGAGGGCACTCCACTGACCGAAAAATACAATTGAGGGAAACAGGCTTCAGCATTGCAAGGATAATAGTCTGCACGTTCATCACTCCATGCTGGGGCTAAGGGAGGAACTGAGTTTCCTGAGTCACAGTTTCTCTCGTTCTTCCAACAGTTTCAGTCCTCTCCCACGCACCTCAGGTCCACATCATCCCTCAACTAAACCAGTGGCTAAAACAGAGGCAGGATGAGAAGGCTCAAGAATGAGCCCAGCCACTGACAGAGGGTACGTGTGCGTGTTCCTGCGCGAAGCAGAGAGCATGCGTGAGCATTGTGGCGGATCAGCAGAAATGCCCGGTGCAACAACCCAGCTGGTTGAGATTTGGCTGACGCAACTGCGGTTGGAAGGATGGTTCTTTTATCTCCTCCTCCAGTTGCTGCACGCATCTGCTGTTTGTCCGTGTCACCGTGTGTGCATCGTGGCCCAGCAGCTTTTATGCCACCGGCATTCTGACTTTCTTCTTCACTGATGAGAAACAGAGCGGTTGGCAGATTCCTGTGGAGGGGCTGGTAAAGAAAATAATCAACTCTCTGTAACTGTTTGGTCTCTTGGAAATTGTTTCATTAGTTCATAGGAAAGTCACGGCTGATTTGCTTTGGTCCATTCCACAGATCCTTATCTCTTCAAAACATAAAACTGGTTTATTTTCCGTGCTTCAGAAACTGACTCCAGATGTACAGCCAGCAACAGCTGATCCCAGAAATGAACCAGCGGTACACACGGGAAGCAGAAGAGCTTCCTAAATGCACGGTGGTCCTAGATTTTGGGGAGGGCGGTACTGCATGTTTGGGTTGGCTTGCCCAAAAGAATGCACAATCTCCCAGCATAGCAAAGATTCATCATCCTGATTAGGCGAGATTTCTTATTACCATCTCCACAGCCCCTTCATTCCTAGTAATCGAGCATCTGGAACGCAGGCTGCCAAATAAACGCTGAACTATCAGATTCCAAAACAGATTTTAGGATACTTATCTCCTGCCTTAAACAGATCTTCTGACGAAACTCCCTCTCTACAGCAGCAGGTTCATCATAAATTTCTGCAGAGGTTCACTTTACAAAGGAGGAATATTATTTTATTAAAATCAAATTACGATGGAACACTTTACAAACATGAATTAAATTACAAAGCATGCCTGCACTAAAGATAAAGTTTATTACTCCTTTACTCCTCACTTTACAGTGAAGAAACTAAAAGTACAGACCCGTTAAGTGATCTGCCAAGGTTACAAGCAGAAGAGAAGACATTAAGTAAGGATGATGACAGCTTACGCTAGGGCTGCAAGAGTGGGGTTTTTTGTGGATTTTGTTTTGTTTAGTTTTGGGGCTGGGTTTTTTTTTGGTTGAAGTGCAGTTTTATCCAGCAAGAAGTTACACAACTCTAGCTCTGCTGAGACAGGTCATTGCTATGGCTGCCCCCCAAGAGGCTGGCAGAACAAGACAGCATCTACAAATACATATCCTACCTTCAGACACAAGACACATCATCGTTTCTGAGACCTTCACAATGTCAGGGTAAATTTTTCTTGGGGTCTAATCGAGATTGAAGCTTGCTTTGCCTTTTAGAGTCAGAGAATGGTGACTCTTCAGCTTCTTCCCCCGAAAAGGTTTTATTCTAACTCAGCCATGACAACCCTAAAAACCTGCTCATTTTGTAATTCTTTGGGCTCTTAGAAACTGTTTCATTAGCTCACAGAAAAGTCATGGCTGATTTGCTTTAGTCTATTCCACAAACCGTTACTTCTTCAAAATACAAATACGTTTCTCTTCGTGCATATATGGGAAGGCAAAACCAAGGATGAGCACAAAGACTGGAAGACACAAGTCTGTCACAGGTAAGTGGTGTTATTTTTAGTTTCTTGACTACAACCAGTTTGACTACAACCATTACCAGGGTCTGCAGAAGTGCTCATTGAGCCGAGCTTCCTTCCTTTGTTGAAGCGCTGATCAGGGATACAGGAAGACAGGACCTGTAGGGCATCTTGATCCAACTTAAGACACTTCTTGCAGAAATCCACGTAAAGCAGAAAGCAGCACTCTGTCAAATGTGATTATATTCTCTTCTTTTCAAAATCCCTCTTGGAAATTCTACTGGCCAGAATGGTTAGGAACAGATCTTTACCTATTGCCAACTCAACAATAGTGAGTCTCAAAACTGGCTCTAATTTCATAAGGAAGATGATAACACAGAGAACTCAAACTTCAGCATACTCTTCCAATTTCCTCTAGCCACGTCTAACATGTATTTTTAACCAAATGTAGCTTAAAATCTATTTTAAGCAGGTAAACAATCACAATATTCAACAAATATGCATTAAAACAGTCTATGAATGGGCATTTTCAAGATTAAAGTTACCAAAGTTACTCTGTGATACCATCTGGTATCCTTTATTTTCAGGTTTGCTTTCCTTCCTCTCCTCTCTTTCTGCCCCCCCCCCAGCTTTTTCACTACCAAAATGGAAGACAGCACCAATCAACCAGCCTGGCAGGCTGCACTGAAAACAGTATGCACTGAGAAAGGAAACACAGGTGCAGAGTTCTGGGGGGTTTCTGTTGTCTAGAAAGGAAGTTTAGACTTAGCTCCCTCAAGAAACTTTCCATCTAGGACTGATGACCAGCAATACAGTTCTCTAGGCAGCTTGCTAAGTGCTTGCTAAGCCCTTGAAGAAGTAGGAAGTGTCATGGCATATTGCTCAGTAACCAAATAATCCTGAATGCTATTACAATGACTTTCATAATACATGTATTTCATTACTGTATGGAAAATGAACTATATATCCCTACACTGATATTAAAAAAAATTATTATTGCTTTGCACATACAAGTAATTTAGCAGACCTGCAGCACAAGACATGGAGCGTTTTACACATTTTCTGAATGCAGTGTGCAAATTGTATCATAACTATTTATCAGGAGTGACTATATCCCTTCATGCTTGGTCTTTCCCAGGCAGAAATATTATTCTAGAATACTACTATAGCACTTGTTCATTTTCGAGAATGAGTTATATAAGGTTGCTTAAGCAATCACATCCTTGACAAGAAGCACAAAACATCCCTGGCTTACTCTACCATTTCTTATCCATGCAGCAAACTCTCAACTTCAGCTCCTCCATCACTTACTCTCCTCACTGAAGCCGATCTCCACCAGGGACTACTGCCAGAAGGCACCAGCCAGCAACACACAACAAAGACACACTCTCCTTTGAAGCCCTTTGAAGTTTCCACCAGACTAAGGAATTGTGGACTGGAGTGGTATTTCAGCTCACATCCACAAATGCAACTGTAATTCATACACATCATCATCAAGATGCGGAGGACAAGCAGAAAAAAGGGCAAGACCTGCATAGGCAATTTTAAAATACACTCCTTTCACTTAGATGAACGTAAACTTACGAGTGGGTTTGCTTTTTTTCACGGATACCTTTCTGTATGTAATGTTTTCCCACCGCATCTTTCCCCCTTTTATGCTGTTCCAACATAAACCAACAGTTCCAGCTTCACACAACCACTCCACGTCAAGACTGTAACTTTACACTACCGCAGTCTTGCTTCTTGTACAATACACACACAATCACAGCTGATAAATCATCTCAGTTGGGGCCCAAAAGAATTTTTGTACAGATGTTTCTATAAATTCATGCAACTCCTAGACCAGAACTGATTCGGCTTGCAATTTTTAATTATATTAATTACCACGCCTTTGAAAAGACAGCATCAGAACACCGATGTAACATATTACTTCAGCTGCAATGAGAGCATAACAAAAGCTTTGTTTCTCTCTTGAGCAAAAGACAACCAAGACATCCATCCATGGCAAAAGTTTCACACAGAAATGCAGTGGACTATTTCACGGAAATTCTGACTGTTCAAACTGAGGACTTCTTCAGCACCTCCAGGGCACTGTCATGACAGGCTGATGTGCCACCTCCCTGAACTGGAGACAGCTGGAATGAAGCACAACAAGACAGGTGGATGGGGACACATGTACAATGTGTTCAGGTAACACTCAGTTAACAGAGGAGGCACAGGGAGGCTATTGCAGCAACCTCAGTTGCAGAGAAGCCATGAGACATCCCTAAATTGCACTTTCAAAACCTGCTGTCCCCAACAGCTTTTGGAAGATTATGGGAGCACAGCACTGGGTTAAGCTCATGTTTGTGATCTCTCGTCTCATTTTGTGCCTACAGCCTAATCAAATGAGTATCCAGGCCAAAAGGTTTTAAATTAATCCCTCCAAATAAGAAAAAAAAAAAAATCCACTAGATCCACTGAAACATTTTATCTGCACGTCTAAAACACAGAGAAGTACCAAGTACAGAGGGTGCTCTGTATCTCTTCAGGTGAAAGGGTAAAAAATGTACCGTGAATCTATCTGCCACATCAACATATCAAATGTGCTTTTATGAGTTTAGTATCAACACCAAGAACTTGTGCTTATTTCTCATGCTTTTAACTTATTAATTTAGCAAATGCTAAACATCTTTCTTAGAAGACTGCGGTGTATTTTGTCCACAGTTTCAGAAACTTTGGGAGAAAAGATGTAAAGCATCTACTTTACTATGTAAAAAGTGCAAAATGTAATAAACTGGCAAATTATTTCCTGCAGCTATTAGGGAACTGTTTAAGAACAGAAACAGGAGACAAGGATTAAGAAAAGGGACACATCTGTTCTGCAAAATAAAGTCTTTGAGAAGAACTCCTAAAAGTAACAGAAACTGGGGGAAAAAAGTAAACTTGTATGCAAAAACAGCAGAAGGCATATTGCCAACAGATGGTGAAGAACTCATACACTAAAAAGGAAAACAAACTTGAAAGCATACTCAATTTTGAGGACTTGAGAAAAAACAAAACCAACGCTAACTCTTTCCTAATCACAGATTCACTGGTTAAAAATGGTGCTACATGTTCTTAGCACTTGGAAAAACAGTTGTAATTTCTGGGTTCTAAAATGGAGGCATTCAAAATTAGCAACTGCCTATGAAAATGTTGGTCCACTCTTGAAATCACTTCCTTTTCCCCTGCCACAAAAACACACTCTTTTTTTGGTGTGTTTCAATTATTTCCCATGTTAGCTGTTAAGTTCAGTGCACTGGAAAATATCTGATGCTTTAATGGGTCACTTTCTCATTAACTCAGATACCTGTTTAAAAAGATTCTTCCTGTCTGAGACATTTCTGCTGTAGCTTATAACACATACTGCCACAGAAACCAGGAGACAAGTATTTGCAGAGCCTCTGAATAGAAGTTATTCCCTGTTATTCCAATTTTCAATCTCACTTTTGGAAGCAGGAATTTTACACAGCCAATCCAACAGCAGTCACTGACAAGAGAAATTTGACGTGCAGTACTGAAATTATTATTGGGGGTGCATTTTGCAGCTGGAAACCAACAGCTAAATAAAAACCACGGCAGGACACAAGAAAGTATTTTAAATGTCAAAATAATACAGAAGTTAGTTACAAGAGACACAGAAGTCAGCTTCTACAAGTGTGTATCTTCACCCAGCAAGCCTCCTGTAGTTTGCATACCCTGCAAGAGCTATTCAGGAAGTTGACACATCATTGCTGCAAACCCAAGAGAAGCAAACATACCAGGTTTTAGTCTCTTCTAAATGATGTCCATTTTACAGCTCACTTTTCAGCAGCTAGCTTTAAAACTGTTCAGCCTTCCAGTTTCTTGAGGCTAGTTGCCGCAACCAAGTTTCCAAATTTGTTTTATCCTCTTCCTTGCTTTCATTCCTAATGTCTATATATTATACACTAATTCTGGGTGAGACACTGTAAAAGAAGCAGTTATCCAAAACAAGGACAAAACTCCTGAATTCCCATTTGTAACACTGAATCTAAGCTGCCACTTGAAAGTAAAAATGAGTGACCTATGGCTAGCGCAACAGCAATAATGGAGCATCAGGAATTGTTTATATTTGGAGGTTTTGCGCATCTTGTAAACAGTAAACAATTTAAAATCATAAATCCCCTCAACCTCAAAGTGCACGAACCACTCCATAATATTGTAGGTAAGGCCTTTGATTTTTTTCTCCCTTTTTAAAAAAATCACTAACCATCGTAGTTCAAAATCTGTGGAAAGGGTAGCTTTGACTTTGACTGTTAGACACAAAATGCTACCTTAAGGTGAAGCTTTAGGAACTGCCAGGATCAGTGGAGGAGCTTTCAGGACAGCCAGTGATGTCTGAGACGGCCAAGTGCCCGTGGGGACATCACCTGATGCTACACAGCTCTATTCAAGTGAGGGAAGTTTTGCTATGAATACACTTACTTGGTAGTAGACACCTGTAGGTTCATATATTCTACGCTCTATCGTGTTCTCAGTCAACCATCCACTCATGAACAAGTTCTTCATCAAGAAAAAATTCTGAAAACCTCTGATGACAGAGAGTCATTACCTACACTGACATCCACACAAGAAGGCCGGCATAAGGCATATACTTGAGTTGTGCCCCACATCTTACAAGAGCTAACAGATTGTTTTCAAAGGAAAGAAAAAAAACAACTCTAAAAGTCTTCCCAGAATCACAGACATAAATGCAATAAATTGCACAAACTTTTATGCTGATTTGACAAAAATTCAATGCATTCCTAAACCTCATGGACAATTCAGGCTTCGTTTAGAACAACACAAGCTTTAAAAAAAACTTTTATCTGCCAGCAAGCACTCTTTATTTACTGGACTTCAGCAGAAGCAGTTCAGAAGAGAAGAATAAAATTCCTCATACCACAGAATTTATTCTAACATTCAGCACAAAACAAATAGGGGACACACTGCCAAGAAGCACCAGTGCAGCTTCAGGGCACCGGCAAGGGCTGCTACACGTTGGGCTTCCCTCCGACACTTACAGGGCTCCTATCAGGGTGTAATTCTTGAACTTGCTAAAGAATCACGTCTGTCCGGCTAAATACTTCCTGCAATTTTGTTAATTATACATCAGGGTCTGCAACTACGGAGTGACTCCCATCCTAGAAAACGTTCAGCTCCCAAGTCACCCCCCCAGAATCTGTGTCTCGACTGTCGTTTCTATGGATTTCTCTGGAATGTGTGCTATTATCCCACACAGGAAAATACTTTCAAAACTCGAACAGAATGTGCAGTTATATCACGGGATGGTTTTCATTTTTCAGTGCTGTAGACGGCTTGTTCAGGTCAATACACATTTCTGTAGGCGGAGATCATAGGGAGCAGACAAGCGCAATCCCAAGTTCAGGTTCCCTCTCCGCGTCCGTCCCTTCCAGGCGCTTTCACACCGACGCCATCCCCCCTCCACATCAGCGTTACCCTCCGCTGTCAGCAAAGGCATCAAAGCAAATACCCGGCCTTTCTCTTCTTTCTCCCTGATTCGTCACCAAGATGTAAATTCACAGATTCTCTCTTAGCCAAAAAAAAAAAAAAAATAAAACCCGAACAAAGGGAAACACTTCCCCGCCAGTGCCCCACAGGACGGAGGGAAACAAGATCCCCGGCGCTGGGGCAGTGAGTTACTGGGGATCAGATGCAGCTAAAAATACGGGAGCGGAGCGAGCGGGCCCGGACAAAGCCCGGGCAGGGCCCGCGGTCCCGTCCCGGGGCGTCCCCCGCGCCAGACGGTGATGTCACCGCCGGCGGCAACAAAGGACGCGGCCCCGGCCGGGCGGCCCCTGCCCTGCGCCTCCCGCCCGCCCGGAGCGGCCGGAGCGGCCGAGACAAAGCGGCTTCCCCCGCGCTACGTGCGGGCGGAAAGGGAGAGGTTCGGGCCGCCCAGCGCTGGAGGGGAGGCGGCGGGGAGGCGACGGCCCCGCTGCGC
>VXAY01004932.1:2123091-2155114 GCA_013399855.1 Oxyruncus cristatus | reverse complement strand
CCCCGCGGCGGGGACAGCCCTGCCCGCCCCCGGCTGGACCAGGCGGGACGGGGTTGGGGGACGCGGCCGCCCGCTGGGCTCCCCCGGCCCCAAAATGGTGGGAGCCGCTTCGCCCCGCCCCCGAGCGCGGTGTTTGTTTGTGTTCCGGCCATGGCGGAGCCAGCGGCCGCTCGGGCCCGGCGGGACGGGACGGGAAAACACGGGACAGGACCGGGCGGGGCGGCTCCTCCGTGGCGGCTGCGGGGACTCCCCGCACCACCCGGCCCGCCCCGGCTGGGGGTGGTCTGTGCGAGGCCGAGGCGCCTTCCCAAGGGTTCCCCCGCGGGTGGGTTCCCGGGCAGGGAATCCCTGTGCCGATCGCTGGCGTGATCCCAGTGGGCACAGGCCAGTGTAGGAACAGGGCACTGAGCCCCAGTGTGGAGCAAAACCAGCGACTGTCACTTGTCTCACTTCTACATTTCTAGAGGCTTTTTATGTGATTAGCGAATACTAATATAAACCATGTGTTTAGCTCCTTTTCTTTCTTAAAAAACATATTCACAATTGGATATAAATATAGGTAAGTACAGATAAATGCAAGTTTCAGGGAAGGGAATGCCCCTGTGTCACTGTTGGTGTGCTAGCCCTGACCCACACAGAGGGGAATGGCACTGCCTTACAGGATGATCCTATAAGTGTTCTTTCCAGTTCTGTTGTCTGTGATGGTTCTTCAAAATCCCTCTTTGGCTCTGGGATCCACACCATGGAAAATATTTTTAAAATCTATTCTTGAAGTGTTTTTTAAAGTGAAGCAAATTTGATGCAGAGGAGGCGAGCTGGAAAGTTCTGTCTGTAAAGCCATACAGCGTAGCTGCTGCTTATGAGCCAGTTCTCTGCTGATACAGGTTGGCCCTGCTTTGCACTAGGTCAGGGTCAGTATCTTCAAACTTGTTGCTCACAGTGTGGACTTTGGCTCCACAGCCTTTGCTCGTGGACATCAGTCTGGGAACAGACTTTTTGCTGATTATCCATGTAAGTTCTTTCTTGGAGATTTCATTTTATTGCTGTTTAGGGAGTTTTGTTTTGCTGCTTATCAGTGGATAAGCTAAAAAACCGCAGTGTAAAATCTGTCATTCCTGCCATTTATGGTGTTCAAACACAGTTTCAGGCTTTTCTAGGAAACTGAAACTGAAAATGGTGCAGGAATTGTGAGTGTTGCTCAAGATAAAGAGGCTTTGCAATGGCGTGTTGTAAATAATGACGGTTTTACGTGACTTGCTCATTTGGGTGTTTATCCTATGAGTCTGCTGGCTTGGTTTAACAGAATTGGGCAAGCAGTTGTTGCAGAGAATTCAGCCTCACCCAGTCCTGGTTTCAAGGTCATGGCAATGTCAGAGCTACCTGCTGTGAGAACCTGGTGGTGAAACTCCAGCGCTGTTACTGGTGTTTTCAGTTGTGCAGTGGCAACACTGAGAATGAGATTATGGGCAACTAGAAAGACTGCTTTATTTCAGCTGGCATTTCATATTTTGTTCTCTCTCTGAGGCTTTGGCCTGTGTCATTGGTGTAGCTCAGCGTAGACCACAGGCACGTGCCACACTGTGCCTTGGATTCCTGATCCTGTCCAGTGAGGAGGTACTGTGGGTGCCTCCCTGCTGGCTGACATGTCGAGATTTCCTTTCTTTGGAAACCAGAGTGCAAATATGGTCTCTGGTCTCATCCTGATACACAGTCAGGACATAGATGGGATATGCTCTGGGTCCCACAGTATAGATATTGTATTTATTTACCTCGAGGCGGATCTCTAAAAGGACTAACTGCTAAGGCCAGTTAAAACTTTCCCGTTGGTAGGTACAGGGTGCTCACTCGAAATCTGGGCACATTTAAAAAATGCAGACTTGTTAAGTGCCAGTAGAGACATTCTTTTCATGGTGGACTCATAGAGACCAAAGAGGAAGCAGCAGTTCACATTTGTCTTTGTAATAAAACAGGCTGCACCTGGGAGAGCTCTGAATGAGAAAGGGCTACTACCAGTCATGCCCGGATTCTTGGAAGTAGGGGTGGTTGAAGCCATTGGTTTTCTAGGCCATTCTCTCCTGTTACGCCAGGTAGGTTGTTAATAATGGCTTTGCATCCCCAGCTCAAAAGTTATATAGCAGTCCAGAAAATGAAAAATGGAAACATTCTGGTGTTCACAAATGTTGTTTTTAAATATCCCTGCGTATGCTATGGTGTGGCTGCGAGCCTACTCCTTCTGATACCCTTTTTTGCAGGCTGGGGACAAGAAAGCAGCTGAAGAGCTTTTCAAGGTAGAGGTCAGTTGTCATTATTGCTCAATAAGCACTTGATGGGAGTCTTTTGTCCAGAAAACACATGAGATGTTTTCACCATTCCTGAGTTGCAGGAGATTGAACAGACCTGGCAGACTTCACTGTACCTACTTTCTGTAGATCATGCTGGTAAGCACAGAAGCTGTTTAGAAGGATCTGCTTTTGTGGAAAGAGACCCAGATCCTTGCATGTGCAGAATAGTAGAGGTGACTGTGGACCCAACAGAGTATAGGCCAAACCAAAACAGATCCTGGTTTATGAGCTGTCCGTGCTGCAGGAGGTCCTTGTTCCATACAGATTTGGAAGCTCACTAATAGTCTGTATGGTCTCTTTTTTTTTATCAGAGGATGTGATTTATGAGCACAGTTTCTTTGTTCTAGCAGAACCATGGGACAGTTTAACTGGTTACTTTGATTCTCTCTGGTTTTTACTTCCTCTCCCGAGTTTAGGGAACAAGTTGTTAGCAGACTGGGTTTTCTAGAGCCTTAAAGTGATCCTGTAGAGGAGGAAAGATTCATGTAGTGGTTAAGGGCTGCATAGATACCACAGGTAGAAAAGATGAAGGCAAATACAAAAATTTGTGTCAAACTAATATCAGTACAGAACTGGCAACCTAAGTCAATGAAACTTTTTCTCACCTGTAAACATTTAAACAGTTGGCTGTAATATGTTGTCAGAACAGAAATGGCGATAGTCTGAAATTTGCCAGTGTACGGGGTTCATGTTCTGGTACGTCTCGATGTGACGATGTCATGCATGGATCAGTTCCAGCCACTTTTTGGCAGCCAGCATCTTCGAAGTGAAATCTGCTTTTCAAAACAAAATGGAGATTTAAGAAAAATGTTTTTAAAGTATGCAGGCAAAGTTGCTTTTATTTTGTAGGTTTTTGATATGAGGAGAGACAAGTTACATAATGCTGTATTCCTAAGGCTTGTATGAGCTAGCCAGAGATGATGAACTATCTTACTAAGAAATCCATTTCTTTTTGAGTTAAAAATCCAAAATCCACTGAGACCATAAAACCCCAATATTGTCTCTGCAAAATTGACATCATAAATTGCCTAGTTTATAGATAAAAGACCCTTTGATGACATCATTTTGCATGATCCATGGTCATGTTATTGTTGGACAACATTTTGGATATATTTAATGTGTCATGCTCAACAAAAGTTTTTGAAAGACCTTTTCTGTCCTCAGCATGGAAAAGTTTTTTCACTTCCTTTCACTTACTTTCCTGGCACTTACCATCTCTTATTATGTCTTATCTTTCTTCTGGATAAGATTGTTTTCACGGTTCATATACAGAAGCCCAGCTAACTTCTGAGTGATCTCTCCATGCCATGGTACCCAGACATTCAGAGATAGCACTGTTTGCTCGGGTAATGTTGGCGAGTGGGACACAGTAATATTTTAAAACCTTTTTCTGGAAAAAAAAAAAGACTTTGTATACCTCTGAAGAATGGAATTAAATTACTTTCTTCTATTATGTATGTGATTATGGGAATGATGGAATTAATTTATCTTATTATAAAGAACATAGCGTCTTCTAAAATGCACGATTGTTTTTAGTTTTACTCATTTTAGCTGAACCATAGAACCATTTCTCAGTATATATTACAACTGTATATTGTTTTCTGAGGGAGAGTGAATGCAGCTCTAGAAAGCAATTATGGAACTAATATATTTCCCTGAAATGCACTTTGTGATGCAGGATTTTGCTCATGTTTCTAAAAACTACTTAAACTTCTGCTTAAATTATCCTGGTATCACAAGTACCACTTAAATTAATTTATCCCGAAGATACTATCTTGGTAAGGATAAGTTTTCCATTACTGGCAAAAAATAACTTGCCTTCCATAATAACTGTTTTCCCCGGATCCAGCATGTTTTTTTCAGCAAGGAATATAATGCCTAGCTATTCCATGCACTGGGGCACCTACACTGTATGTCACAAAGAAGAAAAAGAACATGTATTTTGGCACTAAAAAACCCCAAACAACAAAGCAAACAGTCATCATAAAAAAGTAACCTCTTCAAACAAACCCTCTGTCACGCAGCTTCCTGGTGAATTTTGTGTAGGAGTTCATTTTCCTTTTTCCCTGTGTACCATGTGTTACCACAGTCTCAACTTCAAGAATGATCAGAGACCTATAAAACATGATCTAAGAGGAAAAGCTGAAAGAATTGGGGTTGTTTAGTTTGAAGAAAAGGAAAGTGTTGGGAAAAACAGTAATGATCTTCCAAAATGTAAAACATTTCTCTGCAGAGAGAGGGAAAAAGTTTTTCTCTCTGTTCAGTGGGTCTAGGGCAAAAGGTGATGGAATTGGAGTAGGAGATTTAAGGTAGACATTAGGAAATTATTTCAAACTGCAAAAGTAGTTTGGCACTGAAAATGATTATCTGGGAATCTCATTTACTGAAGGCTTTGAAAGGCGGATTAGGTCACGTGTCTCAGGAATGGTTTTAGTTGCAGTA
This sequence comes from Oxyruncus cristatus, assembly GCA_013399855.1. NCBI lineage: Eukaryota > Metazoa > Chordata > Aves > Passeriformes > Cotingidae > Oxyruncus > Oxyruncus cristatus. The sequence continues at coordinate 2,150,330 of VXAY01004932.1, read as the reverse complement.
GATTATATGGAGATAACCATGGCTGGTTTATAATGTTTTGTTTCTCTCAGCTGATTTACAACAGATGCTTTAGTGCTGTGTTGTTTGGATTCTCACTCTTTCTTATGCCCTTGGAAAATGCCAGTAAGAAAAACATGTCAGTCGGTAAAAAATTGGGAAAGTGGAATGGATGGTGACATTCCCAATAGCAGAATATTAAGAAATCACAGGCCCTGCAGGATAACTGTTGTGTTTGAGCCGGCGTGTGACTTGCTGACATGTCCTCCTGAGAGGCTTTGGGGCCTGAATAGTGGGCTGGCATTCAACAAGCAGTCGATAGTCAATACACAGAAATCTGTGTTTTAACTAATCTTTTAAATTTTAATTTCTTTTTGGATTTTATTTGAAGTGTTGGCCTTTCTTCACTTTTTGCTGTGTGTAAGTACTTCCTGAACCTGGAATGACCGAGCTCTAGCCAGAGTTCACCAGTGGCCAGTTTGTTAGTCATCAGATACAGTCACTGCAGCTTCAGGGATATTCTGCCCAAGGTGTGGGAAAAGATAGATATTTGGAGTAACAAGTCTGGAATCCAGAATTACCTGAACTCTGTGTGAGGTTGAACATGATATTGTTTCATCTGAATTTGAAATTTGTCTTGGAGTCTTTTTATTGCTCAAAGGGCCTTCAGGTTGCTGCAACAGTAAGGTAGTACCCAAAATTGTTGTATCTCTTTGAAACAGAATTGGAGAATTTATCCTTTGTCCAACCTGAATATACATTCTGCTGCACAACTTAAAACACCTTTTATTCACTTTCCCCTAAGTCTTGATGTTTCTCTGATTTTCACCATTTTTCCTGTAGCCTAGAATCTTTGTTTTCTACCTGTAGGTAGCTATAGGTCTTCTGCAATAACAGAGTGATCAAATGATGCATGGAAGGATTCATGAGAACCTATGGAGTGTGACCCTCTGGCAGACAACTCTGTCTAGTCCAAGATCATCTACATCTCCATCATTCCTTGACAGAAAACTGTTGAAACTGGATACTGAGTGGTGGCTACAGGTACTGTGTTCTAATCCCTTCCAGTTTCACATTTTCCCCTCATACGTAAGCTTGCTACAAGTCAAACTCTTCATTATGTGTCCTGTTGGTATCGTTACAGCAATTTTAGATCCCTGAAGACTGTTACGGTGTTTTGTTTCAGTCTTTCCTTGTGGATCATGATTTGTAAATCTCCCATATGTTTCACTGTCCTGCAGACTCTTTCTTTGGTCCACTTTCCCAGTAAGCATGGCATCCTAAGCTGGACAGAGTACTCCAGTTAAAACCTCAGCGTTGAGTAAAGGAAGTATTATTTAGTGTGTGCAAAAAGGCCATTTATCGAACTTGGTGTCCATCCTTTTTCATAATACATCACTGACTGCAGTTTGTAGAGCCTGTCACTCCCTATCCTTCTCTGTGTAATTCCTGCCTACTCAGATTTTCTTATTTTATGCTTCTCCAGATGATTATTCTGAAGGGTATGGTTTTGCACTTCCTGTTGAAAGTCTGGTCTGTGACAGCTTAGCCAGCTGAATTGCAGCAGACAAGTTACTGCAGACTGAACAGAAGGAATGTGAGAAGGAACCATTGAAGATTTTGTACTAAAAGTATTAGGTGATTGTGAATGACTGCCTCTGGGAGATCATCTTTACCTTCTGGTCAGAAATGTTTCTTCTTCTTAACATTCAGTTTTACTTTTTGATTAGTCTGTGTGGGTACAGCCTCCTCTTGGAGGGGCAGGCTGGAAATTTGTACCATTGTTTGTTTTTGCATGCCCAAACACTTCTGTGGTTTGATGGAATACTGTGTTTCCTGCAAAAAAATTCTAGAAAACAACTGCATCATGCAGAAAACAGGAATGATCATAAATTAAGTCTGCCTGATGTCTCTAGTACTATGAGAAGGAATACAAGAAGGTAATTGTACAATCTCTTAGTCTATCCTGATTTTGGCTGGGAGATTCCTATAAGACATTAAAATCTTGATTGTTTACTTATATGACAAAAGAGGAAAGAGGCCTTTTTTTTTTTTTTTTAGAAGAACAAATCACATACTGTTTAAACAAACACTTCCCACACAGTGAAACAAGACAGCTGAAGGTACTGTAAGTCTATTGCTATTTTTTTAATGTTTCAAAATTCTTGTGTGTAAGAATATTTTTCTTTTAATTTATTTTGAAATGCATGCCTACAGTTGGTTAACAGCAAACTGTTCCCTCTTTCAGTATATAGAAAGTTTATAGGAATTACACGCTCTGCGGAGCTACTTTCTCTGGCTTTTATTTGGGGCCGTTATCATCTTATTGGCTTAGAAAACATCTCAGAGCCACATACACTTCATTTGGTGTTTTGGTCTGTGTACAGTTCTACACAAAACCTCGTGTAGATGTAGTTGACCACACAAAATCTCTGCCAGACACGGGCTGATTGCAATGTACATATTACCTCTGACGTATATAAGCTGTACGCCAGCACAGTGCAGGGGTTAAGGACAAGATAAAATCACTTGCTGCTCTTTTGATTTCCTGAGGGATTATTGTTTTTTATGCAAGAAATGAGGAGTGCAGTTCCTTTTGTGAGGACCATTCCTGTGACAAAATTTGAAAATATGTTCTTGTCGACTGTGATGCCATTCATAGCTTTTACAACAGAATCTTAGATTTGGATACAAAGATCTCTGTTGTAGAAGCCCCATCTTGTGGACAACCAATCAATGACTACTTCAGCACACCAGATTTGAAATACTTTAGAAAATCTGAAGATATTTTGGTGGTCTTTGCAATAAACTGGAGAGTCTTCATGTTTCTGGACAATGTGGAAACTTCACTCATGAGTGGAAATCAGCATATGCTTTTTGAAGGCTATTTCCACAGGAAATAACAAAACAGTGAATTAAGAGAGGTGAAAAATAGGGATGGAAACAAGGATGTTGTCCCCAGAACTCAGTTTTGAGTATGATTCAGCTAAAACACTAACAAGCCTGAATCCTGCCTTGAACTCACAGAATTGTGTCCTACGGTGTTTGTGTAGCATAAATGAGTCTTTGGGTAGCAAAATTATATAAGGGCAGAAAGGCATTCTTTGGAAAAAAATTGTTAAGAGTGAAAAAATAGCAAAGTATGAATGAAAGCTGAATCTGGAAACCTCGGAAATATCCTTGAGAAGATAGTTTGTTCCAGCACAAACTAATGGAAAAGGTCAAGCAACTCCAGAGTCAATGAGCCAACCTACTTGGTAGGGAAAGTTTAGGGAGGTAAAAAGAGTGTGAAAACAAGTCTGTGTTAAAAGCTGTTTTCAAGTTTCAGTATGACATCAAATATCTTTTTGTCACTCTGAAGATACAGTTTTCTGTTTCTTCTATATGAAGAAAACAGGCACCTCTATGCTAGTTTTCCATTTAGTAATTAGGGCTATAATGAAGTAGCCAGAAATTGTGGCGACATCTAGGGAATGGTTGGGAGAAGTGCCTCCCTGCTGAAACAACTCCAGCTGAAAATGTAACCACTTCTTCTGTGAAGGCAATGCACCCAGGGAATGTTACACTCTGGAGGAGTGTAAGACAAGGGCAAACGTTCAGTGATACTTTTTATAGGGGATTGTACTAGAAATTATAGTTGTTTGTACATGCCTATTTGAAGAGGAAACTGATTACATCATGAAGAGTAATCTGTTGTACAGCTGATATGTAGGATGAAATGTTCAGTTGCAGTGTATCATAAAGAGAAGGGTTAATTGCTAAAAGTTGGAGAGTTACATGAATCTCTTGCACTAATAGATTTTGTCAAGAAAATACAGCAGGAATGGAAACTCCAAGTTTAAGTGTACATACACCTGCAGTAATCCACTGCCAGAAGAATTGTGTAGGTGTATAAAATTGATTTGAAAGGGAATGAAGAGGTGTGACTTGTGAATTGTTGCTTTTAAAAGATAAAAAATTAGTGCACAAGTAGGTCATGTTAAAAAAAGAAAGTAACTTTTCATCCATATCTCCTTATTATGCACATTTTTATAGGTGTTTTGTTGCCTCTAGCCTTTCTGCTATTTTAAATATTCTCATATTAAATTTTTATTGATATAAAAATGTTAAAAGATATAGTAATAATACTGATAATCAAGTGATTTAGCATTAAAAAAGATGAATTTTCAGTGGCCTTTGGAAAACAAGGCTTGATGTGTTATGTTACAAACTATGTGCCGTTGAACCGTGAGCACTTGTGTTTGTAATGTATGAAAGTGTTCTTTTAAAGCTGTGTCTGCCTTGTGTCCCTTCCTCTTCCAGCCTAGTGCCTTCCTCTGGAGCTGTGGTGGTGCCACATTGCTGTAATCCCGTTGCACTGGTCACCAGCATAGGATCCACTTCCCCAGGGATGGATCCTGGTCCTTGAGCCTTAAGAGATCAGTGAGGTAAGGAGAAGGAAAGGCCCCTGCCATCATCAAAGACAACCCCAGACTCTTCCGAGCCTTGTCCAAAAGCTTCAGTAATTTACAGTTCCTTATGGTAAGACACTTTTTCTGGTATTAACCTCATGAGCATTTTAAAATGTTATCAGACAATAATTGCTATCACAACTTTTAATTCTGTGTTTCTGTTTCAAATTTTCCTCAGTTCAATCAGAACCAAAAGTTAATGCCCGTTGGCTAATTTCCAGTGCATGCCTCCACAGAACAACTGCTGCCTTTAACTGGTGGAGAGATCAAGGCTTGAACTGACAAAAGACATCTGTATTTTGGAAAACAAATTAATGTTTATGTTTTAATTTATAAGTTCCTGGCTCTTTTATGGTTCCTGTTTTTCAAGTAATGTCTCTTTGGATCCCTGGCTGATGGAGAGTCAAAATGGAAAAGGCCCATGAGAGAATTATCACAATAGAACATCTGGTCTGCATTGGAAAAAGCTGAGAAAGATATTCAACCTCTCTGAGACCAAGAGGCAGCTATGAGTCAGTTTGAAAGTCAGTCTGTGAAAAATCGTGCAGGTTGTGGCCACCTGGGCCAATCTAGTGGTGTTTTGAGAAGAGCTACTCTGCTTCCTTGCATCTGAATTTTAACATTTAATGTTTCAGCACGGATCTGTGAGAGCTGGGAGCGGTATGAAAGGTGTTTGCTTTTCATAATGTTAATCTGAGTCCCAGCATTGTCCTAATTACATTGTGGGTTTTTGCCAGTCTCCCAAGTTTTCCTTTTGAGCGTGTAGGCTGGAGTCAAAAGGCTTTCCCAGGGCTTTTGGCATAGCTTTATAGGAAAATGGATAGAAATGACTTTGTATATTTTTGGAAGAATATTTTGCATCCTGCTTTAAACTGTTCCAGAAGGTAAAAGGATGTTAGCTAGACTGTGTATTGGCTCGTGTACTGGTATGTCACTAATGACAAGGAGTTTTGCTTCACCTAATTGTTCCTGTTTTCTGCAGTCACAGACTATGAGAAATGCAAAGAAATAATGGGCCAACCAGGGCCATAAAGGTACTACTGGGTTCAGAGGGAACAAACTCCTTCCACCACATGAAACTTGCATCTTTTAAGTCATCATAGCTCATGCAGAACAGAAACAATTTGACATGTATAACAAGAAACACTGCAAATTGTTTGCCAAACAAAGACTTATACTGCAGATGGAAGAACTGATGAAAATTGTTTATAGATGGGGAACTAAATGTAGATTTTTCAAGAACAAGGTTGCTCTCTTCCTTGCCAAGACAAACAACAAATCTAATAGAAGTCTCATTGCTTTAGGCTGCTTGAGGACCCACTGGAAAATCTATGGACTTTTCTCCACAGAAAATTTGTGTATTGTCAATTCATAAGTGGATTGTCCACAGTTACACTGGGGCAGCTGCAGAGGAAGTGGAAAGTTCTCAGGAATACATTAGGGAGAACTGGATTTTTGGGTTCTGATATAGTGTGGAGTGCCTTGGAAACTGTGGAAGTTTATGAGCTGGATGTTACTGCTACAAAAGGTTATCTATGAGTTAAACATAATAGTAATTTATCTGCAATCTTTTGATCCTAACACTAACAACATGATGAAATTGAGAATTCCTATTCTTTAGAAGTGCAGTTTTCCAGGATGCCTTCGTTCCTACGAAGATGCCCTGATCTGCACTTAGTTTTCAGTGTTACCTTTAGCAATCTGTGCACAGATGTTTTTACAAGGCACTATGTAGTCATCCCAAACAACTGGTTTTAATGGGCCAGTTATTTAGGAAAAGCATGTAATGAGAACATAAATACAGTCCCTGATACTGACATAAAACATAGCAGAGTAATATAGTTTGTATTGCCCTGACAGATAGCAGACCCTGGAAATATAAAACTTGCCATGTCCTTAAAATTCTATTACATCTGTAAACATATATGTCTTGGAAAGGAGGGCCCACATCATCCGGGGCTGCTTTAGGAAAAGTATCGCCAGGAGGTCAAAGGAGGTGATTATTCTCCTTTACTCAGCACTGGTGAGACTTCAGTGGAAGTGCTGTGCCCTGCTCTGGGCTCCACACAACAGGAAGGACATGGACATGCTGGAGTGAGGGCAGGAAAGGGCCATGAAGAGGACTGAGAAGAGCATCTGCCATGTGGCTGCCCAAGGGGGTTTTGAAGTTGATGTCCGTGAAGATACTCAAAACCCAACTGGGTGAACTCCTAAGCAGCCTGCTCTGGGTAATTCTGCTTTGTGCTGGACTGGTTTGGACTGGATGATCTCCAGAGGTGCTTCCAGACTGTGAATATTTGAAGCAGTTTGCTTATGTCTTGTCAGCATTTTAGCTGGAACTCAACTGTGTAGGAATCCTAAAGAGAGCAAAGGCTGTGACCCTAGAAATCCATCCAGATGGCTGAGGCCCAGAAAAGGCATAATGAGAGCTGCTAAGTATTTTGAATGTCTCACCAGAGTGATATTTCACTTAAAAATACAAATATAGACATGACTTGGGTCTTAATGACACTGAATACCCATAATGTTCTCTCACTTCAGCTGGACTGCAGATGGTAACAGCCTCTATCTGAGCACACATATTTTAGTTTAATCTTGCTCTGTAATATCTTATCACATACTTTACTCTGGAAATTAATATTTGGAGCTTTATGGTGCAGAATTTATTTGTTGATTTGTTCCACAGTTTCTTTCCTTACTAGTACTGATATTAATAAATTAAAATGTATTTTGACATACTCAGTAATAAGCACAAACTCTGTCTCAAAGAGTGGAGAATATCATAATTTGAGCAAGGTAAAATCAAAATATGTAATTGCATTGCATATTCTATGGCACTTGATTTGTAACTGTTATTACAGCACCTTCAGAATAAGAACAAAGATTCAATTCAAAAAAGGCTTTCATAGTTCTAAAAAAACAAGATTTATGTGGAAAGGCAAAGATAATGGGAGAAGATTCACCTGTGGTTTTTCATCATGAAAATGCCAACAAACTAACTTGCAGTATTGAGAATTCCCAGATCCTCCTTCTTTTGAAAACTCATTGTCTTTCATGTTGCCTCTAAGAATAAAAAGGAAAGCACACTGGAAAACCAGAAAATGAGGAACGTTGCACAAGGAATTAGGAGATAAATAGATTATAAAGCATTTGACTTGATTTTGGTTTTGCACTTCAGCAAGTGAAACAGTAAGTAAATAACCTGTTTCTTTATCAACACATGGAGTCACATTGAGTCTGACAGACCAAGACATAAATGTATAAATAGCACCCCTGATAATTGGTGTATATATTAGATGTCAAATTTTGCTATGGATGAGCCCATCCCGAAACCACAAAATTAGGACTTCAGACAAAAATAACACATGAAGGTCAAATACACTTAGTCATAAGTTGCTGTCTTCTGCCACCACTGTTCCCTGACTTAATGCTTTTACAGCATATCTCCTCTGATTCAGGCTCCTCTGTAGTCTCTGCGTAGGACTGGGGGTTTGGTGGAGACAGTATTACTTTAAATTGACACCTCTAGCAGCAGCTCCTACTTGTACTGTTTTCCTTTTATAAATGTATAACCTATTTTATCTATCAAAGCCTGGCTTAGCTCCAAGTCACCCATTTCTCAGTAATGCAGGAAATTAAATCTAATGTCTAATAAGCATAGAAGCTTATGCAACTTTCATTCCCTGGAAAAAAGAAGTATTAAATAACAGAATATTACCTTGTCTTTTGATAGCTAGAGACTTGTGCACTTTGTTTTTCTGCAGACCAGATTGGTTCTGCACTTAGGCTCGAGGAGGCCGGGTTTATCCATCCCTTTTTGCAGACTTTCTGAATGTCACCTCAAAATTCTCCTCTTGTTAAAAGACCCCCTGAAACTTTCCCGTGTAAGGTTTGGTCCCTTTCTCCGCTTCTCCCTGTGGTGGGAGCCCCCTTTGTTCCCCCACACTAGGGCTGTGTACCCCGTGGTCTTACCCTGGGGGTTCTGGCTGCTTTCTCACTCGTTCTCTCCCTCACAGGATTTTCTCCAGCCTGACCAAATTTCTGCCTGTTCCTTCCCATTTTCTATTAATACCCACCACGGTTCTGTGTCAGTGGGGTGCAACATTTGAAAATGCAGAAATCTGCCTCTAAGCCATGTCGATTAGCAACATAATTTCAGAGGTTTGCCTCCTGCATGTGTCAGTTCAATAAGTGGGTTTTTACTGAATAATTTTAAAGTGTCGCAGCCCTCTGAAACCGCTTCTCTCGCTTCTGTAATACATGAAGTGACATAAGGTCACTGATGCTGGGGAAATTGGTTTCCCAGTTGATATGCTAATTCAGCAAGAAATCAGTTCTTGCAGAAACCCAAAGGAAATTGTTTTAATATAGTGCCATGCTACTTCGTTGACTTTTAGGAAAGAGATAATTAAAATATTCAAGGGAGTTCCAAGTCTCTGGAGAAAATACCATTATGGAGATATAAGGCTATTTTTGCCTTACAGCTTATTAGCTTCTTTCCTAAAAGCAGATCAGCTGAATGTGATGGGCACAAAAATAACATTTTTATGTGCTCAAAAAAATAAGAAATAAGATACTTTCATAAACTGAGTTCAATATAAGAATAGACTTGGTTCAATCTCTTCTGTGTCACTCACCCCATGTTTACAGTAACTGCTCCTGCAATTTTCTGGATGAAAACTTCCATCCAGATACATCCAAGGCCATTAATAACTCTGCACTATGCATCTGATTGCAATGGGGAATAGAATTACATTGATGGTGCCTAAGGAGAAAGAGAATCTCTGCACTCAGTGTGAATAAGGAGTAGCCAATGCCTTGTTTTCTCAGAAATAAATAATTAAATTAAATTGAAAACAACAGCCAATCTGTAAGAATAATCACTAAGAGTTTGAAAGCCCTGTATTTTTTCCAAACAGTGCACTTATAGTCGGGTATTGCTGAGTACAAAAAGTAAAAAACCTGTAATATTTACTGTATGAATATCCCAAGGGAAAAAAATTTAGTAGCATAAGCTGTTTCATCTTTTTGAGATGTACAGCAGATAGAGTGTTTATAACAGGAACGCCCTGTTACCTCAACTGTGAAAGGTTCTGGGAATCTGATGACCAACAGACTGGAATTTAAATTTATTTTTGTTTGGCTTGTGTTTCAGTGAGCATTTGAAAGACCCACCAGTTTGTCTTTGTCAGAGATTATTTTTCTTTTGGCTTAGCTTGGACACCAGTCTCACTGTTGAGTTTACATTTATGGAGCAGGACCCAAGGTTTTCTCCATGTGTTCAGTATTATGGTTCTGACTTTGCAGATCTTGTTGCTTGGGATAGTTGCAAAAGTCATGTCTGCTTATATAGCAACAACAGAACTGGGGTTCAGGTGCTGCTGGTTAGTCAATTGAGAAGGAACAAAATTAGTTTTGAAGGCTTCCAGTCTTCTTGGCTGATGTGCAGAAGAGTTGGTAAAAGCTACAAGGACAACTGAGTGCCCTGATGACAGTATCTATTATACATTTTATTTCATAAGTGGATCTTTTGGAATAATTTCTTTTATTTAGTTATTTTGCTCTGCTTTACCAAATCATGTGTGACTGTAGTTGTTTTTCCAAAATGCCTGTTTGAGTTGTTTTCGTTGCCAGTAAAGTTCTCACTCCGTGTAGTAACGTCCACAAGGTGGTGCCACAGCTAAGAAGTTAGCAATAAATAGGACAAATATAATTTGCTAGTTCTGCCTGCTTTTTTGCGACTAACTAAAGCATCTGCACCTTTAAAGAATTAGTAATTATTTCATAAGCATAGTGTCACAGGTTTGCAAGCTTTTATTTTAAACCACTTGTGAGAGCAGAGATGGGTCTGTCTGCTGAGTGGGAGCAGCACCCACAGACCTGTGTCCATCCCAAATCATGTACGAAAATGAAGAGGCAGCTCAGAGTTAAGCAGATGGACTGATGAAGAGCTGTGTGTGTTCTAGCAGGGTTATCCATGCTGTGCCCCATGGATGTGTTCTATATATATGAGGATCACTTCAGCAATACCCCAGGAATCAGCCCGAATCCTGACAAGCAGAACAGTTCATCTACAACTTCACCTTCCATGCATTTACCCTGGTGTGGCTGGGGCACATCAGACCCTAATTTTCAAGTTTTTTCTACAGTAAGAGATAGCCAAGCTCTCTGTCTTACGATAATGTACAGTTGACTTAATTCCAAAGGCTATGAAATGCTTACAGAGGGCCCTGCTGTGAGAGCAGCTGGGTTAATGTACACAGGTAAATTCAGGTAGTATTTTTCCTTCAATCATAGTTAAAAAGGCAGCCATCCCAAACTGTGTTTAGCACGGGTGATCAAGTTCATGAGCATCTTTCAACACAAGATCAGACTAGAGAAAGTAAAAGGCAATAACAGGGAATGTAAGATGTCAAATGTACCACCCAATACAGGAAAGGCAGTAAAACTTAAAGGAAAAAATTTGTTTATGTTTGTGTGTTAGTTCTTCAGCTACCCTTGGCCACAAGGCCATGGTTGCTTCTTGCACACCCTGCTCTCCTCAGTGACCTCTGCAAAACAGGTATGCATGTTCACAAAGGAAATACCCTCTGTGAGCTTCTGCAGTGGATAAATTGTTTATTCATCACATTATTTTGTACCAAAAGCAGGAAGAAAAAGGAATAATTTAAAATACCTTTCAGACAAGCACTGCATTGATTGTTTCTTCCAGCTAGAATCTCTCTTTGGTGTGGTAGACCTGTATCAGAATGAGAACAATAACAGTGTTTGCATAGTATGTTTCTCCATGTTGCTGTATTGTTATTTTAAAACATACTAAAACGCTGGTGGGTTGTAAGAGACTCAGTGGAAATTATATATACTCAGGAAAAATGGTTTGTCCCCCAGTTATAAAGCAGAATGAGAGTTAGAGTCCAGTTCTTATTGAGTCCAGTTCTAAAAGTTGGCAAATAACACAACTGACACCTCTTTTTTCTTTTTTTTTTTTTTTAAGGATCAGATCTATAAATTTTATCTTAAGTGCTTTACAGTAATTTAAAACTTTGTATTGCTTTTAACATCTGTTTGGAAAAGTCAGAATCAGAGAACTAACTGAAAATATAAAGTCAGTGAATAGGTCAACTGGATTTAATTTCCGAGGCAGTCTCTCCAGTTAGTTTGGACTAACTGAATCTCAACAGAGACATTGTGAGAGTATTCCTGTAAGATTCTTCTGAGTGTATGGCTGCAATGTGTCTTGCAGTGAAAGTGGTGTATTTCTGGTTTAGTTTGGACCTCATTTTTTTGTTTGACTTTGTGAAATTGCTTTCAAAAATGTTTATTTTTCAGCTACTTTACATAGAGAAGAAATTATGCTTTATTCTGAAGGAAATGACAGAGCATCTGAGATCATACATTTAAATCTCCACTTTATGTAAATCCCAGGTATGCATTATTTTAGTAATTTAACACCTGAATTTAGATCCAGAACACTTTCCCTTGCAATATTTATAATGATTTTTGCACCCTTTCTGGAAATCCCATAAATACTTTTAAAATATCAAAACTGTTTGTCCTCTAAATCTGGTTCTCTGGTTTCCCATTTAGGCAATCATGACCGAAATATGCTTCAGCTCTGTGTCTGTACCTAGATCTTCCTAGAAGGAGGTAACTTGCAGTATTTTAAGTTGGGAGTCAGCCTGAGCAGGGCTCAGAAGTCATCCTGCAGATGCACAGTGTTCACCGGAAACAATTGAGAGTGGCGGTGGTATCCTGCAGGATGTGTGCGACGCCTTCAGCTGTGTGGTGATTTACACAGGGCCACATTATGGATTATACATTCTGGTAATTGTGGTATTGTTATTGCTGGGCTATATCTAAGCACAGGAAACACATATAAGCGCATTTGAAGTGATAACATCCACTCCTGTTTAAAGGGCAATACTTTATTCTCGTACGTAATACGGCATTTGCAATAATATGGACGATTTCCTAATTAGTACTTAACAAGGCTTTTAGGAGAAAAACCTGATTCATTGTGGGAGGCCCATAACCAGCATTTACAAAGAAATCCACATCAGTGACTTTAATTTTATTTTTTTCAGTATGGACTCTAATCCGAGATCGAGAAGGAGACAATACGTTGCCATCTGAAAGCACAAGAAAGATCAAAATAAGTTTTCAATGTGTCACCAAAACCACAGTGCTGGGTTTCTGTTAAGGAGAATGAGTAATACCATTCTAGCTGTGAAGAATGCTGTGAGTGGGTAATAATTCCAGCTAACTGATAGGCCAGATTTTCTGCAAGAAAGCAAATTATCCCAACTAAAATCTTGCCCTATTTCTTCAGCTCAGTAAGAAAGCCCACTCACCATACACATTTAGTTGCTTGTCTAACATTAGGATTCAGGAACAGGTCTATCCTCCATCCAACATCCCCAGTTCAGTCTTGCAATTCAGGAACAGATTGGCTCCAACCTTGGCCTGGACCACAGCTAAATCAATATCCATGCTTGTAATACCGTTGCAGATCAATAACACGACGCGATGCTGTATAAGTTAGTTTTCTGAAATGATAGTTACGAGTGAGGTTCTAAACAGACCCTGCAACATATAGTAAAGGACTGACCTACTGACAGTTCTAATGGGGATGTGATAAACACATACACAGAATAGCCCCGAAGCCCAATGACTTGCTTTATGATTTCATGAAAAACTTTTTATGGTTTTCTATCTGTATTTTTTAACATTGAGAATACATTTGTCTTTATAAATTTATAAATGCTACTGATGTGAAATTTTTGTGCTGACAGTCTAACACTGAACAAAAGTATCGTTTTGTCAGGCCTCATATTAACAAAAATTTTAAATAATAACATTGCTGATGCCTGATAATATGCCTTTGCATTGTGGCAGCCTTATTATAAATTCTTTTGGAAGCATCACCTGCTTAGGTAAGCTTTGATTTACAAGATAATATTAAGACATGCTTAATTTTACTTATGATCTTAATTATTTTCCTGAATAGGAACCTCTGTCCTTAGTTTAAACTTCTGATACCCTGTTTAACAAAGAAAGAGCTTCAATCGTACTAAGAGTACTTAATGTTAAGAAAGTTTTCACAGTTGGTTGCTGGGATTAGGGCTTTAAAAACAAAGGCCCTGTGAAGATCCCTTCTTGGAATACAATAGGATATGAGCCTAAATTTTTGTTTGTAGTTCATAAGTCTACATATTAAATAGACCAGTAATAACTTTAATATAATTAAATATATTTGTATTTGTGTGAGTGACTGGAGTTGAACAGCACACCTACATGGCTGCAGCATGTGTGAATCTTCCTGCAGTACATTCTGGTGTTGGCTTTTGTTGGGCAGTAAGAGATGTTGCCTGCAAAAATATCTCACAGCTTGAAAAGGAGACTAATGTCTGCCTTTTTCACATGGGAGATGTATTTCATCACTCCCTCACACGACATCGAAATCACTGTGCCCTTAATCATGTCTGTGGAAATGAAAATACCAGGCTCTGCACACCATAGGATTTGTAATTAGCTTGAGACATCCAGAGAAAATTCTGTAAGTTACTTTAATCTCTTTATTTTGCCTTGTCTCAAATCTGTCTGATTTTGTTTGAGTTTATAAGAGTGATTTTTGGTGGAAATGTCTGTGTTGCGATTGAAATGCTCTAACAAGTCCTCATCACTAAAATGCACTGAGTTCTGTTACTTGTGAGGAGCCGTGTGGAGTCCTGGAGTCCTTGTGGCTATTTGGGGGACTCAGGAGCTTCCTGGTCTCACTGGAGCCATATGGCAGAACCCCCGAAACACCTGGGATGTCTTTAGGTGTTAAATATTTGATTTAGATGTCTAAAAGGTAAGAGTTTCTTAAGCATCGTAAGACACGAGAGTTTACAGATCAGCCTGAGCCACGCCTCTTGCATTTACTTCTTCAATAAAGTTGTCAGGATGCTGCCAAGCCGGGCTGCCAGATGTGCTCCTCCACGTTTGGGGTAAGTAATCACTTGGGCCTGGGATGTTCTGTACAAGCTATGCCTGAACCCATTGCAGTTGTTTTAGGGGACACACTAAAGTGGTCAGCATAAATTGAGAAGACTGTCCAGCACTTTGTCAGCGTGCCAGAAGAAATTCCTTGGGATTCGGAGTCTGATATTTCATTTCAGTTAATTGTCAGGATGATGAATATTATTTATTCCACACTAAGGTTTATTTTAATCCAAAACACAGACAGCATCAATGCAGGCAAAATGATACTTCTCCCTGCGTAGATGCCCATCTAGATAAAATCCAGTTTGCTTTCCAGTCTCTAAATTTGAAGGACAACAGGAATGGAGACTGCAGCTGGCCTGGGATTCCCTTGCACTTGAACCTCATCTAATTAAGCAAGTCTATTTTTTCACAAAATAGAACTATTATAGACAACAGTATGGTGAACTGAAAACTCCTCAAAGTTGTTCAATTCTGTGTAGTTTGGAAAAGGAGCTGTATCAGGCAGATGCTCAGTGAGGCAATGGAGCCCAGTGGGCAGAGTGCTGGACGGGGATTGAGAAATCTGGGTTCTTTTCCAAACTCTCCTGACTTTTAAATGACCTTGAGCTGTCACTTCTCTGTGCTTTGGATCCACTGCCTGTATGAGGAGGATAATTATGCTCATAATGGTTTCAGAGTTGCTGAAGGAAGGATCTGCATGAACACAACACTTCTTGCACTACCCTGAGCTAGATGCAGCTGTGGTTAAAGGTGGCCAGGATTCGGTCAATGCCTCGTGTATTCCAGAAAATCTGAGCAACTTTGATTGCTAGACAGCTTGCTTTCAGTTACCTGGCAAAACACATTTTCATGTTAAAGGTCTTTCTTATCTTTCAGACCATTACAAAATATCTCCAGAAAATTTCATATTATTTACTTACGCCTTAATACTCAGAGCTCATACTCCTGTTACTGGGAACTGCAAAGTGCCTCTCAGGATCATACAAATGATAACTTAACATGGATAATGTGTTTTTGACCTAAAAAAGAGAAGAGTTTTGCAATGTTATAGTTAACATATCTGGGGGAAAAAAATTATCAATTAGTTTGTGTTATAAGGTAGTTCAATTGGGCTTTTAGTTTGAAACATTCTTTTTGAAACTAAAAAATGTGTTTTTTTTAAATTGTCATTTTAAATCAATGTCTTGATTTCACACGTTTTGTATTAATATACAACTACAAGCTCTGTGCACAAAAAAAGAACAGTCTACTTTCAGAACTGCTGAATGCTTTGACCTCAAGGGCATAGAAACTGTTGACTCATTGTTTTTACTGCATATAATATTAATCCTTTGTCACATCCAGGGAATGACATCATCTTCTTCATTGTTAGCAGCAGGTTTGAATAACACAAAAAGTGCAGCATTAGTTGTCTGCTGTGTTTGTTCTTAATAAATGAATGGATATCTGGTACCGAGACTCAGATTAGGATTTTTGGGTAGCATTTAGAACAAGCTTGTGCCCAAACCCTGCAAAGAGCTTTGCTTCTGGCCACCATCTGCAGGGCAGTCGAGCTGGCAGGAGCACGGAGCCTGCAGAGGGAACGTAGCTGATGGTTCTGGCTTCCTGAAAGTGGTAAGAGGAGTCAGGAAAGGAAGAGATTAAGCACAGAGTGAGACGGATCTGTTCTTCAAGGTCAGTTCAGTAAGAGGAGTCCCTGCACTTCTGTGAATCATACTGATGTGAAGTCTAAAATCATGAAAAGTAATTATCGAAAAATAAGTCATCTCTAGAACATGCAAACAAAATGGGAACTAATTGTCTTGAAAATGCACCAGAACAAGTATTTCATCCGCTCCAAATTTGTATTCATGTTTATTAGTCTTCTACTCCCTATAACTGAAATGTCAGTGTCCTAATCTCAAGGAGTAATTCTCTGTCAGAAGTATGTGGTTACTCCTGCCTGCTTCATGGAAAGATACATCATTATGATCACTAACCAGGCTGGTGGAGGTCTTCTCTAAGGTCCTACACCACCTTCTATAAGGTTCTTCAGAATTCTTTCATGGCAGAGAAAATTTTGAGTGTTGCTTCCTGAACAATAAGCATTCGTAGTGGAAGAGAATTTACTCAGGGAGAGAGTCCTTGGGAGTCTGATCAAATGTCAAATTCTGTCTGATCCATCACCAATGGCCTTTATGTTTTCCCAGAAAAATGTGATGTCTTTAACTATAAAATTATACCTTTCTGGTTCCAAAAATATCTGTCCTGAAGATAAGTTCCTGTGTTGAGAGAATGAATCAAACTGGACTTGGAAAAGCTAAAATGCACACAGCTGTGAGAGAAGCACTGAGGCAGCAGGCTGGGAAAGCTGGAGGCCATGGGTTAAGGATCCAGGATTGCTGGATCACAGAGGTCCACATACCAAGAGTGGAGGCAGACAAGGGCTACACACATGGAAATATTTCCTAGAATGCCAGAACTAAAAAAAGAATAAACAAGCCATGCTGTAAAAGATCAAATTCAGACCTTGTTGACTTGAAAGCAACAGAGATCTGATGTATTGGCCCCTTCACAACAGGCATAGCTGCACTTGTGCAGGTAGGGAGAGCTGCCTTGCATGCAGGTTTGAGCAGATGCATCTATGTCAATTCCTATCCCAGATTTATATTCCAAATTTCAGACTTATCTCTTATGAGAAGTAAGAAATGTTACACTTTTTCCTGTATATTTCATATGCTTTTGCCATATGAAGTCTTCCCTCAGTCTTCTGTTCCAGTCCATAGTTCACCTTCAATCCACATTTCAAAAAGTCTCAAGTAGCATGAATTTTGGTGAGGCCAAATCGCTTGATTTTCCCTTACCCTGTTTAGAAGAGACTTTACTTGGACAAAAGCAATAGTGCCAGCCATTTCCCTTCATCCTTTAAAATTACTGGCCACCTCTAAAGAACTTGGCCTTTCTTTTATGTCACTTTCTGACAACTCATTTGAGTTGAACAGGTTGCTGTGGCCAAATTAAATGCTTGGGAAATGGACCATACAATTAATTTGCAATAGTAAGTTGTCTCAGCATCATTTCTCTTCCTCTCAAGGGGAATGCTGGCTCAAGCAAAAGAAAAGATTAACGTAATAAAAATATTCTAAAGACATCCTGTTAATTGTCCCAAGCTCAGATGGTATTGTCTATTCTTCTGTTGTGCGTAGCCAGCAAACAGTGTAAAATCCAGAATTCCTTCCCACCATGAAAGCAGAGCCTTCAGTGCTACAGGATAATCCCTGCCTTTCTGGAAAGCAGATGAAAATGTGGTGTGGCAGAGCTTTGCTTTGCGTTTCAGAGGTGAGCTCAAATTTGCTCCATTCATGAATATAATAATAGGACTTGTTAATGTAGATACATCAGCAACTTTAACCGAGGGAATAGAAATTTATGGAAAAAAGCAGAATTGCAAACAAAGTAAGAGGAAATTTGGGGAAAAGAAGGAAATTTTTTTCCCTGAATATGCAAACGAGATTTCCCATGTTTGTTTAGGGACAGAAAACACTCGAGGTTTTAAATTCAGCCAAAATAAAGGCCTTCATTTACAATTACATTTGCAGTGTTGACCTTGAATATCACATTCAGTGACAGCAAATCTCATGGGAAAAGTTAATATATCAAATAAAACAGAAATATTCACAAGTGACTGAGTGAAGCAAGGCTGTCAGAAGAGTTAAATGAAAGAAGACTTTCTAATTCTCTCTTTGCTCTAAAATGGCCTTTCCTCAAAAAGGACAAAGCCTTGTTTTTGCTTATATGAAAATAGTCATAAAATATGTAAGAAAACACAGAAGGTTGTTTGCTTCAGTTCCTGTAAACTAATCAGGCTGAATGATGAGTCTTCCTGTAACTCGGAGCCCTTTTGAATACTATGCATGAAACTGTGTTCCTCCCCTCATAAACAGCTCGAGCTTTGCCTGTGTATCAGTGTAGAAAAATAAGTATTGACTTATTCACAAATTACTTTTTAGGCACTGGATTCCCAGAAATATATTTGTATGGCAGCATCTAGAAGCAAATGAATGTGTTAATAACCAGTTTTTCTTTCATTTTATGGCCTTAAAGACACTTTGATCTTCTAAAATTATGTTTGTCTTTTTGAAAAGCGAACTTTTATCTCGGCTCTGGTGCTCATTTCCTTATCTCTTCTTCTGAAATAAATTTTTGATGTGCGTTCAGTATGCCCCATTTCATTTTATTTCAGACTGCCAATTGAGATGTTTTTAAATATTTTATCAAACAAACAGGTTCCCTAACTTGTTCTCCTGTTTTTCCTTTTTTATGTATCTTTCCAAAATGAAATATTTTGGATATGGTACAGTTTGTTCACATGTCAGATATGGATTTTTTAATTCTGTCCTTCTGCAGAACAGTAAGGAGAGAAAATAAATCAGATGTTTTATCTGATTGTACTTTGATCAGGTTTTTCTGTATTCTCAAAAAGAACAGCATGGAGCTTCACTTGCTGCAAAAAAAAAAGCATTTTTAGTTTTGAAAATATTTTAAAACATCTCACGAAAGCCAGACCCAACACTTAGGTTAGAGTTCTACTCATCTCAAAAAAAGACTCCATTTCTTTACCAGGGTCATATTTGACCATTTAGAATCTCCTGGTATTTAATATCCACTACATGAATTGGGAAAAACTTCTTAGTAGGAGCCAAAATGCGGGCAGAATTTCACCTGCCATAATACTTGCTATCACTCTCCATGGCTGACATGACTGGATGATGAAAAATGGCTGTAATTGTGCTTCTGGTACATCTTGATACGTGGCAACCTAGAAAATACTGACACTGTGTGTGACACAGGTGGGAGGTGTGTGAGTCTTCACATCAAGGAATTTTGCTGTCTTTGAAGTAAAAAGGAAAATTTAAAATGTTAGTGATTAAGTTCGTGGTGGCCATGGAAGTCTAAAGGTTGTGGGAGGGCTTGTGGTTTTTAACAGACAAGGCAGAAAAGGTTCTGGGCAAACAGCAAAGTAATCTGCCTTCCTTGTGTGATACACTTGCTATAGGCAGAGGATGTTGCAGATGTGTTCTGGACGTTCAGTAATCCAAGAAAACAGCAGGACTGAAAATCCAAAAGTTTCCAACTCCTTTATTACCTTCTCAAATTATACTGCAAAGATCCAGAGCCTAGACCTCTGGGAAACCTCTGAGGAAAAGTCTGAGGAAGACATTCTTCAAAATAATTTACCATACAGTTTCCTCAGTGTAGCAGAAACTAGATATAGCTGTTCTGGCTGCACTCAGTCCTTCCATTTATAAAAGGTACCCAATTCCATATAAACCTTCTTGAAACATTTGGGAGACTTCTCAGTGCTCCAAGGGAGATGCTGTTCTCAATATTTATGATGTGTTCCCAAACTGATTTCTCTCTTTTAGTGCCTCCAGTGCAAAATCATTACATTGTCAGAAATAAACCAAGTCTAACTTGTGGGGGGGAAAGAAACTGGATTCCACCGTGTGTTTCATATTATACCATTATGAAAATGGTATATTAAATTCAAATACTTCAATTGTACCATTAGATGTTGTCATTATGTGGCTTGCTAATTGATAGGTTATTCAAATGAACATTATAATTTTAGACTTCTTAGAAGCATCCATATGAGGAATTTCCAAACTTCAGAAAAGTAAACTGGGTGTTAGGAAGGAAAAACATGTACTGAGAATATTTCCTAATGCATGTCACTGAAAAATCATTACATAACTGCCGTGTGCATTCCAGGACTTGGTGCAGTCTATTTTTAATACCCGGTATGAAAGAACTTCCTGCTACTTTTTCTCTTTGAAAGCTGCTTTGTGGTTCATCAGATCGTGTTGTCAGGCCAATTTTTCTGCTATCCTTAAACCTCGTTTTTACCTCCTTAAAAAAAAAAAAAAAAGGTGAAACTGTATAAAATGGAAGAAGGTGCTGAGGATAAAATACCTTGAAGAGTAAGGTATGTGGTGTAAGTGTTGCAGTGGTTCAAGAACTAAGCGCTGCCAGCTCAGGATTCATATTAAAACCCAGAAGAAAATCTAAACATATTAAGCACATACACATTTAAGAAAAGCAAAAGAACTCGTATGCCAAGCAACAGCACCTAGCAAGATTTTTGAACTCTCTGTTTATGATTTTTTTTTTTTAAATTAGAGTAGTTTTAATTTCATACTGTTCTCCAGTGTTATCACAGGTTACCATTTTGACCATAATTTGTATAACTAGGACCATTAACATGAAGCTTTTTGCTTAAATGCAACCAAACTTCTTCAAACGTGGGCTATGCAAGACATTTCAGAATATTTTAACTGCACAGAAAGTTTACAGCATTAGTGTAGCTTTGCTGTTAAAATCCTGGACAGACTGATAGAGATGAGGTGGCCAGAGGGGCCACCATTTTCACCTCCTCTGACCTCCTGCAAAACAAAGGCCTCCCTGAATTAATTTCTTTTCGAACTAGAACATATCTTTTGGGTAAACATACAGTCAAGTGACAGACAACACACTAAATCTGCTAAAAGTATTTAGAAGTATTACTTCTATAGACAAAAAAAAAAATGTTTGTACTTGCAAATCAACACACATTTCATTGTATATTGGAAAGTTTCTGTGCCTCTCTTAGTTCCGTCCATAGCAGAGAAATGGGATGACAATTTTCAATGCCAAATAGCACTGGGTGGTAATTGCTGTAACTCTGGCTGTGAACCTGCTCTGGAAGGCTCTGTCAGGGAGGCAGCAGAGCATGTCAGTCAGATGACTGACACAGGTAATGCCCTCAGCTGCCCTGCCTGCCGCTCCAACATCCATCGCTGGTGCCATGGAACGGAGGTTTCAACACCTGGAGCAGCTGCGGAGCTGCCTTAGTGTTCACTTTGGTGTACGGAGGCAAACAGTCAACTATGGGAGATGGGGAGCACTTCTGGGGGCTGTTATGTTGTGCTCTCCCTGGGGCTTGTGTTGGTAAACTGCACTAACAAGGGTGTGGGAACAAGGGTACCTGCTCTGCTCCGTGGGTTTAATCCATCAGCGCATGCAGAGCTGAGTCAGGGCATTTAAGAACCCCAAAGCTAACTAAATATTTGGACTTCCCTTTCTGTTGCTTTGATTCTCCCACCGGAAGCAATTCCTTTCCCCCCTTCCCTCTGCTGTCTCCGTAAAGTTTCATCTTCACAGAATCCTTTTGGATCATTTATTTCTGCACTTCCGTAGATCTTTCAAGTTTTTGTTGCCAAAGAAACTGGTCCAGCCCTCAGTCCCTGTGCTCCCAGTCTCAATCGAGCACACTCCTCCCTCTCCCCCTTCACATCAGAGCACTCTGGATTTATTTTCCTTTACTTTAACTTTTATTTTCAGAGGAAATATCTTCACCCAAAAATGTGAAATCTGACTATATTCTGCATATTTCAACAAAGCTTTTAGTAAGAAATTCATTACAGGTCACTTAAAGTCTTCCACATTTAGGCCAAAGTCATGGAGCTGCTCTGCTTAATCTTGTCCAGTGCTTCACAATAACATCTTGTTTTCAGTTGCTTGTCACTGTTTGGGCTGGTATTCTCCAAGCCAAGCATCTGCCTCAGGTTTAATTTTTGGCAGTTGCTAGCTAAACCACTGTAGTAATTCTCAAGAACAAGGTTAAAAAAATATTTTGCCCGTATTAAAAAATAATCATCTGGTTGCTTCATTCAGAAGTGTCGGTATCCCCATTACAGGAGGAATTTGAAATGGAACACCATCACTGGTCTAGTTTCACCCATGTACCTTTTAAGCAGCAACTTGGAATTTGGCAGCACCATCGCTGTGGTTTCACAGATGTGCATCCAAATGCAAAAAAGTTATAAGACTCCATAAGTTATAAGACTCCATAAAATTTCAGTTTGTGCATGATCAGTTAAGAATTGTTCACTTTTGGCAGCTAAATTTTCCAAAGACCGTCCCGTGCTGACGGATCCCGCTGTGTGTTCCTTGGCTCTATGGCCTGCAAGCACTTTTTCGGGGAGCAGCCAGGTATGGTCTGCGCCTGAGACAGTGGGGACCACACAGGATTCCTCTGCAGCTTCCCCTCCTCGCTCCCCAAGGGATCACTGCCTGTGAGATCTGGGTGCCCCTTCTGTGTGCTTTTGTCCTGCTGCTGCTGAGGCAGAGAGAAAAGAAGGATGGGCCACAAAGATGGAAGAGTTTGGGAGGAGGCCTGGACCCGGCAGAGCATGGGAGCGAGCTCAGAGCGAGGAAGAAGGAGGAGATGAAGGCAGTAGATTCCAGGGAGACAACTATTACTGTCTAGTGCTAGGAATTCTCCTAAGGCATCACAGACAGAAATCAGTTGTGGAAGCAGTTCTGCATGACTGGGGGGAAAAAAAAAAGGAAGATTATACATATTGACACAAAGAGATTCTGCTAGGCAATGGGAAAGGGTATGGTGTAATGGGTAAGGAGGTTAATAAGCATAACAGAGATAGAAATAAGATACCAGGGGAAATCATTAAGGAAAAATAAGAGGGTGCAGATGAAGGAAAAGAAAATAATGTGCTGATGAAGGAAAGGAAACTAGGAGATGAAAATAGAGTATGAAGTGTGTAAGAAGGCAGGAGCCAGGGAATGGAGAGATGTATAAACAAAGTGTGCAAGAGAAAGAGCTGGGAGTTACCTGAAAACAGCACAAAGGAGAAGGAGAAGACAGGAGCCAGGCAGAAGGAAAGTTACTTGAGAGCATCAAGGAAGAGAAGGAGTGTGAGTGCAGACTGAACTCTGAGAAGAGGCTGATTTTTTGAGTCAGACATCAATGCTAATTGTGATTTATCTCTAATGGTGTAGGAATAGGAATCAGGTATGACTAGCATCAATAGCCACACTTCCTTTTTTCTTGTTAGAGATCTTCTTCATCAAATATTCTGGATCTCTTGAGCCAGAGCCCCAGAGTTAAGGTGACCGAATGTCATTATCTGTTTATTTTTCAGACTTCCTCTCTCTGATTTTATTAACAAACATTCAAGTGCCTAAAGAACAATATGCTGCTCTTTTAACCACACTAAAAAGTATCTCTGCGAAATACATTTGAAAATGCTACAAATAATTTTGAAATTGTAGGCAGGGCTGCCAGCTGTGTCTGTCACTGGCAGAGCAAAGCAAAGCCCCGCGTTCGGCTCAGTGTCCTTTTCACTGTGGGTGTTTGTCATCTAAGAGGGCTTGTACCATCCCCAGAGAAATGAGGCTCACTTCATCGGAGGGGTGAGCAGCACTGCCTTGGCAATTTTCTCTCCCACCAGCTAGGAACAGCACCTGGAGGGAGGGTGTGCTGGGTGGCCTCTGCTGCCCACGGGCAGGGCAGAGGTGAAGGTCACTGAGCAGGAGCCAGGGGGGATGGGAGGTGTCCTGCCCCCTGGTACTGCTGGAGCTGCAGAGACACCACTTACACTCCTCCAGTGGCAAAGCAGGGGGAAACACTGCAATTTGCCCCTAGCGTGGTGATTCAGCTTGCAAGCATCTGCCATTTATAAGAAAATCCAATTTTTTTAACATAAATGACAAATGCTTCCCCACAACCAGCATGTTTGGTCTGTCACGTTCTCTGTCAGCTGAAGGCAAACTTTGCAAGAGCTGAGCTGCTTTACTTTCCTTTTGAGAATGAAAGTAGCACTGCTGCCAGAAGATTGAGTTGTTGGTGTGTATCAGGTGATGGGAAAAATTACTCTGAAACTGCACATGGTCTGACATACTTTTATATATATATATATATATTTATATTTGGGAGCTGCAAGTGTTGATTTGCTGTCTATGTATCTGTTTGTCATACTGATAGCTTAAAACCACAAATTACATTCCTAATAACAACTCCTAGGGGTAAGGCTGCTGTTACTACTTGGTACCTCCTAAAGATTAAACAGAGCTAAAAGTTTATACATGGACCTATTGCTTCTTCAGGCAGAATCTGTCTTCAAATTCTGACCTACATCCCAGCTGAAAATGTGTTCAATCTTTTCTTTATTTGTAATAGATACTTGTGTACATTACAAAACCGTCTCGCAATCTGGCAAATTAAGTTGTCTGTGGTTAGCTCTGGAATTACAGAGATATTGCAGTGCACTCAGCATTGCCTAATGAGGTTCCCCAGACTTTCCTTACTCGAGTGAGTAACACTAATCCTTATCTCTAGCATCAGATTCATCCCATTTTTGAGAAAGGAATTAGTATCAAATATATGATGGGCATGTTATGCCTTGTGGCTGCAATGTTGTTTCAATTAACTTCTCTGAATATACCACAATGAAAAGTGTCAGCTTTTTGCCTCAGAGGCCTATAATTAGATTAAATGAATACTGTTAATTATCTACTACCTTCTTTACACAAAACAGTATGTTTCCATAAATTAAAATGCTCGTACAGGAAGGAAATTGTTGTTCACTCCAATACATGCATACAGTGCTGGATTGTGAATACTGTGACTGTATCACAGTGTAGCACAGCTCTTTGTCTGCAGCCCTTATTTTACAGGAGCTAAAACAAATTACATCTGAAAAACCCACAGACATCACACTATTTAAAGCATAAATGTTGGTGCAAGGAAGTGATATTACTAAATGCTGCAATGCTCATGAAACAAATATACTTTTCTCTTTAACAGATGTTCTCTATAAAATTCCCTTAGAGAGATTAAATACAGCTTTGTTTGTATACCTACAGTCACACCCTCAAGGACTGTGGCATGTACAGAGAGAAAACTGCTTTTTTCTAGCAGGGTGTACTTCTCCTTTGAGAAAATTTTAAAAAATCCATTCTGTAGGAAGTATTTACAAGTAACAGCTCCATTTCCAGGCCTGTGCATATTCCAGCTAACGTGGACTGAAAATCTTCTCTGCCTGTTCTCCAGCATTATGAGATACAAGCAAAAGTTCCTGACCGATCAATACACTCTCATCCTGGCATGCCTGATTTGGAAAGTGCAGATTTTCAAATGGTGGTACATCACCTCTGGGGCAACATATCTGAAGCAGAAAGCACTCTTTTTGATTTGACAAAGTGTATCCAAATGTCCCTATTTCCATCAGAATAGATGTTAATAACTTCAGGCCTGAACATTCGATCCTCCCTCACCAGAAAATTACAATTAACTTTAGCAGAAGCCCTTATTTTGGCCTGCAGTATACTCTGCATATAAATGTGAGCTGTACCCAGGATTGCTCTTGTGTTCCAGTAAGGTCAAATCCTGAAAAGCTTTTGAATACTCAGTGTTTCTAAAGGACATTGCATTTTATTGTGGTTTGTGTTGCATGAGTATCTTTTCCTTTAAATGTTCATTAGCTCCGTGTTTAAAAGTGTTCATTAAAATATCATTGTGCTGGTAATAATCTTAATACTGAGGAGTGAAGAGAGCTGTGTTGCAATATAAATGCTGCCCCGTTTCCTGCTCTCAGGGTGTAACAGGAGAAAGAAAGACCATCTTGATAGGCACTATCTGCTGAAGGAAAACTGTCACCAGGAGCTGTGAATTGACTTTAACCTTTTAGTGGCTGCACTGTGAAGAAAATGTTTCAGGTTTCCTACCCGGAATTAAGCTTCTGTAATTTAAAATACTCAAAAAATGCTAGTGGTCCCCATAATTACAGCTACAAATATCAGAAAACAGTTACAGAGGAACAAAGAAATGCAACTGGAAACATGGTTCAGTGGTCTTGTACTTCCCTGAAAAGCTGATTATACTTTTGGCTGATTCAGTTTCTTTCAGAGGGAATTTACCCTTTCTGGCAGTGTGTGTCTCAGCAGCACTCGTTGCACTAACGGCACAAATTCCATCTGGGGATGAGGAAATTAGCTCGGGGTCCTGTGTGTGTCAAACGGCATTTTGCCACCGAGCTCTAGATTTTGGTTTTTAGCCCTTCAGAGCCCCTTGTTTAGTCAGATTCAGAAGCCATTTTAACACTAGTTTAAAAATAGAGCCATTTCATTTGTGCTTTTGCAGGTGCCTTGCCCAATTCCCTGCTTTCCCTGCATGACTTATCTTTTAGGATAAGCACTAATGAAAGGTCAAGGTTATTCTGAAGTATCTAACACGGGAGAGTTCTCTTCCTCCTAGATCCTTAAGCTGAACTTCGCACAATTACAACCGATACTGTGCTGAAAGGTAATTCTAACGAGGGGAAAGTACAAAATGACAAGCAGGAACCTTTGGCACTGTATAAAGTCCCTGGTGATTTGTACTTAGTGCTTCTTCAAAACGCAGAAGCCATTTTACCACTCAGAGCCAGGCAGAAGTGAATTTTTTTTTTTTTTTTTCCGAGTGAGGCTCTGTAAATTAGGGCTGCAGAGCAAGGCTTGACACATCTGGCTCTGAGAAATGTGCCGTGTACTTTACCTCCGAAGATAATTTCCTCGCCTCTGTGACACAGAAACCAAGAAGCGTGGATTCTTCCTCCCCCCTCTTTCGCCCGTCTGATTTTCAGATGTAACACAAGGTCATGAAAAGCTCCGGCTTGGGGATACCTTGCCACCCATTTTTTTAAGGAAACCCGGGGACAAACCTGCTTGGTTTTGCCTCCTTTACATGGTCTGCGCTGGGAGAAGATGCTTCTGCATCCCTGGACGCGGTGCTGGGGGAGGAGAGCCCGGCGCTGAGCGGGAGCCCCGCCGCCGCCGCCGCCCGGCAGCGGCCGCAAAGATGTGTCAGAAACATCCCCCCGGCAAGATGTGGGGCCCTTCTCTGTACTCACTGCGGCTGCGAAGGCACCGGGTTATCCTGAGGAGACTCCAGTCCCGGCTGCGGGGAGAGGGAGGGAGGAAAGGGAGGGAAAAAGAGAAAAGAGGATA